>JASTWF010000866.1:25000-165000 GCA_030390025.1 Squalus acanthias
GTCAGTCGAATCAAACGTTACTGGGCTGGCTTCCCCTCTGCTCGATTCCGGTCCCCACGACCCAAAGCCCAGGCTTCTCACTGGGGTATAGGGAGACCCCCGCACAAGATGCTCTCCACCCCAAAGCATTGGGTTATCATCAGCCCCCCCCCCCTCCAAAAACCCCCCTGGAAATTCGACCAAGGGAGGCGTCGCGGATTGGCATCGCAAGCCATTGCCCAGCCCCAAATCCCATTCCTGCTCGCCCCCAGACACTTTTCCCGACAAGGTCGGGCTTGGGGTTGTGATGGAGAGAGGAGGCGGTGATGGGGGGAGGCGAGGTGGGACCTCGGCTTAGGGTCCTCTCAGAAGGGGCACTGAGGCCAGCCTCTTTCAGCGCCCGGGATTGGCTCCCAGAGCACAGACCGGGGGCGGGTGGGGGGACACGGGGGAATGAATATTCCGGTCGGCCTACCTCAGCCCCGACACTCTCTCTCTCTCTCAATCGTCCGCTGTTGGGCGAGAGAAAGGCCGGTGTTATATCGCGACGGGAGAACCATTAACCGGACAGGAACATTGGACGGAGGGAGGGGGGCGGTTGCGGACAGTCAAGGTAATACAGAGAGCACCGGGGGAAAGGGTTAGAGCTTCCCCCCCAGTCGCGAAGGGTTCGCGGCAGGCGAATTATCTCGCCGACGTTCGACGGTTGCGGGCCAGACCTTGGCGGGGATTGGGGGAAGCAAGGTCAGGAGGGCAAGGCTGCCAAGAAAACGAAATTCCGGTCCAGATAGCCGTGCAGTTCGTTCTCCCTCAAACAGTCGCCTCTGGACGATTCGCGCGCTCTCCTCGTTCCACGGGAGAGGGCGGGAGGAGATCTTTCTCTTTCGTGCGTCGAGCAACATTGTCTTCCTCCTTAACAGCCAGGCGGTCTTTGTTTGTGTGTTTGGGGGCGAGGAGCCCGATGAAACAGAGGATGGTTTGGTCGCTGGGATATCCCGGTTGTCGGCCATACTTCCCCCCTCCGCTCTTCCGCGCGTTCTGGCCGCTGCCAACGCCAAGATGGCTCCTGGTCACGAGACGTCAAGGTGGACACGTTCCCCCCCCCCCCCCCGCCAACGGCCGCAAACAGTCTGCGGTGCTTCGGGGCGGGGGGGCAAAGGGTCTACCATCCTCGCCCCCTCCTTCCCCATCTGACGTGCCTCTCCCGAGAACGGGCGGCGCGCGGGGCGTCTGGGAACCCGAGCGTCGAGGAATCGTCCGCTGGCTTCGTCCGTGTCAGGCCCCGGGCCTCCCCTTCCCGGAACCTCGCACAGCCTTCTTGCGGAGTGGGGTAGCGGGGAGTTGGGGCTGGCGTTTGCGTTCCCCACGGGGTCCGAAGATGTCCGGAGGCTTCTTCCCCCCTACGCCCGGCAAAAAAGGGAGAGGGCGCGGAGGAGTGGAGGGGAGGGAAGACGGGGTCCAAACTGGGGATGTTGGCCTTCGGATACGAGGTTGGATGCTTCTGGTGGTTCGGGCTGGAGGGAGCTCCTCAGATGGACCAACCCTTGGACCTTCTGGCTTGACTGGACGGGCGTTCCAACAGGGAGGTCCTGCTTCTTGCCGGGGGGCGCGCGAGGTCGCTAGAAGGTCTGCACCAGCTGGACGGTGGGCAGGGCCTGCACGGTGTGGATGATCTGGAGGCCCTGCACGGTCTGGAGGCCCTGCACGGTCTGGAGGCCCTGCACGGTCTGGAGGCCCTGCACGGTCTGGAGGCCCTGCACGGTCTGGAGGCCCTGGACCGTCTGGAAGGTCTGGACGGCCTGGAGGGCGGGCGGGGCCTGCTGCTCCAGGGCGTGGGTGCGCAGGTGGCGCTGGAGGTAGGAGGCCATGACGAAGGCCTTGGAGCAGATGGTGCAGGCGTAGGGCCGCTCGGACGAGTGGGTGCGCCGGTGCAGCAGCAGGTTGGAGGAGTGGGTGAAGCTCTTGGCGCACTCGCCGCACTTGTAGGGCCGCTCTCCGGAGTGGGTGCGCTGGTGCTGGCGCAGGTTGGAGGACTGGGTGAAGGCCTTCCCGCACAGCAGGCAGGGGTAGGGCCGCTCGCCCGTGTGCAGGTGGCGGTGCCGGGAGAGGCTGGAGGAGTTCTTGAAGGCCTTGCCGCATTCGCCACAGGCGTAGGGCCGCTCTCCGGTGTGCTGGCGCAGGTGGTACTGGTAGTGGGAGGACCACTTGAAGGTTAGGCCGCACTCCCCGCACTTGAAGGCCCGTAGGCCCGTGTGGACCCGCTGGTGGACGGCCAGCAGCGAGGAGCGCTTGAAGGCCTTCCCGCACTCCCCGCACTTGTAGGGCCGCTCGCCCGTGTGGCCGCGCTGGTGGTAGCGCAGGCCCGAGGAGCCCTTGAAGGCCCGGCCGCACTCCCCGCACTTGTAGGGCCGCTCGGCCGCCCCCCGCTCGGGGGCCGGAGGGGGAACGGCGTCCTCGGCCTGGGAGGAGGAGGAGGCGGAGGAGGAGGGCGTGCCGCGCTCGGGGGCAGGCGGGGGCAGGAGGGCAGAGCAGGTGACCTCCGCCCCGGCCTGCACCAGCCGCTGCTCGGCGGTGTGGCCCCGCTGGTGGGCCAGGAGCAAGGCCAGCTGGCCGAATGTGCGCTCGCACACGGCGCACTTGAAGGCGGGCTCGTCTCGCTTGGCGGCGGGGGCGGGGGGGGACTCGTGGGTCTGCTGGTGGCGCAGCAGCAGATCCTGGGCGTGGAAGGTCTTCTCGCAGCCGGCGCACTGGTAGACCATCTCCACCGTCTCGCTGGCGTGCAGCAGGACCTCGGCCGGCGTCACGGCGATCTCCTCCGCCTCCCCCTCGGGCAGGGCGGCCGTCTCCTCGGTCGAGTGGCAGCGCAGGTGCTTCTGCAGGTAGGGGGCGGCCACAAAGACCTTGGGGCACAGCGGGCACTGGTGGGGGCGGGGGGCGACGGCGCCGTGGGTGCGCCGGTGCAGCAGCAGGTTGGAGGAGTGGGTGAAGCTCTTGGCGCAGTCGCCGCACTTGTAGGGCCGCTCTCCGGAGTGGGTGCGCTGGTGCTGGCGCAGGTTGGCCGACTGGGCGAAGGCTTTGCCGCACAGCGGGCAAGGGTAGGGCCGCTCGCCGGTGTGGACGTGCCGGTGCCGGGAGAGGCTGGAGGAGTTCTTGAAGGCCTTGCCGCACTCCCCGCAGGCATAGGGCCTCTCCCCGGTGTGCTGGCGCAGGTGGTACTGGTAGTGGGAGGACCACTTGAAGGTCATGGCGCACAGGCCGCACTTGAAGGCCCGCAGGCCCGTGTGGACGCTCTGGTGGACGGCCAGCAGGGAGGAGCGCTTGAAGGCCTTCCCGCACTCCCCGCACTTGTAGGGCCGCTCGCCCGTGTGGCCGCGCTGGTGGTAGAGGAGGGCCGAGGAGCCCTTGAATGCCCGGCCACACTCCCCGCACTTGTACGGCCGTTCGCCGCTGTGCGTGCGCTGGTGGTGGACTAGCCGCGAGGACCACTTGAAGCTCTTGCCGCACTCCAGGCACTCGTAGGGACGCTCGGAGCCGCCCCCCGGACCGCCCCGGGAGCTCCGGGCCGGCGCTTCAGTCTCCGCCATGTCCCGACCGAGGAAGGGGGCACTCGCTCGCTCGGTCTCTCGCTGTCTCGCTCTCCTGAGCGTCACGGGATCTGGGAACGCCGCAGGTCCAATCCTGCAGAGGAGACACAAATAACAAACACAAGAGGTCAAGACGGGAGTTAGAAATGGAGTAAAGCTCCCTCTACACTGTCAAATCAAACATTCCCAGGGCAGGTACAGCACGGGGTTAGATACAGAGTAAAGCTCCCTCTACACTGTCCCATCAAACACTCCCAGGGCAGGTACAGCACGGGTTAGATACAGAGTAAAGCTCACTCTACACTGTCCCATCAAACACTCCCAGGGCAGGTACAGCACGGGGTTAGATACAGAGTAAAGCTTCCTCTACACTGTCCCATCAAACACTCCCAGGGCAGGTACAGCACAGGTTAGATACAGAGTAAAGCTCCCTCTACACTGTCCCATCAAACACTCCCAGGGCAGGTACAGCACGGGTTAGATACAGAGTAAAGCTCCCTCTACACTGTCCCATCAAACACTCCCAGGGCAGTTACAGCACTGGTTAGATACAGAGTAAAGCTCCCTCGACACTGTCCCATCAAACACTCCCAGGGCAGGTACAGCACGGGGTTAGATACAGAGTAAAGCTCCCTCGACACTGTCCCATCAAACACTCCCAGGGCAGGTACAGCACGGGTTAGATACAGAGTGAAGCTCCGTCTACACTGTCCCATCAAACACTCCCAGGGCAGGTACAGCACGGGGTCAGATACAGAGTAAATCTCCCTCTACACTGTCCCATCAAACACTCCCAGGGCAGGTACAGCACGGGGTCAGATACAGAGTAAAGCTCCCTCTACACTATCCCATCAAACACTCCCAGGGCAGGTACAGCACGGGGTTAGATACAGAGTAAAGCTCCCTCTACACTGTCCCATCAAACACTCCCGGGGCAGGTACAGCACGGGGTTAGATACAGAGTAAAGCTCCCTCTACACTGTCCCATCAAAAACCCCCAGGGCAGGTACAGCACGGGGTTAGATACAGAGTAAAGCTCCCTCTACACTGTCCCATCAAACACTCCCAGGGCAGGAATAGCACGGGTTAGATACAGAGTAAAGCTCCCTCTACACTGTCCCATCAAACACTCCCAGGGCAGGTACCGCACGGGGTTAGATACAGAGTAAAGCTCCCTCTACACTGTCCCATCAAACACTCCCAGGGCAGGTACAGCACGGGGTTAGATACAGAGTAAAGCTCCCTCTACACTGTCCCATCAAACACTCCAAGGGCAGGGACAGCACGCTTTAGATACAGAGTAAAGCTCCCTCTACACTGTCCCATCAAACACTCCCAGGGCAGGTACAGCACAGGGTTAGATACAGAGTAAAGCTCCGTCTACACTGTCCCATCAAACACTCCCATGGCAGGTACAGGACGGGTTAGATACAGAGTAAATCTCTCTCTACACTGTCGCATCAAACATTCCCAGGGCAGGTACAGCACGGGGTTAGACACATAGTAAAGCTCCCTCTGCACTGTCCCATGAAACACTCCCAGGGCAGGTACAGCACGGGTTAGATACAGAGTAAAGCTCCCTCTACACTGTCCCATCAAACACTCCCAGGGCAGGTACAGCACGGGTTAGATACAGAGTAAAGCTCCCTCTACACTGTCCCATCAAACACTCCCAGGGCAGGTACAGCACGGGTTAGATACAGAGTAAAGCTCTCTCTACACCATCCCGTCAAACACTCCCAGGGCAGGTACAGCACGGGGTTAGATACAGAGTAAAGCTCCCTCTACACTGTCCCATCAAACACTCCCACGGCAGGTACAGCACGGGTTAGATACAGAGTAAAGCTCCCTCTACACTGTCCCATCAAACCCTCCCAGGGCAGATACAGCACGGGGCTAGATACAGAGTAAAGCTCCCTCTACACTGTCCCATCAAACACTCCCAGGGCAGGTACAGCACGGGTTAGATACAGAGTAAAGCTCCGTCTACACTGTCCCATCAAACACTCCCAGGGCAGGTACAGCACGGGGTTAGATACAGAGTAAAGCTCCCTCTACACTATCCCATCAAACACTCCCAGGGCAGGTACAGCACGGGTTGGATACAGAGTACAGCTCCCTCTACACTGTCCCATCAAACACTCCCAGGGCAGGTACAGCACGGGTTGGATACAGAGTACAGCTCCCTCTACACTGTCGCATCAAAAAATCGTGGATGCGCAAGAGGCCAGAATTGGAGGAGTGCAGAGATCTCGGAGGGTGGTAGGGCGGGAGGAGATTGCAGAGATAGGGAGGGGGCGAGGGCCATGGAGGGATTTGAACAGGAGGCTGAGAATTGTAGGGGCTGGAGGAGGTTACAGAGATAGGGAGGGGGCGAGGGGCCATGGAGCGATTTGAACATGAGGATGAGAATTGCAGGGCTGGAGAAGGTTACACAGATAGGGAGGAGGTGAGGGCCATGGAGGGATTTGAACAGGAGGATGAGAAATGTAGGGCCTGGAGGAGGTTACAGAGATAGGGAGAGGGTGAGGGGCCATGGAGGGATTTGAAGAGGAGGATGAGAATTGTAGGGCTGGAGGAGGTTACAGAGATAGGGAGGGGGCGGGGCCATGGAGGGATTTGAACAGGAGGACGACAATTGTAGGGGCTGGAGGAGGTTACAGAGATACGGAGGGGGCGAGGGCCATGGAGGGATTTGAACAGGAGGATGAGAATTGTAGAGCTGGAGGAGGTTACAGAGATAGGGAGGGACGAGGGCCATCGAGGGATTTAAACAGGAGGATGAGAATTGTCGGGCTGCAGGAGGTTACAGAGATAGGGAGGGGCGAGGGCCATCGAGAGATTTGAACAGGAGGATGAGAATTGTCGGGCTGGAGGAGGTTACAGAGATAGGGAGGGGTCGAGAGCCAAGGAGGGATTTGAACAGGAGGATGAGAATTGTAGGGCTGTAGGAGCTTACAGAGATAGGGAGGGGGCGAGAGCCATGGAGGGATTTGAACAGGAGGATGAGAATTGTAGGGCTTGAGGAGGTTACAGAGATAGGGAGGGGGGCGAGGGCCATGGAGAGATTTGAACAGGAGGATGAGAATTGTAGGGGCTGGAAGAGGTTACAGAGATCGGGAGGGGGAGAGGGCCATGGAGGGATTTGAACAGGAGGATGAGAATTGTAGGGGCTGGAGGAGGTTACAGAGATAGGGAGGGAATGATGGCCATGGAGGGATTTGAACAGGAGGATGAGAATTCTACGGCTGGAGGAGGTTACAGAGATAGGGAGGGGGCGAGGGCTATGGAGGGATTTGATCAGGAGGATGAGAATTGTAGGGGCTTGAGGAGGTTACAGAGATAGGGAGCGGGCGAGGGCCATGGAGGGATTTGAACAGGAGGGTGAGAATTCTACGGCTGGAGGAGGTTACAGAGATAGGGAGGGGGCGAGGGCTATGGAGGGATTTGAACAGGAGGATGAGAATTGTCGGGCTGGAGGAGGTGACAAAGATAGGGAAGGAACGAGGGCCATTGAGGGATTTCAACAGGAGGATGAGAATTGTAGTGGCTGGAGGAGGTTACAGAGATAGGGATGGGGCGAGGGCCATGGAGGGATTTGAACAGGAGGATGAGAATTGTAGAGCTGGAGGAGGTTACAGAGATAGGGAGGGACGAGGGCCATCGAGGGATTTGAACAGGAGGATGAGAATTGTAGGGCTGGAGGAGGTTACAGAGATAGGGAGGGGGGTGAGGGGCCATGGAGGGATTTGAACAGGAGGATGAGAATTGTTGGGCTGGAGGAGGTTACAGAGATAGGGAGGGGGCGAGGGCCCATGGAGAGATTTGAACAGGAGGATGAGAATTGTAGGGCTGGAGGAGGTTACAGAGATAGGGAGGGGGCGAGGACCATGGTATGATTTGAACAGGAGGATGAGAATTGTAGGGGCTGGAGGAGGTTACAGAGATAGGGAGGGGGCGAGGGCCATGGAGGGATTTGAACAGGAGGATGAGAATTGAAGGGCTGGAGGAGCTTACAGAGATAGGGAGGGGGCGCGGGCCATGGAGGGATTTGAACAGGAGGATGAGAATTGTAGGGCTGGAGGAGGTTACAGAGATAGGGAGGGGGCAAGGGCCATGGAGAGATTTGAACAGGAGGATGAGAATTGTAGGGGCTGGAGGAGGTTACAGAGATCGGGAGGGGGCGAGGGCCATGGAGGGATTTGAACAGGAGGATGAGAATTGTTGGGCTGGAGGAGGTTACAGAGATAGGGAGGGGGCGAGGGCCATGGAGAGATTTGAACAGGAGGATGAGAATTGTAGGGGCTGGAGGAGGTTACAGAGCTAGGGAGGGAACGATGGCCATGGAGGGATTTGAACAGGAGGATGAGAATTGTAGGGGCTGGAGGAGGTTACAGAGATAGGGAGGGGGCGAGGGCCATGGAGAGATTTGAACAGGAGGATGAGAATTATAGGGGCTGGAGGAGGTTACAGAGATAGGGAGGGAACGATGGCCATGGAGGGATTTGAACAGGAGGATGAGAATTGTAGGGGCTGGAGGAGGTTACAGAGATAGGGAGGGGGCGAGGGCCATGGAGGGATTTGAAAAGGAGGATGAGAATTGCAGGGGCTGGAGGAGGTTACAGAGATAGGGAGAGGGTGAGGGCCATGGAGGGATTTGAAAAGGAGGATGAGAATTGTAGGGGCTGGAGGAGGTTACAGAGATAGGGAGCGGGCGAGGGCCATGGAGGGATTTGAACAGGAGGGTGAGAATTCTACGGCTGGAGGAGGTTACAGAGATAGGGAGGGGGCGAGGGCCATGGAGGGATTTGAACAGGAGGATGAGAATTGTAGGGGCTGGAGGAGGTTACAGAGATAGGGAGGGGGTGAGGGCCATGGAGTGATTTGAACAGGAGGATGAGAATTGTAGGGGCTGGAGGAGGTTACAGAGATAGGGAGGGGACGAGGGCCATGGAGGGATTTGAACAGAGGATGAGAATTGTAGGGGCTGGAGGAGGTTACAGAGATAGGGAGGGGGCGAGGGCCATGGAGGGATTTGAACAGGAGGATGAGAATTGTAGGGGCTGGAGGAGGTTACAGAGATAGGGAGGGGCGAGGGCCATGGAGGGATTTGAACAGGAGGATGAGAATTGTAGGGGCTGGAGGAGGTTACAGAGATAGGGAGGGGACGATGGCCATGGAGGGATTTGAACAGGAGGATGAGAATTGTAGGGGCTGGAGGAGGTTACAGAGATAGGGAGGGGGCGAGGGGCCATGGAGGGATTTGAACAGGAGGATGAGAATTGTAGGGCTGGAGGAGGTTACAGAGATAGGGAGGGGCGAGGGCCATGGAGGGATTTGAACAGGAGGATGAGAATTGTAGGGCTGGAGGAGGTTACAGAGATAGGGAGGGGTCGAGGCCATGGAGGGATTTGAACAGGAGGATGAGAATTGTAGGGGCTGGAGGAGGTTACAGAGATAGGGAGGGGGCGAGGGCCATGGAGGGATTTGAACAGGAGGATGAGAATTGTAGGGGCTGGAGGAGGTTACAGAGATAGGGAGGGGGCGAGGGCCATGGAGGGATTTGAACAGGAGGATGAGAATTGTTGGGCTGGAGGAGGTTACAGAGATAGGGAGGGACGAGGGCCATGGAGGGATTTGAACAGGAGGATGAGAATTGTAGGGGCTGGAGGAGGTTACAGAGATAGGGAGGGGGTGAGGGCCATGGAGGGATTTGAAAAGGAGGATGAGAATTGTAGGGGCTGGAGGAGGTTACAGAGATAGGGAGGGGGCGAGGGCCATGGAGGGATTTGAACAGGAGGGTGAGAATTCTACGGCTGGAGGAGGTTACAGAGATAGGGAGGGGGCGAGGGCCATGGAGGGATTTGAACAGGAGGATGAGAATTGTAGGGGCTGGAGGAGGTTACAGAGATAGGGAGGGGGGTGAGGGGCCATGGAGTGATTTGAACAGGAGGATGAGAATTGTAGGGGCTGGAGGAGGTTACAGAGATAGGGAGGGGACGAGGGCCATGGGGGGATTTGAACAGAAGGATGAGAATTGTAGTGGCTGGAGGAGGTTACAGAGATAGGGAGGGGGCGAGGGCCATGGAGGGATTTGAACAGGAGGATGAGAATTGTAGGGCTGGAGGAGGTTACAGAGATAGGGAGGGGCGAGGGCCATGGAGGGATTTGAACAGGAGGATGAGAATTGTCGGGCTGGAGGAGGTTACAGAGATAGGGAGGGGCGAGGGCCATGGAGGATTTGAACAGGAGGATGAGAATTGTAGGGCTGGAGGAGGTTACAGAGATAGGGAGGGGGCGAGGGCCATGGAGGGATTTGAACAGGAGGATGAGAATTGTAGGGGCTGGAGGAGGTTACAGAGATAGGGAGGGGCGAGGGCCATGGAGGGATTTGAACAGGAGGATGAGAATTGTAGGGCTGGAGGAGGTTACAGAGATAGGGAGGGGGCGAGGGCCATGGAGGGATTTGAACAGGAGGATGAGAATTGTAGGGCTGGAGGAGGTTACAGAGATAGGGAGGGGCGAGGGCCATGGAGGGATTTGAACAGGAGGATGAGAATTGTAGGGCTGGAGGAGGTTACAGAGATAGGGAGGGGGCGAGGGGCCATGGAGGGATTTGAACAGGAGGATGAGAATTGTAGGGCTGGAGGAGGTTACAGAGATTAGATGGGGGCGAGGGCCATGGAGGGATTTGAACAGGAGGATGAGAATTGTAGGGCTGGAGGAGGTTACAGAGATAGGGAGGGGGCGAGGGCCATGGAGCGATTTGAACAGGAGGATGAGAATTGTCGGGGCTGGAGGAGGTTACAGAGATAGGGAGGGGCGAGGGCCATGGAGGGATTTGAACAGGAGGATGAGAATTGTAGGGGCTGGAGGAGGTTACAGAGACAGGGAGGGGACGAGGGCCATGGAGGGATTTGAACAGGAGGATGAGAATTGTAGGGGCTGGAGGAGGTTACAGAGATAGGGAGGGGGCGAGGGGCCATGGAGGGATTTGAACAGGAGGATGAGAATTGTAGGGGCTGGAGGAGGTTACAGAGATAGGGAGGGGGCGAGGGCCATGGAGGGATTTGAACAGGAGGATGAGAATTGTAGGGCTGGAGGAGGTTACAGAGATAGGGAGGGGGCGAGGGCCATCGAGGGAGTTGAACAGGAGGATGAGAATTGTCAGGGCTGGAGGAGGTTACAGAGATAGGGAGGGGGCGAGAGCCATGGAGGGATTTGAACAGGAGGATGAGAATTGTAGGGGCTGGAGGAGGTTACAGAGATAGGGAGGGGGCGAGGGGCCATGGAGGGATTTGAACAGGAGGATGAGAATTGTCGGGGCTGGAGGAGGTTACAGAGATAGGGAGGGGACGATGGCCATGGAGGGATTTGAACAGGAGGATGAGAATTGTAGGGGCTGGAGGAGGTTACAGAGATAGGGAGGGGGCGAGGGCCATGGAGGGATTTGAACAGGAGGATGAGAATTGTCGGGGCTGGAGGAGGTTACAGAGACAGGGAGGGGGCGAGGGCCATGGAGGGATTTGAACAGGAGGATGAGAATTGTAGGGCTGGAGGAGGTTACAGAGATAGGGAGGGGGCGAGGGCCATGGAGGGATTTGAACAGGAGGATGAGAATTGTAGGGGCTGGAGGAGGTTACAGAGATAGGGAGGGGGTGAGGGCCATGGAGGGATTTGAACAGGAGGATGAGAATTGTAGGGGCTGGAGGAGGTTACAGAGATAGGGAGGGGACGAGGGCCATGGAGGGATTTGAACAGAAGGATGAGAATTGTAGTGGCTGGAGGAGGTTACAGAGATAGGGAGGGGGCGAGGGCCATGGAGGGATTTGAACAGGAGGATGAGAATTGTAGAGCTGGAGGAGGTTACAGAGATAGGGAGGGACGAGGGCCATCGAGGGATTTGAACAGGAGGATGAGAATTGTCGGGCTGGAGGAGGTTACAGAGATAGGGAGGGGCGAGGGCCATCGAGAGATTTGAACAGGAGGATGAGAATTGTAGGGCTGGAGGAGGTTACAGAGATAGGGAGGGGTCGAGAGCCATGGAGGGATTTGAACAGGAGGATGAGAATTGTAGGGCTGGAGGAGGTTACAGAGATAGGGAGGGGTCGAGAGCCATGGAGGGATTTGAACAGGAGGATGAGAATTGTTGGGCTGGAGGAGGTTACAGAGATAGGGAGGGGGCGAGGGCCATGGAGAGATTTGAACAGGAGGATGAGAATTGTAGGGCTGGAGGAGGTTACAGAGATAGGGAGGGGGCGAGGACCATGGTATGATTTGAACAGGAGGATGAGAATTGTAGGGGCTGGAGGAGGTTACAGAGATAGGGAGGGGGCGAGGGCCATGGAGGGATTTGAACAGGAGGATGAGAATTGTAGGGCTGGAGGAGGCTTACAGAGATAGGGAGGGGGCGCGGGCCATGGAGGGATTTGAACAGGAGGATGAGAATTGTAGGGCTGGAGGAGGTTACAGAGATAGGGAGGGGGCGAGGGCCATGGAGAGATTTGAACAGGAGGATGAGAATTGTAGGGGCTGGAGGAGGTTACAGAGATAGGGAGGGGGCGAGGGCCATGGAGAGATTTGAACAGGAGGATGAGAATTATAGGGGCTGGAGGAGGTTACAGAGCTAGGGAGGGAACGATGGCCATGGAGGGATTTGAACAGGAGGATGAGAATTATAGGGGCTGGAGGAGGTTACAGAGCTAGGGAGGGAACGATGGCCATGGAGGGATTTGAACAGGAGGATGAGAATTGTAGGGGCTGGAGGAGGTTACAGAGATAGGGAGGGGGCGAGGGCCATGGAGGGATTTGAACAGGAGGATGAGAATTGCAGGGGCTGGAGGAGGTTACAGAGATAGGGAGAGGGCGAGGGCCATGGAGGGATTTGAACAGGAGGATGAGAATTGTAGGGGCTGGAGGAGGTTACAGAGATAGGGAGCGGGCGAGGGCCATGGAGGGATTTGAACAGGAGGATGAGAATTCTACGGGCTGGAGGAGGTTACAGAGATAGGGAGGGGGCGAGGGCCATGGAGGGATTTGAACAGGAGGATGAGAATTGTAGGGGCTGGAGGAGGTTACAGAGATAGGGAGGGGGGTGAGGGGCCATGGAGTGATTTGAACAGGAGGATGAGAATTGTAGGGGCTGGAGGAGGTTACAGAGATAGGGAGGGGGCGAGGGCCATGGAGGGATTTGAACAGAAGGATGAGAATTGTAGGGGCTGGAGGAGGTTACAGAGATAGGGAGGGGGCGAGGGCCATGGAGGGATTTGAACAGGTGGATGAGAATTGTAGGGGCTGGAGGAGGTTGCAGAGATAGGGAGGGGCGAGGGCCATGGAGGGATTTGAACAGGAGGATGAGAATTGTAGGGCTGGAGGAGGTTACAGAGATAGGATGGGGGCGAGGGGCCATGGAGGGATTTGATCAGGAGGATGAGAATTGTAGGGGCTGGAGGAGGTTACAGAGATTAGATGGGGCGAGTGCCATGGAGGGATTTGAACAGGAGGATGAGAATTGTAGGGCTGGAGGAGGTTACAGAAATAGGGAGGGGCGAGGGCCATCGAGGGATTTGAACAGGAGGATGAGAATTGTCGGGGCTGGAGGAGGTTACAGAGATAGGGAGGGGCGAGGGCCATGGAGGGATTTGAACAGGAGGATGAGAATTGTAGGGCTGGAGGAGGTTACAGAAATAGGGAGGGGCGAGGGCCATCGAGGGATTTGAACAGGAGGATGAGAATTGTAGGGCTGGAGGAGGATACAGAGATAGGATGGGGGCGAGGGGCCATGGAGCGATTTGAACAGGAGGATGAGAATTGTCGGGGCTGGAGGAGGTTACAGAGATAGGGAGGGGCGAGGGCCATGGAGGGATTTGAACAGGAGGATGAGAATTGTAGGGCTGGAGGAGGTTACAGAAATAGGGAGGGGCGAGGGCCATCGAGGGATTTGAACAGGAGGATGAGAATTGTAGGGCTGGAGGAGGTTACAGAGATCGGGAGGGGTCGAGAGCCATGGAGGGATTTGAACAGGAGGATGAGAATTGTAGGGGCTGGAGGTGGTTACAGAGATAGGGAGGGGGGAGAGGGGCCATGGAGGGATTTGGTCAGGAGGATGAGAATTGTCGGGGCTGGAGGAGGTTACAGAGATCGGGAGGGGGCGAGGGCCATGGAGGGATTTGAACAGGAGGATGAGAATTGTAGGGCTGGAGGAGGTTACAGAGATAGGGAGGGAACGATGGCCAAGGAGGGATTTGAACAGGAGGATGAGAATTGTAGGGGCTGGAGGAGGTTACAGAGATAGGGAGGGGACGAGGGCCATGGAGGGATTTGAACAGGAGGATGAGAATTGTAGGGGCTGGAGGAGGTTACAGAGATAGGGAGGGGGCGAGGGCCATGGAGGGATTTGAACAGGAGGATGAGAATTGTAGGGGCTGGAGGAGGTTACAGAGATAGGGAGAGGGTGAGGGCCATGGAGGGATTTGAAAAGGAGGATGAGAATTGCAGGGGCTGGAGGAGGTTACAGAGATAGGGAGAGGGTGAGGGCCATGGAGGGATTTGAAAAGGAGGATGAGAATTGTAGGGGCTGGAGGAGGTTACAGAGATAGGGAGGGGGCGAGGGCCATGGAGGGATTTGAACAGGAGGATGAGAATTGTAGGGCTGGAGGAGGTTACAGAGATAGGGAGGGGTCGAGGGCCATGGAGGGATTTGAACAGGAGGATGAGAATTGTAGGGCTGGAGGAGGTTACAGAGATAGGGAGGGGGGAGAGGGCCATGGAGGGATTTGGACAGGAGGATGAGAATTGTAGGGGCTGGAGGAGGTTACAGAGATCGGGAGGGGGCGAGGGCCATGGAGGGATTTGAACAGGAGGATGAGAATTGTAGGGCTGGAGGAGGTTACAGAGATAGGGAGGGGACGAGGGCCATGGAGGGATTTGAACAGGAGGATGAGAATTGTAGGGCTGGAGGAGGTTACAGAGATAGGGAGGGGCGAGGGCCATGGAGGGATTTGAACAGGAGGATGAGAATTGTAGGGCTGGAGGAGGTTACAGAGATAGGGAGGGGGCGAGGGCCATGGAGGGATTTGAACAGGAGGATGAGAATTGTAGGGCTGGAGGAGGTTACAGAGATAGGGAGGGGGCGAGGGCCATGGAGGGATTTGAACAGGAGGATGAGAATTGTAGGGCTGGAGGAGGTTACAGAGATAGGGAGGGGCGAGGGCCATGGAGGGATTTGAACAGGAGGATGAGAATTGTAGGGGCTGGAGGAGGTTACAGAGATAGGAGGGGCGAGGGCCATGGAGGGATTTGAACAGGAGGATGAGAATTGTAGGGCTGGAGGAGGTTACAGAGATAGGGAGGGGCGAGAGGCCATGGAGGGATTTGAACAGGAGGATGAGAATTGTAGGGCTGGAGGAGGTTACAGAGATAGGGAGGGGCGAGGGCCATGGAGGGATTTGAACAGGAGGATGAGAATTGTAGGGCTGGAGGAGGTTACAGAGATAGGGAGGGGTGAGAGCCATGGAGGGATTTGAACAGGAGGATGAGAATTGTAGGGCTGGAGGAGGTTACAGAGATAGGGAGGGGCGAGGGCCATGGAGGGATTTGAACAGGAGGATGAGAATTGTAGGGGCTGGAGGAGGTTACAGAGATAGGGAGGGGCGAGGGCCATCGTGGATTTGAACAAGAGGATGAGAATTGTAGGGCTGGAGGAGGTTACAGAGATAGGGAGGGGGCGAGGGCCATGGAGGGATTTGAACAGGAGGATGAGAATTGAAGGGCTGGAGGAGGTTACAGAGATAGGGAGGGGGCGAGGGCCCATGGAGGGATTTGAACAGGAGATGAGAATTGTAGGGCTGGAGGAGGTTACAGAGATAGGGAGGGGGCGAGGGCCATGGAGTGATTTGAACAGGAGGATGAGAATTGTAGGGGCTGGAGGAGGTTACAGAGATAGGGAGGGGGCGAGGGCCATGGAGGGATTTGAACAGGAGGATGAGAATTGAAGGGCTGGAGGAGGTTACAGAGATAGGGAGGGGGCGAGGGCCATGGAGGATTTGAACAGGAGGATGAGAATTGTAGGGCTGGAGGAGGTTAAGAGCTAGGGAGGGGGCGAGGGCCATGGAGGGATTTGAACAGGAGGATGAGAATTGTAGGGGCTGGAGGAGGTTACAGAGCTAGGGAGGGAACGATGGCCATGGAGGGATTTGAACAGGAGGATGAGAATTGTAGGGGCTGGAGGAGGTTACAGAGATAGGGAGGGGGCGAGGGCCATGGAGAGATTGAACAGGAGGATGAGAATTGTAGGGGCTGGAGGAGGTTACAGAGATAGGGAGGGACGATGGCCATGGAGGGATTTGAACAGGAGGATGAGAATTGTAGGGGCTGGGAGGAGGTTACAGAGATAGGGAGGGGGCGAGGGCCATGGAGGATTTGAAACAGGAGGATGAGAATTGCAGGGGCTGGAGGAGGTTACAGAGATAGGGAGGGGGCGAGGGCCATGGAGGGATTTGAACAGGAGGATGAGAATTGTAGGGGCTGGAGGAGGTTACAGAGATAGGGAGGGGACGAGGGCCATGGAGGGATTTGAACAGGAGGATGAGAATTGTAGGGCTGGAGGAGGTTACAGAGATAGGGATGGGGGCGAGGGACCATGGAGGGATTTGAACAGGAGGATGAGAATTGTAGGGCTGGAGGAGGTTAGCAGAGATAGGGAGGGGCGAGGGCCATCGAGGGATTTGAACAGGAGGATGAGAATTGTAGGGCTGGAGGAGGTTACTAGAGATAGGGAGGGGGCGAGGGCCATGGAGGGATTTGAACAGGAGGATGAGAATTGTAGGGGCTGGAGGGAGGTTACAGAGATAGGGATGGGGGCGAGGGCCATGGAGGGATTTGAACAGGAGGATGAGAATTGTAGGGCTGGAGGAGGTTACAGAGATAGGGAAGGGGGCCGAGAGGGCCATGGAGGGATTTGAACAGAGGATGAGAATTGTAGGGGCTGGAGGAGGTACAGAGATAGGGAGGGGGCGAGGGCCATGGAGGGATTTGAACAGGAGATGAGAATTGTCGGGGGCTGGAGGAGGTTACAGAGATAGGGAGGGGGCGAGGGCCATGGAGAGATTTGAACAGGAGGATGAGAATTGTAGGGGCTGGAGGAGGTTACAGAGACTAGGGAGGGGACGATGGCCATGGAGGGATTTGAACAGGAGGATGAGAATTGTAGGGGCTGGAGGAGGTTACAGAGATAGGGAGGGGGCGAGGGGCCATGAGGGATTTGAACAGGAGGATGAGGAATTGTAGGGGCTGGAGGAGGTTACAGAGATAGGGAGGGGGCGAGGGGCCATGGAGGGCTTTGAACAGGAGGATGAGAATTGTAGGGCTGGAGGAGGTTACAGAAATAGGACCGGAGCGGGGCGAGGGCCATCGAGGGATTTGAACAGGAGGATGAGAATTGTAGGGCTGGAGGAGGTTACACGAATAGGGAGGGGCGAGGGCCATCGAGGGATTTGAACAGGAGGATGAGAATTGTAGGGCTGGAGGAGGGTTACAGAGATAGGGAGGGGGCGAGAGGGCATGGAGGGATTTGAACAGGAGGATGAGAATTGTAGGGGCTGGAGGAGGTTACAGAGATAGGGAGGGGACGAGGGCCATGGAGGGATTTGAACAGGAGGATGAGAATTGTAGGGGCTGGAGGAGGTTACAGAGATAGGGAGGGGGCGAGGGCCATGGAGGGATTTGAACAGGAGGATGAGAATTGTAGGGCTGGAGGAGGTTACAGAGATAGGGAGGGGGCGAGGGGCATGGAGTGATTTGAACAGGAGGATGAGAATTGTAGGGGCTGGAGGAGGTTACAGAGATAGGGAGGGAACGATGGCCAAGAGGGATTTGAACAGGAGGGATGAGAATTGTAGGGGCTGGAGGAGGTTACAGAGATAGAGAGGGGGCGAGGGGCCATGGAGAGATTTGAACAGGAGGATGAGAATTGTAGGGCTGGAGGAGGTTACAGAGATAGGGAGGGGGCGAGGGCCATGGAGGGATTTGAACAGGAGGATGAGAATTGTAGGGCTGGAGGAGGTTACAGAGATAGGGAGGGGGCGAGGGCCATGGAGGGATTTGAACAGGAGGATGAGAATTGTAGGGCTGGAGGAGGTTACAGAGATAGGGAGGGGCGAGGGCCATGGAGGGATTTGAACAGGAGGATGAGAATTGTAGGGCTGGAGGAGGTTACAGAGATAGGGAGGGGGCGAGGGCCATGGAGGGATTTGAACAGGAGGATGAGAATTGTAGGGCTGGAGGAGGTTACAGAGATAGGGAGGGGGCGAGGGCCATGGAGGGATTTGAACAGGAGGATGAGAATTGTAGGGCTGGAGGAGGTTACAGAGATAGGGAGGGGCGAGGGCCATGGAGGGATTTGAACAGGAGGATGAGAATTGTAGGGGCTGGAGGAGGTTACAGAGATAGGGAGGGGGCGAGGGCCATGGAGGGATTTGAACAGGAGGATGAGAATTGTAGGGCTGGAGGAGGTTACAGAGATAGGGAGGGGCGAGGGCCATGGAGGGATTTGAACAGGAGGATGAGAATTGTAGGGCTGGAGGAGGTTACAGAGATAGGGAGGGGGCGAGGGCCATGGAGGGATTTGAACAGGAGGATGAGAATTGTAGGGGCTGGAGGAGGTTACAGAGATAGGGAGGGGGCGAGGGCCATGGAGGGATTTGAACAGGAGGATGAGAATTGTAGGGCTGGAGGAGGTTACAGAGATAGGGAGGGGGCGAGGGCCATGGAGGGATTTGAACAGGAGGATGAGAATTGTAGGGCTGGAGGAGGTTACAGAGATAGGGAGGGGGCGAGGGCCATGGAGGGATTTGAACAGGAGGATGAGAATTGTAGGGGCTGGAGGAGGTTACAGAGATAGGGAGGGGCGAGGGCCATGGAGGGATTTGAACAGGAGGATGAGAATTGTAGGGCTGGAGGAGGTTACAGAGATAGGGAGGGGGCGAGGGCCATGGAGGGATTTGAACAGGAGGATGAGAATTGTAGGGGCTGGAGGAGGTTACAGAGATAGGGAGGGGGCGAGGGCCATGGAGGGATTTGAACAGGAGGATGAGAATTGTAGGGGCTGGAGGAGGTTACAGAGATAGGGAGGGGGCGAGGGCCATGGAGGGATTTGAACAGGAGGATGAGAATTGTAGGGCTGGAGGAGGTTACAGAGATAGGGAGGGGCGAGGGCCATGGAGGGATTTGAACAGGAGGATGAGAATTGTAGGGCTGGAGGAGGTTACAGAGATAGGGAGGGGCGAGGGCCATGGAGGGATTTGAACAGGAGGATGAGAATTGTAGGGCTGGAGGAGGTTACAGAGATAGGGAGGGGGCGAGGGCCATGGAGGGATTTGAACAGGAGGATGAGAATTGTAGGGGCTGGAGGAGGTTACAGAGATAGGGAGGGGCGAGGGCCATGGAGGGATTTGAACAGGAGGATGAGAATTGTAGGGCTGGAGGAGGTTACAGAGATAGGGAGGGGGCGAGGGCCATGGAGGGATTTGAACAGGAGGATGAGAATTGTAGGGCTGGAGGAGGTTACAGAGATAGGGAGGGGGCGAGGGCCATGGAGGGATTTGAACAGGAGGATGAGAATTGTAGGGCTGGAGGAGGTTACAGAGATAGGGAGGGGGCGAGGGCCATGGAGGGATTTGAACAGGAGGATGAGAATTGTAGGGGCTGGAGGAGGTTACAGAGATAGGGAGGGGGCGAGGGCCATGGAGGGATTTGAACAGGAGGATGAGAATTGTAGGGGCTGGAGGAGGTTACAGAGATAGGGAGGGGGCGAGGGCCATGGAGGGATTTGAACAGGAGGATGAGAATTGTAGGGCTGGAGGAGGTTACAGAGATAGGGAGGGGGCGAGGGCCATGGAGGGATTTGAACAGGAGGATGAGAATTGTAGGGCTGGAGGAGGTTACAGAGATAGGGAGGGGGCGAGGGCCATGGAGGGATTTGAACAGGAGGATGAGAATTGTAGGGCTGGAGGAGGTTACAGAGATAGGGAGGGGGCGAGGGCCATGGAGGGATTTGAACAGGAGGATGAGAATTGTAGGGCTGGAGGAGGTTACAGAGATAGGGAGGGGGCGAGGGCCATGGAGGGATTTGAACAGGAGGATGAGAATTGTAGGGGCTGGAGGAGGTTACAGAGATAGGGAGGGGGCGAGGGCCATGGAGGGATTTGAACAGGAGGATGAGAATTGTAGGGCTGGAGGAGGTTACAGAGATAGGGAGGGGGCGAGGGCCATGGAGGGATTTGAACAGGAGGATGAGAATTGTAGGGCTGGAGGAGGTTACAGAGATAGGGAGGGGCGAGGGCCATGGAGGGATTTGAACAGGAGGATGAGAATTGTAGGGCTGGAGGAGGTTACAGAGATAGGGAGGGGGCGAGGGCCATGGAGGGATTTGAACAGGAGGATGAGAATTGTAGGGCTGGAGGAGGTTACAGAGATAGGGAGGGGGCGAGGGCCATGGAGGGATTTGAACAGGAGGATGAGAATTGTAGGGCTGGAGGAGGTTACAGAGATAGGGAGGGGGCGAGGGCCATGGAGGGATTTGAACAGGAGGATGAGAATTGTAGGGCTGGAGGAGGTTACAGAGATAGGGAGGGGGCGAGGGCCATGGAGGGATTTGAACAGGAGGATGAGAATTGTAGGGCTGGAGGAGGTTACAGAGATAGGGAGGGGGCGAGGGCCATGGAGGGATTTGAACAGGAGGATGAGAATTGTAGGGCTGGAGGAGGTTACAGAGATAGGGAGGGGGCGAGGGCCATGGAGGGATTTGAACAGGAGGATGAGAATTGTAGGGCTGGAGGAGGTTACAGAGATAGGGAGGGGGCGAGGGCCATGGAGGGATTTGAACAGGAGGATGAGAATTGTAGGGCTGGAGGAGGTTACAGAGATAGGGAGGGGGCGAGGGCCATGGAGGGATTTGAACAGGAGGATGAGAATTGTAGGGCTGGAGGAGGTTACAGAGATAGGGAGGGGGCGAGGGCCATGGAGGGATTTGAACAGGAGGATGAGAATTGTAGGGCTGGAGGAGGTTACAGAGATAGGGAGGGGCGAGGGCCATGGAGGGATTTGAACAGGAGGATGAGAATTGTAGGGCTGGAGGAGGTTACAGAGATAGGGAGGGGGCGAGGGCCATGGAGGGATTTGAACAGGAGGATGAGAATTGTAGGGCTGGAGGAGGTTACAGAGATAGGGAGGGGCGAGGGCCATGGAGGGATTTGAACAGGAGGATGAGAATTGTAGGGGCTGGAGGAGGTTACAGAGATAGGGAGGGGGCGAGGGCCATGGAGGGATTTGAACAGGAGGATGAGAATTGTAGGGCTGGAGGAGGTTACAGAGATAGGGAGGGGGCGAGGGCCATGGAGGGATTTGAACAGGAGGATGAGAATTGTAGGGCTGGAGGAGGTTACAGAGATAGGGAGGGGGCGAGGGCCATGGAGGGATTTGAACAGGAGGATGAGAATTGTAGGGCTGGAGGAGGTTACAGAGATAGGGAGGGGGCGAGGGCCATGGAGGGATTTGAACAGGAGGATGAGAATTGTAGGGGCTGGAGGAGGTTACAGAGATAGGGAGGGGGCGAGGGCCATGGAGGGATTTGAACAGGAGGATGAGAATTGTAGGGCTGGAGGAGGTTACAGAGATAGGGAGGGGGCGAGGGCCATGGAGGGATTTGAACAGGAGGATGAGAATTGTAGGGGCTGGAGGAGGTTACAGAGATAGGGAGGGGGAGGGCCATGGAGGGATTTGAACAGGAGGATGAGAATTGTAGGGCTGGAGGAGGTTACAGAGATAGGGAGGGGCGAGGGCCATGGAGGGATTTGAACAGGAGGATGAGAATTGTAGGGCTGGAGGAGGTTACAGAGATAGGGAGGGGGCGAGGGCCATGGAGGGATTTGAACAGGAGGATGAGAATTGTAGGGGCTGGAGGAGGTTACAGAGATAGGGAGGGGGCGAGGGCCATGGAGGGATTTGAACAGGAGGATGAGAATTGTAGGGCTGGAGGAGGTTACAGAGATAGGGAGGGGGCGAGGGCCATGGAGGGATTTGAACAGGAGGATGAGAATTGTAGGGGCTGGAGGAGGTTACAGAGATAGGGAGGGGGCGAGGGCCATGGAGGGATTTGAACAGGAGGATGAGAATTGTAGGGGCTGGAGGAGGTTACAGAGATAGGGAGGGGGCGAGGGCCATGGAGGGATTTGAACAGGAGGATGAGAATTGTAGGGCTGGAGGAGGTTACAGAGATAGGGAGGGGCGAGGGCCATGGAGGGATTTGAACAGGAGGATGAGAATTGTAGGGGCTGGAGGAGGTTACAGAGATAGGGAGGGGGCGAGGGCCATGGAGGGATTTGAACAGGAGGATGAGAATTGTAGGGGCTGGAGGAGGTTACAGAGATAGGGAGGGGCGAGGGCCATGGAGGGATTTGAACAGGAGGATGAGAATTGTAGGCTGGAGGAGGTTACAGAGATAGGGAGGGGGCGAGGGCCATGGAGGGATTTGAACAGGAGGATGAGAATTGTAGGGCTGGAGGAGGTTACAGAGATAGGGAGGGGGCGAGGGCCATGGAGGGATTTGAACAGGAGGATGAGAATTGTAGGGCTGGAGGAGGTTACAGAGATAGGGAGGGGGCGAGGGCCATGGAGGGATTTGAACAGGAGGATGAGAATTGTAGGGCTGGAGGAGGTTACAGAGATAGGGAGGGGGCGAGGGCCATGGAGGGATTTGAACAGGAGGATGAGAATTGTAGGGCTGGAGGAGGTTACAGAGATAGGGAGGGGCGAGGGCCATGGAGGGATTTGAACAGGAGGATGAGAATTGTAGGGCTGGAGGAGGTTACAGAGATAGGGAGGGGGCGAGGGCCATGGAGGGATTTGAACAGGAGGATGAGAATTGTAGGGCTGGAGGAGGTTACAGAGATAGGGAGGGGCGAGGGCCATGGAGGGATTTGAACAGGAGGATGAGAATTGTAGGGCTGGAGGAGGTTACAGAGATAGGGAGGGGGCGAGGGCCATGGAGGGATTTGAACAGGAGGATGAGAATTGTAGGGGCTGGAGGAGGTTACAGAGATAGGGAGGGGGCGAGGGCCATGGAGGGATTTGAACAGGAGGATGAGAATTGTAGGGCTGGAGGAGGTTACAGAGATAGGGAGGGGGCGAGGGCCATGGAGGGATTTGAACAGGAGGATGAGAATTGTAGGGGCTGGAGGAGGTTACAGAGATAGGGAGGGGGCGAGGGCCATGGAGGGATTTGAACAGGAGGATGAGAATTGTAGGGCTGGAGGAGGTTACAGAGATAGGGAGGGGGCGAGGGCCATGGAGGGATTTGAACAGGAGGATGAGAATTGTAGGGCTGGAGGAGGTTACAGAGATAGGGAGGGGGCGAGGGCCATGGAGGGATTTGAACAGGAGGATGAGAATTGTAGGGCTGGAGGAGGTTACAGAGATAGGGAGGGGGCGAGGGCCATGGAGGGATTTGAACAGGAGGATGAGAATTGTAGGGCTGGAGGAGGTTACAGAGATAGGGAGGGGGCGAGGGCCATGGAGGGATTTGAACAGGAGGATGAGAATTGTAGGGCTGGAGGAGGTTACAGAGATAGGGAGGGGGCGAGGGCCATGGAGGGATTTGAACAGGAGGATGAGAATTGTAGGGCTGGAGGAGGTTACAGAGATAGGGAGGGGCGAGGGCCATGGAGGGATTTGAACAGGAGGATGAGAATTGTAGGGGCTGGAGGAGGTTACAGAGATAGGGAGGGGGCGAGGGCCATGGAGGGATTTGAACAGGAGGATGAGAATTGTAGGGCTGGAGGAGGTTACAGAGATAGGGAGGGGCGAGGGCCATGGAGGGATTTGAACAGGAGGATGAGAATTGTAGGGCTGGAGGAGGTTACAGAGATAGGGAGGGGGCGAGGGCCATGGAGGGATTTGAACAGGAGGATGAGAATTGTAGGGCTGGAGGAGGTTACAGAGATAGGGAGGGGGCGAGGGCCATGGAGGGATTTGAACAGGAGGATGAGAATTGTAGGGCTGGAGGAGGTTACAGAGATAGGGAGGGGCGAGGGCCATGGAGGGATTTGAACAGGAGGATGAGAATTGTAGGGGCTGGAGGAGGTTACAGAGATAGGGAGGGGGCGAGGGCCATGGAGGGATTTGAACAGGAGGATGAGAATTGTAGGGCTGGAGGAGGTTACAGAGATAGGGAGGGGGCGAGGGCCATGGAGGGATTTGAACAGGAGGATGAGAATTGTAGGGGCTGGAGGAGGTTACAGAGATAGGGAGGGGGCGAGGGCCATGGAGGGATTTGAACAGGAGGATGAGAATTGTAGGGCTGGAGGAGGTTACAGAGATAGGGAGGGGGCGAGGGCCATGGAGGGATTTGAACAGGAGGATGAGAATTGTAGGGGCTGGAGGAGGTTACAGAGATAGGGAGGGGGCGAGGGCCATGGAGGGATTTGAACAGGAGGATGAGAATTGTAGGGCTGGAGGAGGTTACAGAGATAGGGAGGGGCGAGGGCCATGGAGGGATTTGAACAGGAGGATGAGAATTGTAGGGCTGGAGGAGGTTACAGAGATAGGGAGGGGCGAGGGCCATGGAGGGATTTGAACAGGAGGATGAGAATTGTAGGGCTGGAGGAGGTTACAGAGATAGGGAGGGGGCGAGGGCCATGGAGGGATTTGAACAGGAGGATGAGAATTGTAGGGCTGGAGGAGGTTACAGAGATAGGGAGGGGGCGAGGGCCATGGAGGGATTTGAACAGGAGGATGAGAATTGTAGGGGCTGGAGGAGGTTACAGAGATAGGGAGGGGCGAGGGCCATGGAGGGATTTGAACAGGAGGATGAGAATTGTAGGGCTGGAGGAGGTTACAGAGATAGGGAGGGGGCGAGGGCCATGGAGGGATTTGAACAGGAGGATGAGAATTGTAGGGGCTGGAGGAGGTTACAGAGATAGGGAGGGGGCGAGGGCCATGGAGGGATTTGAACAGGAGGATGAGAATTGTAGGGGCTGGAGGAGGTTACAGAGATAGGGAGGGGGCGAGGGCCATGGAGGGATTTGAACAGGAGGATGAGAATTGTAGGGCTGGAGGAGGTTACAGAGATAGGGAGGGGGCGAGGGCCATGGAGGGATTTGAACAGGAGGATGAGAATTGTAGGGGCTGGAGGAGGTTACAGAGATAGGGAGGGGGCGAGGGCCATGGAGGGATTTGAACAGGAGGATGAGAATTGTAGGGCTGGAGGAGGTTACAGAGATAGGGAGGGGGCGAGGGCCATGGAGGGATTTGAACAGGAGGATGAGAATTGTAGGGCTGGAGGAGGTTACAGAGATAGGGAGGGGCGAGGGCCATGGAGGGATTTGAACAGGAGGATGAGAATTGTAGGGCTGGAGGAGGTTACAGAGATAGGGAGGGGCGAGGGCCATGGAGGGATTTGAACAGGAGGATGAGAATTGTAGGGGCTGGAGGAGGTTACAGAGATAGGGAGGGGGCGAGGGCCATGGAGGGATTTGAACAGGAGGATGAGAATTGTAGGGCTGGAGGAGGTTACAGAGATAGGGAGGGGGCGAGGGCCATGGAGGGATTTGAACAGGAGGATGAGAATTGTAGGGCTGGAGGAGGTTACAGAGATAGGGAGGGGGCGAGGGCCATGGAGGGATTTGAACAGGAGGATGAGAATTGTAGGGGCTGGAGGAGGTTACAGAGATAGGGAGGGGGCGAGGGCCATGGAGGGATTTGAACAGGAGGATGAGAATTGTAGGGCTGGAGGAGGTTACAGAGATAGGGAGGGGGCGAGGGCCATGGAGGGATTTGAACAGGAGGATGAGAATTGTAGGGCTGGAGGAGGTTACAGAGATAGGGAGGGGGCGAGGGCCATGGAGGGATTTGAACAGGAGGATGAGAATTGTAGGGCTGGAGGAGGTTACAGAGATAGGGAGGGGCGAGGGCCATGGAGGGATTTGAACAGGAGGATGAGAATTGTAGGGCTGGAGGAGGTTACAGAGATAGGGAGGGGCGAGGGCCATGGAGGGATTTGAACAGGAGGATGAGAATTGTAGGGCTGGAGGAGGTTACAGAGATAGGGAGGGGCGAGGGCCATGGAGGGATTTGAACAGGAGGATGAGAATTGTAGGGCTGGAGGAGGTTACAGAGATAGGGAGGGGGCGAGGGCCATGGAGGGATTTGAACAGGAGGATGAGAATTGTAGGGCTGGAGGAGGTTACAGAGATAGGGAGGGGGCGAGGGCCATGGAGGGATTTGAACAGGAGGATGAGAATTGTAGGGGCTGGAGGAGGTTACAGAGATAGGGAGGGGGCGAGGGCCATGGAGGGATTTGAACAGGAGGATGAGAATTGTAGGGCTGGAGGAGGTTACAGAGATAGGGAGGGGGCGAGGGCCATGGAGGGATTTGAACAGGAGGATGAGAATTGTAGGGCTGGAGGAGGTTACAGAGATAGGGAGGGGGCGAGGGCCATGGAGGGATTTGAACAGGAGGATGAGAATTGTAGGGCTGGAGGAGGTTACAGAGATAGGGAGGGGCGAGGGCCATGGAGGGATTTGAACAGGAGGATGAGAATTGTAGGGCTGGAGGAGGTTACAGAGATAGGGAGGGGGCGAGGGCCATGGAGGGATTTGAACAGGAGGATGAGAATTGTAGGGCTGGAGGAGGTTACAGAGATAGGGAGGGGGCGAGGGCCATGGAGGGATTTGAACAGGAGGATGAGAATTGTAGGGGCTGGAGGAGGTTACAGAGATAGGGAGGGGCGAGGGCCATGGAGGGATTTGAACAGGAGGATGAGAATTGTAGGGGCTGGAGGAGGTTACAGAGACAGGGAGGGGGACGAGGGCCATGGAGGGATTTGAACAGGAGGATGAGAATTGTAGGGGCTGGAGGAGGTTACAGAGATAGGGAGGGGCGAGGGCCATGGAGGGATTTGAACAGGAGGATGAGAATTGTAGGGGCTGGAGGAGGTTACAGAGATAGGAAGGGGGCGAGGGCCATGGAGGGATTTGAACAGGAGGATGAGAATTGTAGGGCTGGAGGAGGTTACAGAGATAGGGAGGGTGGAGAGGACCATGGAGGGATTTGAACAGGAGGATGAGAATTGTAGGGGCTGGAGGAGGTTACAGAGATAGGGAGGGGGCGAGGGCCATGGAGGGATTTGAACAGGAGGATGAGAATTGTTGGGCTGGAGGAGGTTACAGAGATAGGGAGGGGGCGAGGGCCATGGAGAGATTTGAACAGGAGGATGAGAATTGTGGGGCTGGAGGAGGTTACAGAGCTAGGGAGGGAACGATGGCCATGGAGGGATTTGAACAGGAGGATGAGAATTGTAGGGGCTGGAGGAGGTTACAGAGATAGGGAGGGGGCGAGGGCCATGGAGGGATTTGAACAGGAGGATGAGAATTGTAGGGGCTGGAGGAGGTTACAGAGCTAGGGAGGGAGCGAGGGCCATGGAGGGATTTGAACAGGAGGATGAGAATTGTAGGGCTGGAGGAGGTTACAGAGATAGGAGGGGGCGAGGGGCCATGGAGGGATTTGAACAGGAGGATGAGAATTGTAGGGCTGGAGGAGGTTACAGAGATAGGGAGGGGGCGAGGGCCATGGAGGGATTTGAACAGGAGGATGAGAATTGTAGGGGCTGGAGGAGGTTACAGAGATAGGGAGGGGCGAGGGCCATGGAGGGATTTGAACAGGAGGATGAGAATTGTAGGGGCTGGAGGAGGTTACAGAGATAGGGAGGGGACGATGGCCATGGAGGGATTTGAACAGGAGGATGAGAATTGTAGGGGCTGGAGGAGGTTACAGAGATAGGGAGGGGGCGAGGGGCCATGGAGGGATTTGAACAGGAGGATGAGAATTGTAGGGGCTGGAGGAGGTTACAGAGATAGGGAGGGGCGAGGGCCATGGAGGGATTTGAACAGGAGGATGAGAATTGTAGGGCTGGAGGAGGTTACAGAGATAGGGAGGGGCGAGGGCCATCGAGGGATTTGAACAGGAGGATGAGAATTGTAGGGGCTGGAGGAGGTTACAGAGATAGGGAGGGGGGCGAGGGGCCATGGAGGGATTTGAACAGGAGGATGAGAATTGTAGGGGCTGGAGGAGGTTACAGAGATCGGGAGGGGGCGAGGGCCATGGAGGGATTTGAACAGGAGGATGAGAATTGTTGGGCTGGAGGAGGTTACAGAGATCGGGAGGGGGCGAGGGCCATGGAGGGATTTGAACAGGAGGATGAGAATTGTAGGGCTGGAGGAGGTTACAGAGATAGGGAGGGGGCGAGGGCCATGGAGAGATTTGAACAGGAGGATGAGAATTGTAGGGGCTGGAGGAGGTTACAGAGATCGGGAGGGGGCGAGGGCCATGGAGGGATTTGAACAGGAGGATGAGAATTGTTGGGCTGGAGGAGGTTACAGAGATAGGGAGGGGGCGAGGGCCATGGAGAGATTTGAACAGGAGGATGAGAATTGTAGGGGCTGGAGGAGGTTACAGAGCTAGGGAGGGAACGATGGCCATGGAGGGATTTGAACAGGAGGATGAGAATTGTCGGGCTGGAGGAGGTTACAGAGATAGGGAGGGGGTGAGGGCCATGGAGGGATTTGAACAGGAGGATGAGAATTGTAGGGCTGGAGGAGGTTACAGAGATAGGGAGCGGGCAAGGGCCATGGAGGGATTTGAACAGGAGGGTGAGAATTCTACGGCTGGAGGAGGTTACAGAGATAGGGAGGGGGCGAGGGCCATGGAGGGATTTGAACAGGAGGATGAGAATTGTAGGGGCTGGAGGAGGTTACAGAGATAGGGAGGGGGCGAGGGCCATGGAGGGATTTGAACAGGAGGATGAGAATTGTAGGGGCTGGAGGAGGTTACAGAGATAGGGAGGGGACGAGGGCCATGGAGGGATTTGAACAGAAGGATGAGAATTGTAGGGGCTGGAGGAGGTTACAGAGATAGTGAGGGGACGAGGGCCATGGAGGGATTTGAACAGGTGGATGAGAATTGTAGGGGCTGGAGGAGGTTGCAGAGATAGGGAGGGGACGAAGACCATGGAGGGATTTGAACAGGAGGATGAGAATTGTAGGGGCTGGAGGAGGTTACAGACATAGGGAGGGGGCGAGGGGCCATGTTGGGATTTGAACAGGAGGATGAGAATTGTAGGGCTGGAGGAGGTTACAGAAATAGGGAGGGGCGAGGGCCATCGAGGGATTTGAACAGGAGGATGAGAATTGTAGGGCTGGAGGAGGTTACAGAGATCGGGACGGGTCGAGAGCCATGGAGGGATTTGAACAGGAGGATGAGAATTGTAGGGGCTGGAGGTGGTTACAGAGATAGGGAGGGTGGAGAGGACCATGGAGGGATTTGATCAGGAGGATGAGAATTGTAGGGGCTGGAGGAGGTTACAGAGATAGGGAGGGGGCGACGGGCCATGGAGGGATTTGAACAGGAGGATGAGAATTGTTGGGCTGGAGGAGGTTACAGAGATAGGGAGGGGGCGAGGGCCATGGAGAGATTTGAACAGGAGGATGAGAATTGTGGGGGCTGGAGGAGGTTACAGAGCTAGGGAGGGAACGATGGCCATGGAGGGATTTGAACAGGAGGATGAGAATTGTAGGGGCTGGAGGAGGTTACAGAGATAGGGAGGGGGCGAGGGGCCATGGAGGGATTTGAACAGGAGGATGAGAATTGTAGGGGCTGGAGGAGGTTACAGAGATAGGGAGGGGGCGAGGGCCCATGGAGGGATTTGAACAGGAGGATGAGAATTGTAGGGCTGGAGGAGGTTACAGAGATAGGGAGGGGGCGAGGGCCATCGAGGGATTTGAACAGGAGGATGAGAATTGTAGGGCTGGAGGAGGTTACAGAGATAGGGAGGGGGGAGAGGGGCCATGGAGAGATTTGAACAGGAGGATGAGAATTGTCGGGGCTGGAGGAGGTTACAGAGATCGGGAGGGGGCGAGGGCCATGGAGGGATTTGAACAGGAGGAAGAGAATTGTTGGGCTGGAGGAGGTTACAGAGATAGGGAGGGGGCGAGGGCCATGGAGGGATTTGAACAGGAGGATGAGAATTGCAGGGGCTGGAGGAGGTTACAGAGATAGGGAGGGGGTGAGGGCCATGGAGGGATTTGAAAAGGAGGATGAGAATTGTAGGGGCTGGAGGAGGTTACAGAGATAGGGAGCGGGCGAGGGCCATGGAGGGATTTGAACAGGAGGGTGAGAATTCTACGGCTGGAGGAGGTTACAGAGATAGGGAGGGGGCGAGGGGCCATGGAGGGATTTGAACAGGAGGATGAGAATTGTAGGGGCTGGAGGAGGTTACAGAGATAGGGAGGGGGCGAGGGCCATGGAGGGATTTGAACAGGAGGATGAGAATTGTAGGGGCTGGAGGAGGTTACAGAGATAGGGAGGGGGCGAGGGCCATGGAGAGATTTGAACAGGAGGATGAGAATTGTAGGGGCTGGAGGAGGTTACAGAGCTAGGGAGGGACGATGGCCCATGGACGGATTTGAACAGGAGGATGAGAATTGTAGGGGCTGGAGGAGGTTACAGAGATAGGGAGGGGCGAGGGCCATGGAGGGATTTGAAAAGGAGGATGAGAATTGTAGGGGCTGGAGGAGGTTACAGAGCTAGGGAGGGAACGATGGCCATGGAGGGATTTGAACAGGAGGATGAGAATTGTAGGGGCTGGAGGAGGTTACAGAGATAGGGAGGGGGCGAGGGCCATGGAGGGATTTGAACAGGAGGATGAGAATTGTAGGGGCTGGAGGAGGTTACAGAGATAGGGAGCGGGCGAGGGCCATGGAGGGATTTGAACAGGAGGGTGAGAATTCGACGGCTGGAGGAGGTTACAGAGATAGGGAGGGGGGTGAGGGGCCATGGAGTGATTTGAACAGGAGGATGAGAATTGTAGGGGCTGGAGGAGGTTACAGAGATAGGGAGCGGGACGAGGGCCATGGGGGATTTGAACAGGAGGATGAGAATTGTACGGGCTGGAGGAGGTTACAGAGATAGCGAGGGGGCGAGGGCCATGGGGGATTTGAACAGAGGATGAGAATTGTAGGGGCTGGAGGAGGTTGCAGAGATAGGGAGGGGGCGAGGGCCATGGAGGGATTTGAAAAGGAGGATGAGAATTGTAGGGCTGGAGGAGGTTACAGAGCTAGGGAGGGACGATGGCCATGGAGGGATTTGAACAGGAGGATGAGAATTGTAGGGGCTGGAGGAGGTTACAGAGGTAGTGAGGGGCGAGGGCCATGGAGGGATTTAATCAGGAGGATGAGAATTGTAGGGCTGGAGTAGGATACAGAGATAGGATGGGGGCGAGGGGCCATGGAGGGATTTGAACAGGAGGATGAGAATTGTAGGGCTGGAGGAGGATACAGAGATAGGATGGGGGCGAGGGCCATGGAGGGATTTGAACGGGAGGATGAGAATTGTCGGGGCTGGAGGAGGTTACAGAGATAGGGAGGGGCGAGGGCCATGGAGGGATTTGAACAGGAGGATGAGAATTGTAGGGGCTGGAGGAGGTTACAGAGATAGGGAGGGGACGAGGGCCATGGGGGGATTTGAACAGAAGGATGAGAATTGTAGGGGCTGGAGGAGGTTACAGAGATAGTGAGGGGGCGAGGGCCATGGAGGGATTTGAACAGGTGGATGAGAATTATAGGGGCTGGAGGAGGTTACAGAGATAGGGCGGGGGCGAGGGGCCATGGAGGGATTTGAACAGGAGGATGAGAATTGTAGGGCTGGAGGAGGTTACAGAAATAGGGAGGGGCGAGGGCCATCGAGGGATTTGAACAGGAGGATGAGAATTGTAGGGCTGGAGGAGGTTACACAGATCGGGAGGGGTCGAGAGCCATGGAGGGATTTGAACAGGAGGATGAGAATTGTAGGGGCTGGAGGTGGTTACAGAGATAGGGAGGGGGGAGAGGGGCCATGGAGGGATTTGAACAGGAGGATGAGAATTGTAGGGTTTGGAGGAGGTTACAGAGGTCGGGAGGGGGCGAGGGCCATGGAGGGATTTGAACAGGAGGATGAGAATTGTAGGGGCTGGAGGAGGTTACAGAGATAGGGAGGGGGGAGAGGGGCCATGGAGGGATTTGAACAGGAGGATGAGAATTGTAGGGTTTGGAGGAGGTTACAGAGGTCGGGAGGGGGCGAGGGGCCTTGGAGGGATTTGAGCATGAGGAGAGCCCCAGGTGGGCAGAGGAAACGCTTCAAGGACACCCTCAAAGCCTCCTTGAAAAAGCGTAACATCCCCACCGACACCTGGGAATCCCTGGCCCAAGACCAGAGCACAAAGTGGAGGAGAAGCATCCGGGAAGGCGCCGAACACCTCGAGTCTCTTCGCCGGGAGCAAGCGGAAGCCAAGCGCAGGCAGCGCAAGGAGCGCACGTCAACCCAAGCACCCCACCCACCCACCCATTCAACCAGCGTCTGCCCCACCTGTGACAGAGACTGTAGGTCCCGCATTGGACTCATCAGTCACCTGAGAACTCATTTTTAATGTGGAAGCAAGTCATCTTCGATTCCGAGGGACTGCCTAAGAAGAAGAAGGGTAGCCAACTTCGAACCATTTTGGTAGCATTTGAACCCTCACAACTCCTCGGATAATGAAGCAGTCCATGCCCGCATGCAACGAGACCTGGACGACGTTCAGGCTTGGGCTGATAAGTGGCAGGTAACATTCGCGCCACACAAGTGCCAGGTAATGACTATCTCCAACAAGCGAGAGTCTAACCACCTCCCCTTGACATTCAACGGCATTACCATCGCCGAATCCCCCACTATCAACATCCTGGGGGTCACCATTGACCAGAAACTTAACTGGACCAGCCACATAAATACTGTGGCAACAAGAGCAGGTCAGAGGCTGGGTATTCTGCGGCGAGTGTCTCACCTCCTGACTCCCCAAAGCCTTTTCACCATCTACAAGGCACAAGTCAGGAGTGTGCTGGAATACTCTCCACTTGCCTGGATGAGTGCAGCTCCAACAACACTGAAGAAGCTCGACACCATCCAGGACAAAGCAGCCCGCTTGATCGGCCCCCCATCCACCACCTTAAACATTCACTCCCTCCACCACCGGCGCACCGTGGCTGCAGTGTGCACCATCTACAAGATGCACTGCAGCAACTCGCCAAGGCTTCTTCGGCAGCACCTCCCAAACCCGCGACCTCTTCCACCTAGAAGGACAAGGGCAGCAGGTGCATGGGAACACCACCACCTCCAAGTTCCCCTCCAAGTCACACACCATCCCGACTTGGAAATATATCGGCCGTTCCTTCATCGTCGCTGGGTCAAAATCCTGGAACTTCCTCCCTGACAGCACTGTGGGAGCACCTTCACCACACGGACTGCAGCGGTTCAAGAAGGCGGCTCACCACCACCTTCTCAAGGGAAACTAGGGATGGGCAATAAATGCTGGGCCTTGAAGAAGGCAAATGGAATGTTGGCCCTTATTGCTAAGGGGGTTGGAGTATAAAAGTAGGGAAGTCCTGCTACAACTGTACAGGGCGCTGGTGAGACCACACCTGGAGTACTGCGTACAGTTTTGGTCTCCTTATTTAAGGACGGATATACTTGAATTGGAGGCAGTTCAGAGAAGGTTCATGAGGTTGACTCCTGTGATGAAGGGGTGCCGAGAGTCATTGGAGTTTAGAAGAATGAGAGGTGATCTTATTGAAACATATAAGACTCTGAGGGGGTTTGACAAGAGTAGATGCAGGGAGGATGTTTCCCCTCGTGGGGGAATAGAAACATAGAAACATAGAAGATAGGAGCAGGAGGAGGCCATTCGGCCCCTCGAGCCTGCTCCGCCATTCGATGAGATCATGGCTGATCATCCAAATTCAGTACCCTGTCCCTGCTTTCTCCCCATATCCCTTGATCCCTTCAGCTTTAAGAAATATATCCAACTCCTTCTTGAATATATTTAATGAATTGGCCTCTACTGCCTTCTGTGGTAGAGAATTCCACAGGTTCACCACTCTCTGGGTGAAGAAATTCCTCCTCATCTCAGTCCTAAATGGCTTACCCCTTATCCTTAGACTGTGACCCCTGGTTCTGGACTCCCCCGCCATCGGGAACATCCTTCCTGCATCTAGTCTATCTAGTCCTGTTAGAATTTTATAAGTTTCAATGAGATCCCCTCTCATTCTTCTATACTCCAGCGAGTATAAGCCCAATCGACCCAATCTCTCCTCATACGTCATTCCTGCCATCCCGGTATCAGCCTGGTGAATCTTCGCTGAACTCCCTCCATGGCAAGAACATCCTTCCTCAGATAAGGCGACCAAAACTGCACACAGTACTCAAGGTGTGGTCTCACCAAGGCCCTGTACAACTGCAGCAAGACATCCTTGCTCCTGTACTCGAATCCTCTCGCTATGAAGGCCAACATACCATTTGCCTTCTTAACCGCCTGCTGCACCTACATGCTTACCTTCAGCGACTGGTGCACAAGGACACCCAGGTCTCGTTGCACTTCCCCTTCTCCCAATCTATTGCCATTCAGATAATAATCTGCCTTCCTGTTTTTGACACCAAAGTGGATAACCTTGCATTTATCCACGTTATATTGCATCTGCCATGCTTCTGCCCAATCACCCAACCTGTCCAAATCATCCTGGAGATTCTCGGCATCCTCCTCACGGCACACACTCCCACCCAGCTTTGTGTCGTCTGCAAACTTGGAGATATTACATCCAATTCCCTCGTCTAGATCATTAATATATATTGTGAATAGCTGGGGTCCTAGGACCGATCCCTGCGCTCCCTGCGAATCTAGAACTAGGGGGCATAGTTTCAGAATAAGGGCTCGCCCATTTAAGACGGAGATGAGGAGGAATTTCTTCTCTCAGAGGGCCGTGAATCTTTGGAATTCTCTACCCCAGAGAGCTGTGGAGGCGGAGTCACTGAATATATTCAAGGCGGAGATAGACAGATCTTTGAACGATAAGGAAGTCGAGGGTTATGGGGAGCGGGCAGGGAAGTGAAGTTGAGGCCAAGATCAGATCAGCCATGATCTCATTGAATGGCGGAGCAGGCTCGAGGGGCCGATTGGCCTACTCCTGCTCCTATTTCTTATGTTCTTATGTAACTAGTAGGATGGATAAGGGGGAACCAGTGGATGTAGTGTATTTAGATTTTCAAAAAGCATTCAACAAGATGCCACACAAGAGGTTATTACACAAAAGTAGGACTCATGGAAAGAAACTGCAAAGTGCTACAGTACAAAGGGATCTGGGGGTCCTGGTGCATGAAACACAGAAGGTTCGTATGCAGGTACAGCAGGTGATCAGGAAGGCCAATGGAATCTTGGCTTTTATTGCAAGGGGGATGGAGTATAAAAGCAGGGAAGTCTTGCTTCAGCTATTCAAGGTACTGGTGAGGCCACACCTGGAGTACTGCGCACAGTTTTGGTTTCCATATTTAGGAAAAGATATACTTGCTCTCGAGGCAGTTCAGAGAAGGTTCACTTGGTTGATTCCGGAGATGAGGGGGTTGACTTATGAGGAAAGGTTGAGTAGGTTGGGCCTCTACTCATTGGAATACAGAAGAATGAGAGGCGATCTTATCGAAACATAGAAGATTGTGAGGGGCTTGATCGGGTGGAGGCGGGGAGGATGTTTCCACTGATGGGTGAGACTAGAACTAGGGGGCATAATCTTAGAATAAGGGGCTGCCGTTTCAAAACTGAGATGAGGAGAAACTTCTTCACTCAGAGGGGAGTAAATCTATGGAATTTGATACCTCAGAGAGCTGTGGAAGCTGCGACATTAAATACATTTAAAACGGAGATAGACAGTTTCCGAGCTGATAAGGGAATTAAGGGTTATGGGGAGCGGGCAGGGAAGTGGACGTGAGTCTAGGTTCGGATCAGCCATGATCCTATTGAATAGCGGAGCAGGCCCGAGGGGTCGTATGGCCCACTCCTGCTCCTACTGCTTATGTTCTTTTGGGGTTGGGGGTAATATATTAGCATGGATTGAGGATTGGTTAACGGACAGAAAACAGAGAGTAGGATTAAACGGGACTTTTTCGGGTTGGCAGGCAGTAACTAGCGGGGTACCGCAAGGATCAGTGCTGGGGCCTCAGCTATTTACAATCTATATTAATGACTTAGATGAAGGGACTGAGTGTAATGTATCTAAGTTTGCTGATGATACAAAGTTAGGTGGGACAGTAAGCTGTGAGGAGGACACAAAGAGGCTGCAGAGAGATTGGATGGAGGGTGGCTGATGTAACCCCACTTTTTAAAAAAGGTGGGAGAGAGAGAAAACGGGGAATTACAGACCGGTAAGCCTGACATCGGTAGTGGGGAAAATGCTAGAGTCCATTGTAAAAGATGTAATCGCAGAGCACTTGGAAAACAGTGACAGGATCGGACAAAATCAACATGGATTTACAAAAGGTAAACCATGCCTGACTAATCGACTGGAATTTTTTGAGGATGTAACTGGTAGAATAGATAAGGGAGAACCAGTGGATGTGGTGTATTTGGACTTTCAAAAGGCTTTCGATAAGGTCCCGCATAAGAGATTAGCGTGCAAAGTTAAAGCACATGGGATTGGGGGCAAGGTATTGACTTGGATGGAGAACTGGTTGGCAGGAATGACGTATGAAGAGAGATTGGGTCGATTAGGCTTATACTCGCTGGAGTTTAGAAGAATGAGAGGGGATCTCATTGAAACTTATCAAATTCTAACAGGACTAGACAGACTAGATGCAGGAAGGATGTTCCCGATGGCGGGGGAGTCCAGAACCAGGGGTCACAGTCTAAGGATAAGGGGTAAGCCATTTAGGACTGAGATGAGGAGGAATTTCTTCACTCAGAGAGTGGTGAACCTGTGGAATTCTCTACCACAGACGGCAGTTGAGGCCAATTCATTAAATATATTCAAGAAGGAGTTAGATATATTTCTTAAGGCTGAAGGGATCAAGGGATATGGGGAGAAAGCAGGGACAGGGTACTGAGTTTGGATGATCAGCCATGATCTCATTAAATGGCGGAACAGGCTCGAGGGGCCGAACGGCCTACTCCTGCTCCTATCTTCTATGTTTCTATATAGACAGGTTGACTGAGTGGGCAGGAACATGACAAATGGAATACAATGTGGGGAAGTGTGAAGTTATCCACTTTGGCAGGAAAAACAAAAAAGCAGAATATTTTTTTGAATGGTGAGAGACTGGGAAATATTTGCACTCGGAGGGACCCGGGTGTCCTTGTACATGAATCACAGAAAGTTAACAGGCAGGTACAGCAAGCTATTAGGAAAGCAAATGGTCTGTTAGCTTTCGTTACAAAGGAATTTGAGTGCAAGTGTAAATAAGTCTTACTACAATTATACAGGGCGTTGGTGAGGCCACACCTGGAGTATTGGGTACAGTTCTGGTCTCTTTACCTAAGGAAGGACATACATGCCTTCGAGAGGGAGTGCAGCAAAGGTTCACCAGACTGGTTCCTGGGATGAGGGGATTGTCCTATGAGGAGAGATTGAGTAGACTAGGCCTAGATTCCCTAGAGTTTAGAAGAATGAGAGGTGATCTCATTGAAACATACAAAATTCTTACAGGGTTTGACAGGGTAGATGCAGAGAGGTTGTTTCCCCTGGCTGGGGAATCTAGAACCAGGGGTCACAGTCTCACGATAAGGGGTCGGCCATTTAGGACTGAGATGAGAAGGAATTTCTTCACTCAGAGGGCGGTGAATCTTGGGAATTCTCTACCCCAGAGAGCTGTGGAGGCTCAGTCGTTGAGTATATTCAAGACAGAGATGGATAGATTTTGGGGAACAAAGGGAATTAAGGGATATGGGGATAGTGCGGGAAACAGGAGATGAGGTAGAAGATCAGCCATGATCTTGTTGTATGGCGGAGCAGGCTCGAGGGGCCAAATGGCCCACTCCTGCTCCTATTTCCGATGTACTTATGCTGCGGATATGTGGTCGGAATCTCATTTCAGGGTCAAAAATGAGACCAAGGTTGCAAACAGTGCGGTTCAGCCTCAGACAGATGTTCGGGAGAGGGATGGAGTCAGTGGCTCGGGAACGGAGTTTGTGGCGGGGACCAAAAAAAATGGCTTCGGTCTTCCCAATATTCAATTGGACACGTGGCAGATGAAGTTTAACGCAGAAAAGTGCCATGTGATACATTTTGGTAGGAAGAACGAGGAGAGGCAATATAAACTAAAGGGTAAACATAGAAGATAGGAGCAGGAGTAGGCCATTCGGCCCCTCGAGCCTGCTCTGCCATTCAATGAGATCATGGCTGATCATCTAAACTCAGTACCCTGTCCCTGCCTTCTCCCCATATCCCTTGATCCCTTTAGCCTTAAAAATATATCTAACTCCTTCTTGAATATATTTAATGAATTGGCCTCAACTGCCTTCTGTGGTAGAGAATTCCACAGGTTCACCACTCTCTGGGTGAAGAAATTCCTCCTCATCTCAGTCCTAAATGGCTTACCCCTTATCCTTAGTCTGTGACCCCTGGTTCTGGACTCCCCGGCCATCGGGAACATCCTTCCTGTATCTAGTCTGTCGAGTCCTGTTAGAATTTTATAAGTTTCAATGAGATCCCCTCTCATTCTTCTATACTCCAGCGAGTATAAGCCCAATCGACCCAATCTCTCCTCATACGTCATTCCTGCCATCCCAGGTATCAGCCTGGTGAATCTTCGCTGCACTCCCTCCATGGCAAGAACCTCCTTCCTCAGATAAGGCGACCAAAACTGCACACAGTACTCAAGGTGTGGTCTCACCAAGGCCCTGTACAGCTGCAGCAAGACATCCTTGCTCCTGTACTCGAATCCTCTCGCTACGAAGGCCAACATATCATTTGTCTTCTTAACCGCCTGCTGCACCTACATGCTTACCTTCAGCGACTGGTGCACAAGGACACCCAGGTCTCGTTGCACTTCCCCTTTTCCCAATCTATTGCCATTCAGATAATAATCTGCCTTCCTGTTTTTGACACCAAAGTGGATAACCTCGCATTTATCCACATTATACTGCATCTGCCATGCTTCTGCCCAATCACCCAACCTGTCCAAATCATCCTGGAGATTCTCGGCATCCTCCTCACGGCACACACTCCCACCCAGCTTTGTGTCGTCTGCAAACTTGGAGATATTACATCCAATTCCCTCGTCTAGATCATTAATATATATTGTGAATAGCTGGGGTCCTAGGACCGATCCCTGCGCTCCCTGCGAATCTAGAACTAGGGGGCATAGTTTCAGAATAAGGGCTCGCCCATTTAAGACGGAGATGAGGAGGAATTTCTTCTCTCAGAGGGCCGTGAATCTTTGGAATTCTCTACCCCAGAGAGCTGTGGAGGCGGAGTCACTGAATATATTCAAGGCGGAGATAGACAGATCTTTGAACGATAAGGAAGTCGAGGGTTATGGGGAGCGGGCAGGGAAGTGAAGTTGAGGCCAAGATCAGATCAGCCATGATCTCATTGAATGGCGGAGCAGGCTCAAGGGGCCGAATGACCTACTCCTGCTCCTATTTCTTATGTTCTTATGCTAATGAGGTGGAAATAGGCGCTTAGTTTTAGGCAGTAGTAGGCAAAACGCTAGAATCTATTAATAAGGACGTGGTAACAGGGCACTTAGAAAATCATAATAGGATTAGGCAGAGTCAACATGGATTTATGAAAGGGAAGTCATGTTTGACAAATCTATTAAGATGTAACTAGTAGGATGGATAAGGGGGAACCAGTAGATGTAGTGTATTTACCGCACCTGGAATACTGCGTACAGTTTTGGTGTCCATACTTAAGAAAATACATACTTGCTCTCGAGGCAGTACAAAGAAGGTTCACTCGGTTAATCCCGGGGATGAGGGGGTGGACATACGAGGAGAGGTTGAGTAGATTGGGACTCTACTCATTGGAGTTCAGAAGAATGAGGCGATCTTATTGAAACATATAAGATTGTGAGGGGGCTTGATCGGGTGGAGGCGGGGAGGATGTTTCCACTGATGGGTGAGACTAGAACTAGGGGGCATAATCTTAGAATAAGGGGCTGCTCTTTCAAAACTGAGATGAGGAGAAACTTCTTCACTCAGAGGGGAGTAAATCTATGGAATTTGCTACCCCAGAGAGCTGTGGAAGCTGCGACATTAAATAAATTTAAAACGGAGATAGACAGTTTCCGAGCTGATAAGGGAATGAAGGGTTATGGGGAGCGGGCAGGGAAGTGGACGTGAGTCTAGGTTCGGATCAGCCATGATCCTATTGAATGGCGGAGCAGGCCCGAGGGGTCGTATGGCCGACTCCTGCTCCTACTGCTTATGTTCTTTTGGGGTTGGGGGTAATATATTAGCATGGATTGAGGATTGGTTAACGGACAGAAAACAGAGAGTAGGATTAAACGGGACTTTTTCGGGTTGGCAGGCAGTAACTAGCGGGGTACCGCAAGGATCAGTGCTGGGGCCTCAGCTATTTACAATCTATATTAATGACTTAGATGAAGGGACTGAGTGTAATGTATCTAAGTTTGCTGATGATACAAAGTTAGGTGGGACAGTAAGCTGTGAGGAGGACGCAAAGAGGCTGCAGAGAGATTGGATGGAGGGTGGCTGATGTAACCCCACTTTTTAAAAAAGGTGGGAGAGAGAGAAAACGGGGAATTACAGACCGGTAAGCCTGACATCGGTAGTGGGGAAAATGCTAGAGTCCATTGTAAAAGATGTAATCGCAGAGCACTTGGAAAACAGTGACAGGATCGGACAAAATCAACATGGATTTACAAAAGGTAAACCATGCCTGACTAATCGACTGGAATTTTTTGAGGATGTAACTGGTAGAATAGATAAGGGAGAACCAGTGGATGTGGTGTATTTGGACTTTCAGAAGGCTTTCGATAAGGTCCCGCATAAGAGATTAGCGTGCAAAGTTAAAGCACATGGGATTGGGGCAAGGTATTGACTTGGATGGAGAACTGGTTGGCAGGAATGACGTATGAAGAGAGATTGGGTCGATTAGGCTTATATTCGCTAGAGTTTAGAAGAATGAGAGGGGATCTCATTGAAACTTATAAAATTCTAACAGGACTAGACAGACTAGATGCAGGAAGGATGTTCCCGATGGCGGGGGAGTCCAGAACCAGGGGTCACAGTCTAAGGATAAGGGGTAAGCCATTTAGGACTGAGATGAGGAGGAATTTCTTCACTCAGAGAGTGGTGAACCTGTGGAATTCTCTACCACAGAAGGCAGTAGAGGCCAATTCATTAAATAGATTCAAGAAGGAGTTAGATATATTTCTTAAGGCTGAAGGGATCAAGGGATATGGGGAGAAAGCAGGGACAGGGTACTGAATTTGGATGATCAGCCATGATCTCATTAATTGGCGGAACAGGCTCGAGGGGCCGAACGGCCTACTCCTGCTCCTATCTTCTATGTTTCTATATAGACAGGTTGACTGAGTGGGCAGGAACATGACAAATGGAATACAATGTGGGGAAGTGTGAGGTTATCCACTTTGGCAGGAAAAACAAAAAAGCAGAATATTTTTTTGAATGGTGAGAGACTGGGAAATATTTGCACTCGGAGGGACCCGGGTGTCCTTGTACACGAATCACAGAAAGTTAACAGGCAGGTACAGCAAGCTATTAGGAAAGCAAATGGTCTGTTAGCTTTCGTTACAAAGGAATTTGAGTGCAAGTGTAAATAAGTCTTACTACAATTATACAGGGCGTTGGTGAGGCCACACCTGGAGTATTGTGTACAGTTCTGGTCTCTTTACCTAAGGAAGGACCAACATGCCTTCGAGAGGGAGTGCAGCAAAGGTTCACCAGACTGGTTCCTGGGATGAGAGGATTGTCCTATGAGGAGAGATTGAGTAGACTAGGCCTAGATTCCCTAGAGTTTAGAAGAATGAGAGGTGATCTCATTGAAACATACAAAATTCTTACAGGGTTTGACAGGGTAGAGGCAGGGAGGTTGTTTCCCCCTGGCTGGGGAATCTAGAACCAGGGGTCACAGTCTCACGATAAGGGGTCGGCCATTTAGGACTGAGATGAGGAGGAATTTCTTCACTCAGAGGGCGGTGAATCTTGGGAATTCTCTACCCCAGAGGGCTGTGGAGGCTCAGTCGTTGAGTATATTCAAGACAGAGATGGATAGATTTTGGGGAACAAAGGGAATTAAGGGATATGGGGATAGTGCGGGAAACAGGAGATGAGGTAGAAGATCAGCCATGATCTTGTTGTATGGGGGAGCAGGCTCGAGGGGCCAAATGGCCTACTCCTGCTCCTATTTCCGATGTACTTATGCTGCGGATATGTGGTCGGAATCTCATTTCAGGGTCAAATATGAGACCAAGGTTGCAAACAGTGCGGTTCAGCCTCAGACAGATGTTCGGGAGAGGGATGGAGTCAGTGGCTCGGGAACGGAGTTTGTGGCGGGGACCAAAAAAAATGGCTTCGGTCTTCCCAATATTCAATTGGACACATGGCAGATGAAGTTTAACGCAGAAAAGTGCCATGTGATACATTTTGGTAGGAAGAACGAGGAGAGGCAATATAAACTAAAGGGTAAACATAGAAGATAGGAGCAGGAGTAGGCCATTCGGCCCCTCGAGCCTGCTCTGCCATTCAATGAGATCATGGCTGATCATCCAAATTCAGTCCCCTGTCCCTGCTTTCTCCCCATATCCCTTGATCCCTTTAGCTTTAAGAAATATATCTAACTCCTTCTTGAATATATTTAATGAATTGGCCTCAACTGCCTTCTGTGGTAGAGAATTCCACAGGTTCACCACTCTCTGGGTGAAGAAATTCCTCCTCATCTCAGTCCTAAATGGCTTACCCCTTATCCTTAGACTGTGACCCCTGGTTCTGGACTCCCCCACCATCGGGAACATCCTTCCTGCATCTAGTCTGTCTAGTCCTGTTAGAATTTTATAAGTTTCAATGAGATCCCCTCTCATTCTTCTAAACTCCAGCGAATATAAGCCCAATCGACCCAATCTCTCCTCATACGTCATTCCTGCCATCCCAGGTATCAGTCTGGTAAATCTTCGCTGCACTCCCTCCATGGCAAGAACATCCTTCCTCAGATAAGGCGACCAAAACTGCACACAGTACTCAAGGTGTGGTCTCACCAAGGCCCTGTACAACTGCAGCAAGACATCCTTGCTCCTGTACTCGAATCCTCTCGCTACGAAGGCCAACATACCATTTGCCTTCTTCACCGCCTGCTGCACCTGCATGCTTACCTTCAGCGACTGGTGCAGAAGGACACCCAGGTCTCGTTGCACTTCCCCTTTTCCCAATCTATTGCCGTTCAGATAATAATCTGCCTTCCTGTTTTTGCCACCAAAGTGGATAACCTCGCATTTATCCACATTATATTGCATCTGCCATGCATCTGCCCAATCACCCAACCTGTCCAAATCATACTGGAGTTTCTCAGCATCCTCCTCACAGCACACACGCCCACCCAGCTTTGTGTCATCTGCAAACTTGGAGATATTACATCTAGTTCCCTCGTCTAGATCATTAAGCGGGTGCATGAACAGAGAGACCTGGGGGTATGTGTGCACAAATCGTTGAAGGCGGCAGGGCAAGCTGAGAAAGCCGTTAGAAAAGCATACAGGATCCTGGGCTTCATGAATAGAGGCATAGAGTACAAAAGCAAGGAAGTTATGATGAACCTTTATAAAACACTGGTTCGGCCTCAACTGGAGTACTGTGTCCAATTCTGGGCACCGCACTTCAGGAAGGATGTGAAGGCTTTAGAGAGGGTGCAGGAAAGATTTACGAGAATGGTTCCAGGGATGAGGGACTTCAGTGATGTGGAGAGACTGGAGAAGCTGGGGTTGTTCTCCTTAGAGCAGAGAAGGTTAAGGGGAGATTGACCAGAATGGTTCCAAGGATGAGGGACTTCAGATACGTGGAGAGACTGGAGAAGCTGGGATTGTTCTCCTTAGAGCAGAGAAGGTTAAGGGGAGATTGACCAGAATGGTTCCAAGGATGAGGGACTTCAGATACGTGGAGAGACTGGAGAAGCTGGTATTGTTCTCCTTAGAGCAGAGAAGGTTAAGGTGGAGATTGACCAGAATGGTACCAGGGATGAGGGACTTCAGATACGTGGAGAGACTGGAGAAGCTGGGATTGTTCTCCTTAGAGCAGAGAAGGTTGAGATGGAGATTGACCAGAATGGTTCCAGGGATGAGGGACTTCAGTGATGTGGAGAGATGGAGAAGCTGGGATTGTTCTCCTCAAAGCAGAGAAGGTTAAGGGGAGATTGACCAGAATGGGATCAGGGATGAGGGACTTCAGTGATGTGGAGAGACTGGAGAAGCTGGGATTGTTCTCCTTAAAGCAGAGAAGGTTAAGGGGAGATTGACCAGAATGGTTCCAAGGATGAGGGACTTCAGATACGTGGAGAGACTGGAGAAGCTGGAATTGTTCTCCTTAGAGTAGAGAAGGTTGAGATGGAGATTGACCAGAATGGTACCAGGGATGAGGGACTTCAGTGATGTGGAGAGACTGGAGAAGCTGGGGTTGTTCCCCTTAGAGTAGAGAAGGTTGAGATGGAGATTGACCAGAATGGTACCAGGGATGAGGGACTTCAGTGTTGTGGAGAGACTGGAGAAGCTGGGATTGTTCTCCTTAGAACCGCGCCCCAGTGAACCACTTTCTCCTGGCCGTGGCCTCTTCCTGACCCCCCTTTGACACCCGCAACGTCGGCGGGTGGCCGACCTGAGCCGAGACGCCAATGGGCGGTGTCGGGCAGTTGGCCAAACTGGCATGGGCGGCCGCCCTCCGACCCCTGCGGCGAACCGCTTTCTCGTGACCTTGGCCTCTTGCTGCTTGGACAACAATCATTGGGTGGGGAAATGAAATGAATGACTATGAAGGATTGTGGCAGGAATTGCATTTCTGTGCAGGTGGGCTGAAAAGAAATTAGGCACTTGTTTATGACGTTGAGGCAGCCATGTCCCAAGGTGGCCTGCCCCTTTAAGAGGGCCGATCCGGCCATCCCATAGCCAACATGGCAGTCAATGGGGGGGCGCTCTTACCCGTCTCCAGGGCAACCAGTCTTGGCGGGTCCCCGCGCGCCGCTTCCCCAACGGTCTCCGCCGTTCGATTTTGATTTGAATTCCAACGGCCGCCGCTCGAGCGACCCGGCTGCGTCGCCGCCCTTACGCGTAGTCACGCCAAGGCACGCACGACGTCGCCGCCTGCCCGCTCTCCGATTGGTCGAACGACCCTGCCCGCTGATTGGTCAGCCGCGGTCGCCGTTCTGATTGGCCGCTTCCACAGCACTTCCAGCCGGCTCTGATTGGTCGCCGGTTGTGCCCGCCCCCTTTCATCGCGGAACGTCCGCTATCAGAAGGCGGATAGGATTTTCTCCAATCACAAGCCGCCTTTCATAGCGCGGAGGAGACGCGCTCGTTTATAAGCCACCATCCCATTGGTTGTTTTATTAAACCCTCTAATTAAAGGCTTCAACTTCTTTTTTTTACATCATCTCAGACCCCAGTGGAGAAACAGGCTTTCCAGTTCGATTTTTGCTCGTCTTCTGGTGAAATGATCAAGGGAAAGTTGTTTTTTGGGGGAGGGCCAACACACGCTGACCTCTGACCCCTGACCGCTCAATAAAGAGGGCCAAAAAAGAAATGGCCAATGTCTCCTGATCCAGTTGCCTCCCCTCCCTCTCCTGAGGGGGAGCTGAGCCGAGCCGTGCCGTACGGGCGCTGGGTTCTGGCTCCCCTACTGGCAAAGCCGTAGGCCGAAGGAGCGTAGAGATAGGCGCCCAAATGTCAACAATCGGATGGCAGCCCTGGGTACACGCCAATGACACATGAGAAGTGTGGTGGGGGAACCTCCTCAAACACCTCCGCCCTCCTCCAATTCTAGCCCTCTTGCGACATATCCTCAAGCCCCTACAATTCTCATCCTCCTGTTCAAATCCCTCCAAGGCCCTTCGCCCTCTCCCTATCTCTGTAACCTCCTCCAGCCCCTACAATTCTCATCCTCCTGTTCAAATCGCTCCATGGCCCCTCGCCCCCTCCCTATCTCTGTAACCTCCTCCAGCCCCTACAATTCTCATCCTCCTGTTCAAATCCCTCCATGACCCTCGTCCCCTCCCTATCTCTGTAACCTCCTCCAGCCCCTACAATTCTCATCCTCCTGTTCAAATCCCTCCAAGGCCCTCGCCCCCTCCCTATCTCTGTAACCTCCTCCAGCCCTACAATTCTCATCCTCCTGTTCAAATCGCTCCATGGCCCCTCGCCCCCTCCCTATCTCTGTAACCTCCTCCAGCCCCTACAATTCTCATCCTCCTGTTCAAATCCCTCCAAGGCCCTCGCCCCCTCCCTATCTCTGTAACCTCCTCCAGCCCCTACAATTCTCATCCTCCTGTTCAAATCCCTCCAAGGCCCTTCGCCCTCTCCCTATCTCTGTAACCTCCTCCAGCCCTACAATTCTCATCCTCCTGTTCAAATCCCTCCAAGGCCCTCGCCCCCTCCCTATCTCTGTAACCTCCTCCAGCCCCTACAATTCTCATCCTCCTGTTCAAATCCCTCCATGACCCTCGTCCCCTCCCTATCTCTGTAACCTCCTCCAGCCCCTACAATTCTCATCCTCCTGTTCAAATCCCTCCAAGGCCCTCGCCCCCTCCCTATCTCTGTAACCTCCTCCAGCCCTACAATTCTCATCCTCCTGTTCAAATCCCTCCAAGGCCCTCGCCCCCTCCCTATCTCTGTAACCTCCTCCAGCCCCTACAATTCTCATCCTCCTGTTCAAATCCCTCCATGACCCTCGTCCCCTCCCTATCTCTGTAACCTCCTCCAGCCCCTACAATTCTCATCCTCCTGTTCAAATCCCTCCATGACCCTCGTCCCCTCCCTATCTCTGTAACCTCCTCCAGCCCCTACAATTCTCATCCTCCTGTTCAAATCCCTCCATGGCCCTCGCCCACTCCCTTTCTCTGTAACCTCCACCAGCCCTTCAATTCTCATCCTCCTGTTCAAATCCCTCCATGGCCCTCACCCCCTCCCTATCTCTGTAACCTCCTCCAGCCCTACAATTCTCATCCTCCTGCTCAAACCCTTCCATGGTCATCGCCCCCCTCCCTATCTCTGTAACCTCCTCCAGCCCCTACAATTCTCATCCTCCTGTTCAAATCCCTCCATGGCCCCTCGCCCCCTCCCTATCTCTGTAACCTCCTCCAGCCCCTGCAATTCTCATCCTCCTGTTCAAATCCCTCCATGGCTCTCGCCCCCTCCCTGTCTCTGTAACCTCCTCCAGCCCTACAACCCTCCGAGATCTCTGTGCTTCTCCAATTCTGACCTCTTGAGCATCCCCCGATTTCCATCGCTCCACCATTGGCGGCCGTGCCTTCAGCCGCCTGAGGCCCCAAGCTCTGGAATTCCCTCCCTAAACCTCTCCGCCTCTCTCTCCTCCTTTAAGACGCTCATTAAAACCGACCTCTTTCACCAACTTTAACGTCCCCTGTCCTCGTATCTCTTCAACTGGCTCAGTGTCCTTTTTTTTTGCTTCTGTGACATGCCTTAGGAGTGATTTACCACGTTAAAGGTGCTGTATAAATGTTGGGTTTCACGCCCATTAGCGCTGCGGAGCCTTGTGGCTTCAAGCCCCACAGCACAACCTGAGCAATTCATCTGGGACAACACTCCAGTGCAGTGAAGAATAAAGAATGAAACTGCATTTCTTTTTTTTATTCATTCCTGGGATGTGGGCGTCGCTGGCAAGGCCAGCATTTATTGCCCATCCCTAGCTGCCCCTTGAGAAGGTGGTGGTGAGCCACCTTCTTGAACCGCTGCAGTCCGTGTGGTGAAGGTGCTCCCACAGTGCTGTTAGGGAGGGAGATCCAGGATTTTGACCCAGTGACGATGAAGGAACGGCCGATATATTTCCAAGTCAGGATGGTGTGTGACTTGGCGAGGGGGGGAACTTGGAGGTGGTGGTGTTCCCATGCGCCTGCTGCCCTTGTCCTTCTAGTTGGAAAAGGTCGCGGGTTTGGGAGGTGCTGCCGAAGAAGCCTTGGCGAGTTGCTGCAGTGCATCTTGTAGATGGTGCACACTGCAGCCACGGTGCGCCGGTGGTGGAGGGAGTGGATGTTTAAGGTGGTGGATGGGGTGCCAATCAAGCGGGCTGCTTTGTCCTTGATGGTGTCGAGCTTCTTGAGTGTTGTTGGAGCTGCACTCATCCAGGCAAGTGGAGAGTATTCCATCACACTCCAAACTTGTGCCTTGTAGATGGTGGAAAGGCTTTGGGGAGTGTAAGGGTTTCTCTGAACCTGTGAGATTCGTGTGGCTCTGTGCAGCCTGGCTGCTAGTGCGAGTTTAGGCCTTATTGCCTGTTCTGGTCTCCAGCCAGTCTGGGAGCACTAGACACCTGTGAGTGGTTCGACCCACTCGCCCTTACGGTTCTGACACTGGACTTAGATGCGAGAGCAGTAATGGAGAGAAAACTTAGGTAGACCCGGTTGAATGGTACGAAATGGAAAATCTTTATTGCATATTATTCAAGATTATGAAATACGAGTCATAAGCACAGATTAATGACAGTACAATCTTACACGCAGTTATGTAACTAATTTCAGGGAAACGAGGAACGAACGACACATCGTAAATGGGGGCACACATTATAATTATCCTTAAAAAACCTAAACCCTCCCCTATCAATACCTGCTCTAAACTAGACTTGTAGGATCGAGACTCATGCTCACCACTCGTGATAACTCGGAGAATTCCAAAAACTCTGATCGGATGTTTTTCACCGCAGCACCTGATCACCCATGTGTTGATCAGGGGTCTCTGTACCCCACTTGTTTACTCGTTTCTGCTCCGGCTAGCAGGCTGGACCGTCTGCTGTCATGAAGATCTGTGTTGTCCTCGGAGTTCCGACACGACTCGAAAAATAGTCTTCCTGTGCCCTCACACCGGTTCGATAAAACTCAAAGAAGAGTCTTCTGATGCCAGTTCTGTAAAACTCAAAGAGGGTCTTCCTGGGCAAGGAAAGTGTCTATTCGACCTACAGGCGCGGTCGGAGCTTACTGACCGTGGCGATACGTATGGTCTTCTTCTCTTCTCATCTCATCTCATCTCATCTCATCTCGGGCCTTCGGTTCCAACACCGTTTACCGACTTCTCGAGATGGTGCACCCGTTCCAAGGCTTCACAGCCCGGTTCCACACAGATCTTCGCGGCAAGCCACGAGGCAGATCCTGGCGGATCGTAAAGTTCAACAGTCTTTCAAGCTGCAAGAGGCAGAGACACGAGGCAAGCGGCAAGAGTCGACAGGATAAGAGCACAAGAGCAGCCACGAGGATAAACGCCAGCAGGATAAGAGGATAAGAGAAAGATGGACGGTTGGAGCTTGCAGTTATAGTGCAAAACTCTTCCTTTTCCCGCCCAACCTTAATGTCTTTTCTTTTGTTAGGGTTTGGCGCTCAAATTTCTTGTATAGGGTGATCTCCGTTTTAATGGGTTTCGGGGATACTCGTAACTGTCTGAGTACCTGTTAATATTTTTCCCATTGTTTAATCGGTCGGTTTTCTCCCTGGAGGGGTTTTGGGGCTTCCAAATGTTTTCTGTAACTACCCGCTAACGGCTCTCTCATCGTAGAGTCGTTGGGATTTTGCATATTAATGTCTTTGGATGGGTTCTTGATTACTTGGTACAATAGCCCTTATTCGCACCTGGGAGACCGATTTCAGTATTTATGTGTATACTGTAAACCCATGATGTCTCGTGTATTATCTTAAATGTGCTTAGTCTTGATCGATCTTGCACAAATGTTTATTGGAACGCCATCTTGTCTGCTTGTCGAAAAGTCTAGAATGTTCCGCCACAAGGCGTGGCGGCCATTTTACAAGCTGCTTGTGTCCACTTTGAAAACCTGACAGCATTCTGCTGAAATAAAGCTGTTTGAACGAAACTATGTGTTTTTCTCCTTATTAATAAAATCGCGATATATTGCGAATTCTACAGTCCCTCCTGTTGATGCGAATAACTCCGCTTATCGTATCAAAAATATTGTGGTGAGCAATATTATCTCGATTTCTCCAGATCCAGAAAATTTAATCCCCATAACTTAAACTATCTAGGGTCTTTGCGTCGTCCTTATTTCCCAAGGAAATTACATTCTTATAACACCGCAGGCATTATTTGCCTTTAAACTTACACCACTTGTTTTCCTTCCAGGCGTAACCAGGCCGATGCCTCTCGTATCACCTGTATATTCACGTTTTTTATTTAGGGAAAGGAAAACAAAACAAAACCAAACAGTCATATTCAACAACAACACCATCACCAAAATAATAAAAACCAACTCTTAAACATGTTGAGTTCCAAACGTATTTACAGTTTCTGAAAAATCACGATCGATTACAACACTTCCGAGGCGCACGTGGCAAGCGGGAGTGACGCCATTTTCCGATTACACGGTGCTTTCATCGTGCACGCGCACGTAACGTTCTCGCCACTCTCCCGTGTTTTCGTGCTTGGTGAGGCGTTTGCCTCTCTTACAATGTACGACCAATAGGTATACCACAATAAACACTTGGCATACAACTAAAATGTGGGAGGCTATTCTAATCCAGGAAGGCACATCAATGTTGGTGAACAGATTCCACCACGGTGGAATTACTATGTCCAGAATGTCTGTCCCTATTTCGACAGTTTTCTGCTCTAGTGTGTAAAAATGTTTTTGTGACACCGTGACGGCTTTTAAAAGCTTGGTGAGGTGTTCAGGGAGAGGGGGAATGAGGTATCCAAAATGCGCGACGAATCGCTGCAGGTCGGTGAAGTTCTCTTTTACGGTGAGATGAACCGTGGATGGTTCAGGGATTGGGACGATTCGCTGTTGTGCTACTTGAACTTCCGCCCTGGGTTTAAAACAGAAACTGCTGTCACTCACCGGACACCGGCTGTGGTTTCCATGCTGGTAGTGTTGCGCTGCAGTGGTAACACAATATGTTCCACCCCCGATGTATGCTACCTGCGGAGGCACATGATCTTGTGCCATTGCCTCCATGGTGCAATTCATGGACTTGGCGCCAGCCGTTCTGAACCCGCACTGTGGTGTTAAAAAGGCATTCAAGTGCTGGGGACACAGTATTATGTGTGCTCCCCTGCCACGACAACCAGAGAGATCTGTACCTGTCATTGTTTACTCCCAGCGGATGACGTAGGGTGGAACCGCTGCATAGCGAATGTGGGCTCCCCCCTGAATGACACCAATGTTCTCTACTCGATACACCGGGGCGGGCTTTGCTGTGTCGCCCAAAACCGGCATACGTAATACTATACCCATGATAGTATGGTTTGATCGTCCGCAGTCCACGGGGACTGGGTATGCTTCTGAAGCTAGCCTGAGCTGGCACGGGCTTAATGCGTTCTGAAAAGGGTGGAGCGCCCGCAGGTGCTTGTTACTTACCCAGGACGGGACCAAACCTTGTTTTAAATCCTCCAAATTACTGCGGCCCTCGCCCAGTAACCACGCCCCGTAAAGCACGCACACCTCGTTCTGCGCAGCTTGATCGGATGCATTCCGATCTTCCCTAATCAGGGCATTTACCGTTCTCGCGTGTTTCTCTAGTTCAGCTATTATTTCTTTTAAATGGAGAGTCATGGCTTGGTCCTCGTGTAAACCTGACCCAACCACCTTATTTTCATCTGTGAGAATGTCTTTTAATTGTGTTTTTAAACCATTAATCTGGGTCTGCAGCTCCACGCTGTCGAGAGCGTTGACCACAGATGTACCTGTGTTGAAAGCAGTGAACGCGTCGTTCACAACACCCCTTCTTTGCCTCCCCACCTGATCAAAGACTTCATGTGGTGCGGTGTACAAACTTGTTTTATCAATTTCCGCGAAATCGAATTCGTAAAATTGTCTGAACATCTTGGTCAACAGGACCTGATATAACTGTTCCGTCTTTTTGGGGCACCACTCTGGTAACCGTACCTCGGTGAGATTTAAAATCACCGAGGCCACCGCGTAATGTACCCCCTGAAATAGTATCTGGTCTGTGGGGACCAGTACCAAACCATTCCCGGGTCCCTTACTGGTTTTAGGGCACCCTTCTTCCTTAGCTAGAACCACCGGAATCGTGGGCGGGGCTTTGCGTGGGCGCGTAATGAGTTCAGTGGCATTTACTGGGATCGGGGAGAATGGGGCCCCGCACCCCCTGGTGCTCGCATCCCACCTCATCCCCTGTCCGTTATCCTGCCATTGATTAATGAAAAATATGGAGATGCCTTTGGGGCAAACGTACTTTGACCCCCACATACATACATAAATTCCCTCATCCGGTTCCCACCATTTGTCCCAACAGACTCTCACTTGTCCGTTTGTCCCCGTAATTGTCCGATGGGTATTATTACCCAGTCGTTCCCACTCGACCGAAGAGTTCCTCATGTTTTTGCTCAGCTTTCGCAGCCACCACCATCGGCTCAATGGGACATTCCCACTACAAGTCAAACAAATCCATTTGCCGACGGTGACGCTGATCCTGGGTGCGATGATCCTTACTTTGGGGCACAGTAAAGAAGTCTCTTGGTAGGCAAACCCCGATGTGCTGGAATACTCAGTTGAGTTCGTTCCCAGCCATCCTGGCCACCTTCCCTTGTGGAAATAGGTGGTGGTCTCCTCAGCCTCCCGCCTTCCGGTCCCATCCACTGCGATGGGGGCCGTGTCCCCGGAGCATCCAAACACCACGACATCCTTGGTGCGGCCTCGATAGGCCAATCCACATCCGATTGCCGCGAGCAATACTAGAATTCGTTCCATCCTTCCTTGGTTCCTGTGATCAGATAGAATGAGGTAGCCAGCCTCGCAAGAGTCTCTGGCTTTTGTGAAGGGTGAGCGGGTCCCCTGACCTCGCCTCACGTAAACTTCAATGTTCGCTGGATAAACTTTAACTAAACCTATCTCTAAAACTCCCATCATTTTACTTCCTTAAGCAAATTAACTATCGACTTAAACCGATTTAAAACTATAAACTTATAACCTTATCTAAAACTATAAACTTATTCTTAACCTTAAACTTATACTATAAACTTAGAAACTTATCCTAAACTTATTACTGTACAGCGCCGCCCGTTCCCAGGGCGGCCCCTTTAAATTCTGAAAAGGCTGCCGCGAGCTCTTCCCGACGGTGGGAGGGCATTGACCCCTCCCTTTGATCTGCCGCAGCCTGTTGCTGTTGCACTGGGACTGGGCTCTCCCTGGGCTGCCGTAACCTTGAGCCTACGCCTTGGGACAGTCTGGGGACTTGACCATACCTTCCTGGGCTCGGGTATCCGACCTGACCTACGGAGAGTTACCGGGGGCAGGAATCCCAGGGCCGACGGACCGGGTTCCGAGACTTCCACCGTGGCGACCTGTGGTCCCACCACAGTCGCTGGCTCCGCCTCCCCTGACTCCGCCTCCCTGACCTCGGGACTTGCAGCTTGTGGCACCGCTCTGCTCGGCCCAGCAGGCGGCCCTTCACTCGCAGTCCCTACCTCCCCCGAGGGCAGGACGTTCAAGGCGGGTGGCTCGGGCTCTGAGGCTTCCACCGTCACGCCCTGTGGTCCCACAGCGGCTGGCTCCGCCTCCCCTGGCTCCTCCCCCCTGTGTTCGGGACCTGCAGCCTCGGTGTCCACCCTATGTGGATCTCTATCTGCAGCCCCTGTCCCCGCTATACCTGAATCGGGGGCGACCCTTTCGTCCTCCGATTCCCACTCTCCACTACCTTCACTATCCTCATCTTCGTCGAGCTCCTGGAACTCTCCCTCATCTGACTCCCAACCCTGTAAGGGATTCTGACCCTGCGTGTCTCGCAGCCTGTGAGATTCACGCGGCTCTGTGCAGCCTGTATGTCAGTGCGGGTTTAGGCCTTGTTGCCTGTTCTGGTCTCCAGCCAGTCTGGGAGCACTAGACACACCTGTGAGTGGTTCGAATCACTCGCCCTTACGGTTCTAGACACTGGACTTAGATGCGAGAGCAGTAATGGAGATGAAACTCATGTAGACTCGGTTGAATGGTACGAAATGGAAAATCTTTATTGCATGATATTTAAGATTATGAAATACATGTCATAAGCACAGATTAATGACAGTACAATCTTACAAGCAGTTATATAGCTGATCCTAGGGAAACGAGGAACGAACGACACACCGTAAACAGGGGCACACATTACAAGTATCCTTAATACTTAAACCCTCCCCTATCAATATCTGTCCTAACTAGATTCGTAGGATTTCGAGACTCATGCTCACCACTCGTGATAACTCGGAGAAATTCCGAATAGCTGATCGGATGTTTTTCACCGCAGCACCCACGTGTCGGTCAGGAGATCTCCTGGTCCCACTTGTTTACTTGCTTCTGCTCCGGCTAGCAGGCTGGACCGTCTGCTGTGATGAAGATCTGTGTTGGTTGGTTTAACAGGTACTTTTCCGAGCAGGTTTCACAGCTCAGTCAATATCATCGATGATGAACCGTTCTTGCAAGTTCAAAGAAGTCTTCCTGGCAAGGAAAACTTGGCTATTCGACCTACAGGCGCGGTCGGGATTTACTGACCGTGGCGATGAGTATGGTCTTCCTCTCTTCTCATCTCATCTCATCTCATCTCATCTCGGGCCTTTGGTTCCGCTGCCAGTTACCAACATAGGTCTTCGTTACGCGACACGAGGTAGATCCGAACGGATCAGAAAGTTCAACAGTCTTTTTCAAAGAGGCACCAGGCAAACAGGAACCAGACTACGAGTCAAAACGCAGGAGCAGCCACGAGGTTACGAGTCGATCGGATAAGAGAATAAGAGAAAGATGGACGGTTGGAGCTTGTAATTATAGTACAAAATCTTCCGTTTCCCGCCCAACCTTAATGTCCTTTCTTTTGTTTGGGTCTGGCGCTCAAATGTCTTGTATGGGTGATCTCCGTTCTTAATGGGTTTCGGGGCTACTCGTAAATGTCTGAGTACCTGTTAATATTTCTCCCATTGTTAAATCGGGCTTCCAAGTGTTTTGTATAACTACCTGCTAACGGCTCTCTCATCGTAGAGTCGTTGGGATTTTACATATTAATGTCTTTTGGATGGGCCCTTGATTACTCGGTACAATAGCTTTCATTCGTACCTGGGAGACCGATTTCAGTATTTATGTGTATACTGTAAACCCATAATGTCTCGTGTATTATCTTCACTGTGCTGAATCTTAATCGATCTTGCACAAATGTTTATTGGAACGCCATCTTGTCTGCCTGTCGAAAAGTCTAGAATGTTCTGTCACGAGGTGCGGCGGCCATTTTACAGGCTGCTTGTGTCTACTTTGAGAAACCTGGCAGCATTCTGCTGAAATAAAAGCTGTTTGAACGAAACTCTGTGTTTTCTCCTTATTAATAAAATCGCGATATATCGCGAATTCTACAGTCCCTCCTGTTGATGCGAATAACTCCGCTTATCGTATCAAAAATCATAGTGGTGAGCAATATTATCTCGATTTCTCTCCGAATCCAGCAAATTAATCCCATAATTTTTAACCTAGCTAAGGTCTCTGTGTCGTCCTTATTTCCCAAGAAAATTACATTTTATATCACCGTGGGCCTTTATTTGCCCTTGAACTTACACCACTTGTTTTCCTTCCCGGCGTAACCAGGCCGATGCCTCTCGTATCACCTGTATATTCATCTTTTATTCAGGGAGAGGAAAAACAAAACCCAAAACCAAACAATCATTTTTAACTGTAACACCATCACCAAAATAATCAACACCAACTCTTAAAACATGTCGAGTTCCCAAACGTATTTACAATCTTTGAAAATCATGATCGAGTACAAACTTCCGCGGCGCACGTGGCGAGCGGGAATGACGCCATTTTCCGATTACACGGTGCTTTCATCGTGCACGCGCACGTAACGTTCTCGCCACTCTCCCGTGTTTTCATGCTTGGTGAGGCGTTTGTCTCTTTTACAATGTACGACCAATAGGTACACTACAATAAACACTTGACATACGACTAAAATGTGGGAGGCTATTCTGATCCATGAAGGCACTTCAATATTGGTGAACAGATTCCACCACGGTGGAACTACTATATCCAGAATGTCTGTTCCTATTTCGACAGTTTTCTGTTCTAATGTGTAAAAATGTTTCTGTGATACCGCGACGGCTTTTAAAAGCTTGGTGAGGTGTTCAGGGAGAGGGGGAATGAGGTATCCGAAATGCGCGACGAATCGCTGCAAGTCGGTGAAATTCTCTTTTACTGTGAGATGGACCGTAGATGGTTCAGGGATTGGGACAATTCGCTGTTGTGCTACTTGAACTTCCGCCCTGGGTTTGAAACAGAAACTGCTGTCACTCACCGGACACCAGCTACGGTTTCCATGCTGGTAGTGTTGCGCTGCAGTGGTAACACAATATGTTCCACCCCCGATGTATGCTACCTGCGGAGGCACATGATCTTGTGCCATTGCCTCCATGGTGCAATTCATGGACTTGGCGCCAGTCGTTCTGAACCCGCACTGTGGTGTTAAAAAGGCATTCAAGTGCTGGGGGCACAGTATTATGTGTGCTCCCCTGCCACGACAACCAGAGAGATCTGTACCTGTCATCGTTTGCTCCCAGCGGATGACGTAAGGTGGAACCGCTGCATAACGAATGTGGGCTCCCCCCTGAATGACACCAATGTTCTCTACCCGATACACCGGGGCGGGCTTTGCTGTGTCGCCCAAAACCGGCATGCGTAATACTATTCCCATAATAGTATGGTTTGATCGTCCGCAGTCCACGGGGACTGGGTAAGCTTCTGAAGCTAGCCTGAGCTGACACGGACTTAATGCGTTCTGAAAAGGGTGGAGCGCCCGCAGGTGTTTGTTACTTATCCAGGACGGGACCAAACCTTGTTTTAAATCCTCCAAATTACTGCGGCCCTCGCCCAGTAACCACGCCCCGTAAAGCACGCACACCTCGTTCTGCGCAGCTTGATCGGATGCATTCCGATCTTCCCTAATCAGGGCATTTACCGTCTTTGCATGTTTCTCCAACTCTGCTATAATTTCCTTTAAATGGAGAGTCATGGCTTGGTCCTCGTGTAGACCCGACCCTACCACTTTATTCTCATCTGTTAGAATGTCTTTTAATTGTGTCTTTAAACCATTAATCTGGGTCTGCAGCTCCACACTGTCTAGAGCGTTGACCACAGATGTACCCGTGTTAAAAGCAGTGAACGCATCGTTCACCAAACCCCTTCTTTGCCTCCCTACTTGATCCAAAACTTCCTGTGGTGCGGTGTACAAACTTGTTTTATCAATTTCCGCGAAATCGAATTCGTAAAATTGTCTGAACATCTTGGTCAACAGGACCTGATACAACTGTTCCGTCTTTTTGGGGCACCACTCTGGTAACCGCACCTCGGTGAGATTTAAAATCACCGAGGCCACCGCGTAATGTACCCCCTGAAATAGTATCTGGTCTGTGGGGACCAGTACCAAACCATTCCCGGGTCCCTTACTAGTTTTAGGGCACCCTTCTTCCTCAGCTAGAACCACCGGAATCGTGGGCGGGGCTTTGCGTGGGCGCGTAATGAGCTCAGTGGCATTTACTGGGATCGGGGAGAATGGGGCTCCGCACCCCCTGGTGCTCGCATCCCACCTCATCCCCTGTCCGTTATCCTGCCATTGATTAATGAAAAATATGGAGATGCCTTTGGGGCAAACGTACTTTGACCCCCACATACATACATAAATTCCCTCGTCCGGTTCCCACCATTTGTCCCAACAGACTTTCACTTGTCCGTTTGTCCCCGTAATTGTCCGATGGGTATTATTACCCAGTCGTTCCCACTCGACCGAAGAGTTCCTCATAGTTTTGCTCAGCTTTCGCAGCCACCACCATCGGCTCAATGGGACATTCCCACTACAAGTCAAACAAATCCGTTTGCCGACGGTGACGCTGATCCTGGGTGCGATGATCCGTACTTTGGGGCACATTAAAGAAGTCTCTTTGTAGGCAAACCCCGATGTGCTAGAATACTCCGTTGAGTTCGTTCCCAGCCATCCTGGCCACCTTCCCTTGTGGAAATAGGTGCTGGTCTCCTCTGCCTCCCGTCTTCCGGTCCCATCCACCGCGATGGGGGCCGTGTCCCCGGAGCATCCAAACACCACGACATCCTTGGTGCGGCCTCGATAGGCCAATCCACATCCGATTGCCACGAGCAAAACTAGAAGTCGTTCCATCCTTCCTTGGTTCCTGTGATCAGATAGAATGAGGTAGCCAGCCTCGCAAGAGTCTCTGGCTTCTGTGAAGGGTGAGCGGGTCCCCTGACCTCGCCTCACGTAAACTTCAACGTTCGCTGAATAAAATTTAACTCAACCTATTTTTAAAGCTCCCATCATTTTATCGTTTTCTGTTAAAAACACTACAATCTTAACCTTATTAAAACTATAAACTTAACCTTGAACTATGAACTTAAAACTTAAAACTTATTACTATACAGTGCCGCCCGTTCTCAGGGCGGCCCCTTTAAATTCTGAGAAGGCTGCTGCGAGCTCTTCCCGACGGTGGGAGGGCACTGACCCTTCCCTTTGATCTGCCGCAGCCTGTTGTTGCACTGATTCCTTCTTCTGATCTGCCGCAGCCTGTTGCTGCTGCGATGGGGCCGGGCTGTATCTGGGTTGCCTTAACCTTAAGTCTACGCCTTGGGGCAGTCTGGGGACATGACCACATCCTCCTGGGCTGGGGTTCTCTACTTGACCTACGGGGAGTTGCCATGGGCGGGGGTTCCGTGACTGACGGACCGGGTTCCGAGACTTCCATCGGGACGACCTGGGGTTCCACCACAGTCGCTGGCTCCGCCTCCGCTGACTCCGCCTCCCTGACCTCGGGGCTCGCAGTTTGTGGCTCCGCCCTGCTCGGCCCAGCAGGCGGCCCTTCACTCGTGATCTCTGCCTCCCCCGAGGACGGGACGTTCAAAGCGGGCGGCTCTGTCTCTGGGGTCCTCACCGTCACTCCCTGTGCTCCCACAGCGGCTGGCCCCGCCTCCCCTAGCTCCTCCCTCCTGTCCTCGGGACCTGCAGCTTGTGTGTCCACCCTGTGTAGATCTCTATCTGCAGCCCGTATTCTTCCTATATCTAAAACGGGACCGTTCCTCCAAAACCACTCGTCTTCATCACTATCCTCATCTGACTCGAGTTCCCGGAATTCTCCCTCATCTGACTCCCAACCCCAGAAAAATGCTTCATGATCTTCCAGGATGTCCCCTCCCCTGATGCAAGCTGCTATGCCTGCCTGTGTGCCTTGTGGTCCTACCTGGGGCTGTGCTTTCCCACTGGCGGGGTTTGCCCCTGTGGTTGGCCCTTGTGCACCTGGCTTGTACAGTTTGCATTGGTTTACGTGGAACCACTTAGTGCGCCGAGGTACTTTTACGGCGTATACCATGGGACTCGCCTTATCTACAATGTTGTAGGGTCCCATATACAGTGGTTCCAGACTCCCTACTCTGGCGTAGTTTCTGACCATGACCTGGTCTCCTACTTCCCACTCCCGCGTTTTGCGGGGTTCCAGCAACAGGCGATTGCCCTGATGCTGCCTTCCCATGTTCCCAGCCGCCTGCTCATACACCTGCTTCAGGCGCTCCAAGAGGGTCTGGGCGAACTTGTCCCTGCTTATCTCTTGGAGCTGACCCTCAGTGAGCACCGGCGCTAGCACATGGGTGGGGGTTCGCATGATCCTCCCAGTCATCACCTCGTGCGGGGAGTACCCCGTACTTTTTGACTGACTGGCCCGGACCCCCATGAGGACTAAAGGCAGAACTTCCGCCCATTTTTGGGGCGAGTTCCTAGTCTCTTTCCTCAATTTCTCCTTCAGGGTCCGGTTCATGCGTTCAACAATCCCGGATGACTGGGGATTGTGTGCTACGTGCCACTTCCCTTCAATGCCCAAAAGCATGAGGGTGTTCTGCATCACCTGGCCGGTGAAATGACTCCCTTGGTCTGACTCCACAAAACGGGGAAGTCCCCACCGCGAGAACACTTCCCGGACCAAGATTTTTGCAGTACCCAGTGCCGTAGCTGTTCGACAGGGGAAGGCTTCCACCCATTTGGAAAACACATCCACCAAGACGAGGCAGTATTTATAACCTCCCTGGGTGGTGGGCAGGGGCCCTATATAGTCGATCTGTATCGACTGCCATGGTCCCTCTACCCTCCTGACGTGCCCCATGGGCACTTTCCTTTTCTGGGGGTCTGGGTTGTTTGCAGCGCACACGAGACAGCTTGCACAGAACTCGCGGACCTGTTCCCTGAGCCCTGGCCACCATCCCGCTTGCTCTACCCGTTGCCAGGTAACCTCGGGCCCGGGGTGCCCTGCCCCTGGTCCCTCGTGAGCCAACTGGAGGAATTCCCTCCTGTGCTGCTGCGGCACAACCCACTGCTCCTCGCGGAACAGCATGCCTTCCTTAACGGAGAGGGTTGCCGTACTGTACGGACCCTCTACACGCTTCCCCTCAGCAAGGGTTTTGAGGACTGCTTTTAGGGCGGGATCCTGGTTCTGGACGGTCTTAAGGTCTAGGGGCAATGCTACCCTGGTGTTCCCGGGATTCCCGTCCCTGCCTTGGATCGCTGCCATGGGTCTGGGCCCATAGGGGTCCCAGAAAATGCCGTTGCGGGCACCTTCCCTGGCTAGCGCATCCGCCTGCTGGTTGCCCTCCCCACGGGGCTCTGTGGAGGAGTGAGCCTTCACCTTATGGATGAAAATCTCTCCTTCCTCCCCTACTGCTGCTAGGATCTTTTCCAGCAAGGGCTTCACCGTTAAAGGTCGCCCGTCCGCGGAGGTGTATCCACGGCGGGACCAAATGGCCAGGTATTCCGTACACGAATTGCATGTGAACATACTGTCCGAGCAAATCGTGTATGGGGTTGGGAAAATTTCTGGGTGGGTAACGACGTACACCACTGCAGACAGCTCAGCCTGCTGCGCGCTCATGGTGCTAGGGAGCTTGATCGCCAGGGCAAGGTTTGCCGCAGGGTCATAAACTCCACACCCTGTGAGTCGTTCGCCAGCAGATACTGTGCTGGAACCATCAACATAAATCTCGCGCCCAGTGGGATGTATCCCGGCCCGTAAACCTATGTCCCACACCCCTTCCACCGAACACCGGTGGGCTGTACCGGGGTATACCAAATTGGCCGCAAGCCTGGGCTAGCAAAGACCTTTAACTCTAAGATCCATCTGGGAAAGAAGAAGGGTCCAGCGCGCAATACGCACGCTGCTTACGGTCCCATCTTTAATTCTCCCATCTAGAAGCATCTTAGTTGGTGTGTGATGGGTGAGGAGAGTGATGGGAGAGAGCCCTGTGAAGATCGCTGATCTTTTCACAGCCCAATGCGTGGCTAAAAGGTGCCTTTCGCAATTGGAGAAACTTCTCTCCACATCCGTTAACACCCTGGATGAATAGACAACCGGCCTCAGCTTGCCGTGACGCTCTTGGAGCAGCACAGCGCTCAAGCTGTCCCCGCTGGCAGCTACCTCCAGGAAAAACTCCTTCCCCCCATCTATGGCCCCTAAGGCTGGCGCGGTCTGCAGATCCCTTTTTAACTTCTCGAAGGCTGCTTGGCAGCCCTCGTCCCAAGACCACTCCACTCCCTTATGGAGGAGTCGGAGCAGCGGCGCCGCTGTGGCCGCATAGTCTTCGATAAAATCCCTGCAATAACCGGTCAGTCCCAAGAAGGACCTCACACCCCTTATGGTGTTGGGAATCGGTAACTCTTGCACCGACTCCCTCCTAGCTTTATCTATGGCTCTTTCCCCAGCGCGAATGGTCAGCCTTTTTCACCCTTAGCCCCCCAGAGACAGTGATTTCTGAGGTCCACGAGGATCCCGTGTTCCCGATAGAAGATCAGACCCGAGAATACCTCTTCCACCCCCCTCCTGCCATTCCATCAGTATACACTTCCACTTAAGGTGAAGTGCTCCTAAACGAATAGATAGCGGAAGGGAGAACGCGCCAGCCTGTTCTTTTCCCGTGAACCCCGCTAATGTGAATGGGACCTTGGTAGATAGCGGTGAGTCAAAAGGGCTATCTGTATGAATCACGGTGCAAGAAGCTACCGTGTCCAACAAATAACTACCCTTCTGTTTCTCTACTTCCATTTCCACCAGGGGTCGCTTCCACGCATCATAGCTAAGCGGACACAGGTAGACGGGCTGCGAGGGCTCTAGTCATTGGGTATTATTAGACGGGCCTGTGGCACCTACGGGGCCGGTAGCAACCGCCACTTTTCCATGCGCACTCATGAGGTTACGCATGGCTCCCAACACTGTTTCGATGTCGTCGGGAGGGGTGGGTGCACTAGCTTCCCTACCAGAGACAGGCATCTGGGCTCGGGCTGCGGGATTTTTATCCCTGGAATCCTTCCAAGGGTTCCTGCAGTTCTTGCGCCAGTGCCCTGTCTTCCCACACCCGTAACAAGCATTACTGGCCTGCGGGGCGCGGTTACCCTCCTGATGCCACTCCTTTTGAGCCGGGGCTGCGGGTCGTATCTCATGTACTTTTCCCTTAAGGGGACGTGTTCCCATACCCCTGATATTACGGTACCCTACCGTGAGTCGATTTAGGACCGACTCCTCTGTAGTGGCGGGGTCAGTGGGATCAAACCACGCTTTTGCCTGCTCTCTGACGGCTGGCAAACTGTTGGCTACTATACACCTGAGCCAATGAGTTAAACCGATGCCTTCCACAGCGTCACGCTCTGGCGCACCTGGGCAGCTGCGCTGGTATACTGGCCACAGCCTGTCGGCGAAAACCTTCGGGGGTTCTCCCTCCATTTGCACTGTCTGTCCCACTCTAACAAACGGACCTTCATCGTCCGTCCCCAATACTTCTAGGACCTCATTTCTTAGTGCCCAATGAGAATAGCAGCATCTTTGCTGTTTCCCCATCGTCGCAGCCGTTAATGGCTGCGGTTTGCTCTATCTCCCTAAAATGTACGGAAGGGTCGTCTGACTCGGCCAGCTTCCGTACGTGACTGATCATAACCCTCAGCTGGTGTGAGCTGTGAGGCAACACAAGCTGGTTGAGGAGATTCCCTTCTTCCCCACTTGCTCTGTTTGGGCCCCTGTTGATACCCGTGACCGGACACAACGGTCCCGGTTCCACTTCTACCTCGGTGGGCTCTTTCGTTACTTCTACCACTTTCTCCCTTACCCAGGTTTCCGAATAGCTGGGTGGCGCGGAGGGCGTAGTGGCTAATACTTCCTCTGCTTTGCTTGGTGGGAATTTCTGAAACTCCTCATCCACTAGCGGCTGGTGTGCTGACGGACTGATAAGGCACACCATGCCGTGTGCTTTGTTCACGGCCCTTTTAAGGTGCTCTATTTCCTTTTGGCAGATGCTATGATCGGCCCCCTGAAACTTATCCTCAAGGGACATCTTATATGCCACCCTAACCCCCGTTAAGCTCTCTTCCTGGGCTTTTATTTGGGCAGCTTGGCGGGCACATCGTTCCTTTAGTCTGCCCTCACTTAACTTTGCCTCAGTGACTTGGCACTCGAGGTAATCTATTTTTGCTTTATGGTGGCTGGTGACTACCTGGCGTTCTTGGTGCAACGCATTTAAATTCTTAATGAGCAACTGCCCCCCAGTGACCTTCTCGTCCATTTCCATCTCTAAATGCCTGATCCGAGCTGCTTGCGCTGTAATGACCTGGTTCGAAATTTGGACTTGTCTTTTATAGCACATTAACCAGACCGCCTTCTCGACTGTCTTTTTGTGTTCCTTGCTATCTGTCCACCTCTCGGCTGCCTCTAGTGGACACTTATCCGCTAGCAGGTCACTTATCCATTTCTTAGTTAAATTTACCTTTACGAACACATAATCTGCTATTTTTTCTTGCATGACATTTCGTACATTCACACCAAAGTCTAACACACTACCCTCTCGCTGCCAGTGTCCTGCCGCGGTCGCCATTTTCTGTAAGGGTTTCTCTGAACCTGTGAGATTCGTGTGGCTCTGTGCAGCCTGGATGCTAGTGTGGGTTTAGGCCTTGTTGCCTGTTCTGGTCTCCAGCCAGTCTGGGAGCACTAGACACCTGTGAGTGGTTCGACCCACTCGCCCTTACGGTTCTGACACTGGACTTAGATGCGAGAGCAGTAATGGAGAGAAAACTCAGGTAGACCCGGTTGAATGGTACGAAATGGAAAATCTTTATTGCATATTATTCAAGATTACGAAATACATGTCATAAGCACAGATTAATGACAGTACAATCTTACACGCAGTTATGTAACTAATTTCAGGGAAACGAGGAACGAACGACACATCGTAAATGGGGGCACACATTATAATTATCCTTAAAAAACCTAAACCCTCCCCTATCAATACCTGCTCTAAACTAGACTTGTAGGATCGAGACTCATGCTCACCACTCGTGATAACTCGGAGAATTCCGAAAACTCTGATCGGATGTTTTTCACCGCAGCACCTGATCACCCACGTGTTGATCAGGGGTCTCTGTACCCCACTTGTTTACTCGTTTCTGCTCCGGCTAGCAGGCTGGACCGTCTGCTGTCATGAAGATCTGTGTTGTCCTCGGAGTTCCGACACGACTCGAAAAATAGTCTTCCTGTGCCCTCACACCGGTTCGATAAAACTCAAAGAAGAGTCTTCCGATGCCAGTTCTGTAAAACTCAAAGAAGGTCTTCCTGGGCAAGGAAAATGTCTATTCGACCTACAGGCGCGGTCGGAGCTTACTGACCGTGGCGATACGTATGGTCTTCTTCTCTTCTCATCTCATCTCATCTCATCTCGGGCCTTCGGTTCCAACACCGTTTACCGACTTCTCGGGATGGTGCGCCCGTTTCAAGGCTTCACAGCCCGGTTCCACACAGATCTTCGCGGCAAGCCACGAGGCTGATCCTGGCAGATCGTAAAGTTCAACAGTCTTTCAAGCTGCAAGAGGCAGAGACACGAGGCAAGCGGCAAGAGTCGACAGGATAAGAGCACAAGAGCAGCCACGAGGATAAACGCCAGCAGGATAAGAGGATAAGAGAAAGATGGACGGTTGGAGCTTGCAGTTATAGTGCAAAACTCTTCCTTTTCCCGCCCAACCTTAATGTCTTTTCTTTTGTTAGGGTTTGGCGCTCAAATTTCTTGTATAGGGTGATCTCCGTTTTAATGGGTTTCGGGGATACTCGTAACTGTCTGAGTACCTGTTAATATTTTTCCCATTGTTTAATCCGTCGGTGTTCTCCCTGGAGGGGTTTTGGGGCTCCCAAATGTTTTCTGTAACTACCCGCTAACGGCTCTCTCATCGTAGAGTCGTTGGGATTTTACATATTAATGTCTTTGGATGGGTTCTTGATTACTTGGTACAATAGCCCTTATTCGCACCTGGGAGACCGATTTCAGTATTTATGTGTATACTGCAAACCCATGATGTCTCGTGTATTATCTTAAATGTGCTTAGTCTTGATCGATCTTGCACAAATGTTTATTGGAACGCCATCTTGTCTGCTTGTCGAAAAGTCTAGAATGTTCCGCCACGAGGCATGGCGGCCATTTTACAGGCTGCTTGTGTCCACTTTGAAAACCTGACAGCATTCTGCTGAAATAAAGCTGTTTGAACGAAACTATGTGTTTTTCTCCTTATTAATAAAATCGCGATATATTGCGAATTCTACAGGAGTCAGGAGGTGAGACACTCGCCGCAGAATACCCAGCCTCTGACCTGCTCTTGTTGCCACAGTATTTATGTGGCTGGTCCAGTTAAGTTTCTGGTCAATGGTGACCCCCCAGGATGTTGATGGTGGGGGATTCGGCGATGGCAATGCCGTTGAATGTCAGTGTTCCTATGACACCGGTGTTGCATCACGCTAATAAACTGTACTCCAATAAAATAAGGACGCCAATGTTGTATATCACAGTTTACTCCCAAAAAAAGCAGTGCTTGCAACAAGGGTAATACAGAACTAAATTAAATAGCCATATTGTTATCTGATTAAACATCGCAGTTTAAATTGAAGGGCACCATTCAGTATCACAGAAAGAGGCCATTCGGCCCATCGTGCCTGTGCCGGCTCTTTGGTCGAGCTCTCCAATTAGTCCCACTCCCCCCCGCTCTTTCCCCACAGCCCTGCAAATTTTTCCCCTTCAAGTATTTATCCAATTCCCCTTCTGAAAGTTACTATTGAATCTGCTTCCACCGCCCTTTCAGGCAGCGCGTTCCAGATCACAACAACTCGCTGCGTAAAGAAACGTTTCCTCGTCTCCCCCTCTGGTTCCCTTCTAGATCCACTTTGGTGTCAAAAACAGAAAGGCAGACTATTATCTGAACGGCAATAGGTTGGGAGAAGGGGAAGTGCAACGAGACCTGGGTGTCCTTGTGCACCAGTCGCTGAAGGTAAGCATGCAGGTGCAGCAGGCGGTGAAGAAGGCAAATGGTATGTTGGCCTTCGTAGCGAAAGGGTTCGAGTACAGGCACAGGGATGTCCTGCTGCAGTTGTACAGGGCCTTGGTGAGACCACACCTTGAGTACTGTGTGCAGTTTTGGTCGCCTTATCTGAGGAAGGATGTTCTTGCCATGGAAGGAGTTCAGTGAAGATTCACCAGACTGATACCTGGGATGGCAGGAATGACGTATGAGGAGAGATTGGGTCGATTGGGCTTATACTCGCTGGAGTATAGAAGAATGAGAGGGGATCTCATCGAAACATATAAAATTCTGACAGGTCTGGACAAACTAGATGCAGGAAGAATGTTCCCGATGGTCGGAGAGTCCAGAACCAGGGGTCATAATCTAAGGATAAGGGGTAAGCCATTTAGGACAGAAATGAGGAAGAATTTCTTCACCCAGAGAGTGGTGAACCTGTGGAATTCTCTACCACAGAAGGTAGTTGAGGCCAATTCATTAAATATATTCAAGAAGGAGTTAGATATATTTCTTAAAGCTAAAGGTATCAAGGGATATGGGGAGAAGGCAGGTACAGGGTACTGAGTTTGGGATGATCAGCCATGATCTCATCGAATGGCGGAGCAGGCTCGAGGGGCCGAATGGCCTATTCCTGCTCCTATCTTCTATGTTTCTGCACTTCTCAGTGTCCTACCATTTATAGTGTATTCCCTTGCCTTGTTAGTCCTCCCTAAATGCATCTATCTGAGGGAGAGAGTTAACATAGAAAAATAGGAGCAGGAGTAGGTCATTCGGCCTGTCGAGCCTGCTCCGCCATTCAATATGATCATGGCTGATCCTCTATCTCAATACTATATTCCCGCTCTCTCCCCATACCCCTTGACGCCTTTTGTGTCTAGAAATCTATCTATCTCCTTCTTAAATATATTCAGTGACTTGGCCTCCACAGCCTTCTGTGGTAGAGAATTCCACAGGTTCACCACCCTCTGAGTGAAGAAATTTCTCATCTCAGTCCTAAATGTCCTACCCCGTATCCTGAGACTGTGACCCTTCGTTCTAGATCCCCCCCCAGCCAGGGGAAACATCCTCCCTGCATCCAGTCTGTCTAGCCCGGTCAGAATTTTACACGTTTCAATGAGATCCCCTCTCATTCTTCTAAACTCCAGTGAATACAGGCCTAGTCGACCCAATCTCTCCTCATACGACAGTCCTGCCATCCCAGGAATCAGTCTGGTGAACCTTCGCTGCACTCCCTCTATGGCAAGTATATCCTTTCTTAGGTAAGGAGACCAAAACTGCACACAGTACTCCAGGTGTGGTCTCACCAAGGCCCTGTATAACTGTAGTAAGACATCCTTGCTCCTGTACTCAAATCCTCTTGCAATGAAGGCCAACATACCATTTGCCTTCCTAACTGCTTGCTGCACCGGCATGTTTGCTTTCAGTGACTGGTGTACAAGGACACCCAGGTCCCTTTGTACATCAACATTTCCCAATCTATCACCATTTAAATAATACTCTGCCTTTCTGTTTTTCCTACCAAAGTGGATAACTTCACATTTATCCACGTTATACTGCATCTGCCATGTATTTGCCCACTCACTCGACTTGTCTAAATCGCCTTGAAGCCTCTTTGCATCCTCCTCACAACTCACAATCCCACCTAGTTTCGTGTCGTCAGCAAACTTGGAAATATCACATTTGGTTCCCTCATCCAAATCATTGATATATACTGTGAATAGCTGGGGCCCAAGCACTGATCCCTGCGGTACCCCACTAGTCACCGCCTGCCACCCCGAAAAAGACCCATTTATTCCTACTCTCTGTTTCCTGTCTGTTAACCAATTTTCAATCCATGCCGGTATATTACCTCCAATCCCATGTGCTTTAATTTTGCACACTAACCTCTTATGTGGGACTTTATCAAAGGCCTTCTGAAAATCCAAATACACCACATCCACTGGTTCTCCCTTATCTATTCTACCAGTTACATCCTGAAAAAACTCCAGTCGGTTTGTCAAACACGATTTCCCTTTCATAAGTCCATGTTGACTTTGTCTAATCCCGTTGATATTTTCTAAGTGTCCTGTTATCACATCCTTCATAATAGACTCTAGCATTTTCCCTACTACTGATGTTAGGCTAACCGGTCTGTCGTTCCCTGTTTTCTCTCTCCCTCCTTTTTTAAATAGTGGGGGTTACATTTGCCACCCTCCAATCTGCAGGAACTGTTCCAGAATCGTAGATGATACCTGATTCGCGTCACAAGAGTGACGCACACATGCCAGTATTGGTCGGAGTGACCGCCGCACAGTCCTTGTGGAGACAAAGTCCCGTCTTCACACTGAGGGCACCCTCCATCGTGTTGTGTGGCACTACCATCGTGCTAAGTGGGATAGATCACAGAAACATAGAAGATAGGAGCAGGAGTAGGCCATTCAGATCAGAGGGACCTTGGAGTGCATGTCCACAGATCCCTGAAGGTCGCAGGACAGGTAGATAAGGTGGTTAAGAAGGCGTACAGGATACTTGCCTTTATTAGCCGGGGCATAGAATACAAGAGCAGGGAGGTTATGCTTGAACTGTATAAAACACTAGTTAGGCCGCAGCTAGAGTACTGCGTACAGTTCTGGTCACCACATTCCAGGAAGGATGTGATTGCACTAGAGAGGGTGCAGAGGAGATTTACGAGGATGTTGCCTGGGCTGGGGAATTTTAGCTATGAGGAAAGATTGGATAGGCTGGGGTTGTTTTCTTTGGAACAGAGGAGGCTGAGGGGAGACCTTATTGAGGTGTATAAAATGTTGAGGAGCCCAGATAGAGTGGATAGGAAGGACCTATTTCCCTTAGCGGAGGGGTCAATAACCAGGGGGCATAGATTTAAAGTAATTGGTCGGAGGTTTAGAGGGGAGTTGAGGAGAACTTTCTTCACCCAGAGGGTGGTGGGGGTCTGGAACTCACTGCCTGAAAGGGTGGTAGAGGCAGGAACCATCATCGCATTTAAAAAGTACTTGGATATGCGCTTGAAGTGCCGTAACCTACAGGGCGACGGACCAAGAGCTGGACAGTGGGATTAGGGTGTGACATGAAGCCCTCCCTCCTACACCATCTCGCCAGCCATGCATTCATCTGCTCTATCTTCCTATTTCTGAACTCACTAGCATGTGGCACTGGTAGTATTACTACCTTTGAGGTCCTGCATTTTAACCTCTTTCCTAGCTCCCTAAACTCTGCCTGCAAGACCTCACCCTCTTCCTACCTATGTCATTGGTACCGATATGGGCCACGACCTCTGGCTGTTCACCTTCCCCCCTCAGAGTGTCCTGCAGCCGTTCAGTGAGATCCTTGACCCTGGAACTAGGGAGGCAACATACCATCCTGGAGTCACGTCTGCGGCCGCAGAAACGCCTGTCTGCTCCCCTAACTATTGAATCCCCTGTCACTATTGCTCTCCCTCTCCTCTTCCCCCCCACCTGTGCAGCTGAGCCTTCCATGGTGCTGTGGACTTGGCTCTGGCTGCACTCCCCAGAGGAACCATCGCCCTCACCAGTACTCAGCACCGAATACTGGTTGGTGAGCAAGATGGGCTCAGGGGACTCCTGCACTACCTGCCTGGCCCTCCTCTTCTGTCCTCTCTGCCTGCACACTCTTAAGCTGCGGGGTTATTGACATGAATCTTGTATGAAGTAATACTGGGCGGCCTGCTGGTGGCGCTGTCCAGGGAGAGTATAAATACTCGGGCATGGGCCCAGCTTGCTGAGGACATTCTTTAACAGGAACTAAGAAGGACACAACTGGATCTCCATGTTGAAAAACAGTTGATTAAAGCTTTGTTTAATGCTTAGACCAAGTGCCCAGTAGCTTTCTGACGTCAGGGTTGGATGGCTCTTTGTCGGCCGGCACGGACAAGATGGGCCGGATGGCCTCCTTCTGTGCTGTGATTCTACGATCATTAAAGCGAGATCCCAAGATCTTGCTTCACTTGATACAACATGGGCTAAAAGGGTTAAATTACGAGGACGGGTTGCACAGACTGGGCTTGTATTCCCTCGAGGGTAGAAGATTAAGGGGCGAGCTAGTTGATGTGTTTAAGACGATTAAAGGATTCGATAGGATCGAGAGAGAGAGAAACTATTTCCTCTGCTGGGGGGAGTCCAGAACAAGGGGGGCAGAACCTTAAAATTAGAGCCAGGCCGTTCAGGGGTGATGTCAGGAAGCATAGAATCATAGAAGATAGGAGCAGGAGTAGGCCATTCGGCCCCTCGAGCCTGCTCCGCCATTCAATGAGATCATGGCTGATCATCCAAATTCAGTACCTTGTCCCTGCTTTCTCCCCATATCCCTCGATACCTTTAGCCTTAAGAAATATATCTAACTACTTCTTGAATATATTTAATGAATTGGCCTCAACTGCCTTGTGTGGTAGAGAATTCCACAGGTTCACCACTCTCTGGGTGAAGAAATTCCTCCTCATCTCAGTCCTAAATGGCTTACCCCTTATCCTTAGACTGTGACCCCTGGTTCTGGACTCCCCGGCCATCGGGAACATCCTTCCTGCATCTAGTCTGTCTAGTCCTGTTAGAATTTTATAAGTTTCAATGAGATCCCCTCTCATTCTTCTAAACTCCAGCGAATACATGCCTAATCGACCCAATCTCTCTTCATACGTCATTCCTGCCATCCCAGGTATCAGTCTGGTGAATCTTCGCTGCACTCCCTCCATGGCAAGAACATCCTTCCTCAGATAAGGCGACCAAAACTGCACACAATACTCAAGGTGTGGTCTCACCAAGGCCCTGTACAACTGCAGCAAGACATCCTTGCTCCTGCACTCGAATCCTCTCACTATGAAGGCCAACATACCATTTGCCTTCTTAACCGCCTGCTGCACCTGCATGCTTACCTTCAGCGACTGGTGCACAAGGACACCCAGGTCTCGTTGCACTTGATGGGGGGGGGGGGCGGGGGGGGGGAGTCCAGAACAAGGGGGGCAGAACATTAAAATTAGAGCCAGGCCGTTCAGGGGGGATGTCAGGAAGCACTTTTTCACACAAAGGGTGGTGGAAATCTGGAACTCTCTCCCCCAAAAAGCTGTTGAGGCCGGGGGTCAATTGGAGCTTTCAAAACTGAGGTTAATAGATTTTTGTCGGGAGAAAAGAGTATTAAGGGTTACGGAACCAAGGCGGGTTAAGATACAGATCAGCCGCAATCGAATTGAATGGCGGAACAGGCTCGAGGGGGCTGAATGGCCTCCTCCTGTTTCCAGGCACGTGATATAAAAATGACCAACACGCCACGCCTCCCCAAGCACCCCCCCCCCACCCCGCCGTTACTCGATGGATTCATGATGTGGAGATGCCGGTGTTGGACTGCGGTGGACAAATGTGAGAAGTCACACAACACCAGGTTATAGTCCGACAGCTTTATTTGAAATCGCAAGCTTTCGGAGCGCTGCTCCTTCGTCAGGTGAAGTGAAGAGGTGCATATAGGCACAGCATATATAGTCAGAGAACACAGCCAGGTGACTACAGTTAATCTTTCCTAACTGCCCTTTATCACACCTCGGCAGAGAGATAATCTCGGCAATCAAAGGTGTGGATGGTGTCCAAACAGGTCAGTCAGGAAAACATGACATCAAAGACAATGAGGAGGGGTCACGAGGGGTCAAATGTGGCAGATGCCGGGGTCTGTATGGAAAACAAAAAACTTATTTTGCTGGAAATCACAGCAGGTCCGGCCGCATCTGTGTAGAGAGAACAAGCCAACGACGACTCGAGTCTGGATGACTCTACGTCAGGTGGGGTTACATGTAACGTGACATGAACCCAAGATCCCGGTCGAGGCCGTCCTCATGGGTGCTGAACTTGGCTATCAGTTTCTGCTCGACGATTTTGCGTTGTCGTGTGTCTCGAAGGCCGCCTTTTCCTGACTGACCTGTTTGGACACCGTCCACACCTGTGATTGCCGAGATTATCTCTCTGCCCGAGGTGTGATAAAGGGCAGTTGGAAAGATTAACTGTAATCATCTGGCTGTGTTCTCTGACTATATATGCTGTGCCTATATGCATCTCTTCACTTCACCTGACGAAGGAGCAGCGCTCCGAAAGCTTGCGATTTCAAATAAAGCTGTTGGACTATAACCTGGTGTTGTGCGACTTCTCACATTGATGGATTCAGACCGAGCTCCTCTGCGTTCAGTCCAAGACAGCCCAGGGTTGTCCCTCTCGCCCGCGGCACTGCTGTCCCTCAACATCCCGGCTTACTCGGCGCCGTCCGACCTCTCGGCCTCGCGTCCCGAAGAGATCGTCCCTCCACCCTGTCCCAGCGTCTCTCCCGGACGAGCCAATCGATCGTTGCTCCCTGTGCATCCCTCGCCAGCACCACAGGGAGAGGCCTCGATAAAACCTGCGCAGGATTACTTTCCTCCCCGATAGGCCGGGGCTGAGAAAGTTCCTTTCGGGAGTGGCGGGAAGAGGGGAAAAAAAATCATCCACCAGGGGCTGTTTTTTCTGGGCGCAATGTCAAGCTTGCCCGATAAAGGCGTCAATGGCGCTTAACGCTGCAGTAACGGGTCTTGGTCATTAGAGGGCGCCTGCGGGAATCGGCAGCAGTGGCGCCCCTGATGGTGGAGAAGGGGTACTTCAGAATTGTCATGACGACAACGCGAGTCCGATGGACATTTCCCGTCCTCCCGAGGTGGGTTTTCCGGCGATGGTTCCTTGCGGGATCTGCGCCCTCCCACCGGGCTGTCCTCGCCCAATCCCGTGCCCTCGTCCTCCCCCTCCCCCCGGCCCATCACAAGTCCTTGGCGTACTCCAGATTCAGGCTGGAGCACAGCCGCCCCCCGCCTCCGGCGTCCGGCCGGTACCCGTGCTTCTCGAAGAGCGCGATGGCGGCGCGGTTCACCGCCTCGACCCGCAGCCTCACCCGCCGGTAGCCCTCGGTGCGCGCCCGGGCCTCGAAGGCGGCCAGCAGGAAGGCGGCGACCCCCGACCTCCGGTGCCAGCGGCTGACCGCCAGGCGCCGCAGCTCCACCGTCGTCCCCCCGCCGCGCCCGCCCGGCCCGGGGTCGAGGGCCAGGCAGCCGCAGACGTCCTCGCCGTCGTGCACGGCCACCCAGAGGCAGCCGGGCGCGCCGCCGCCGCCGCGGGAGCCCCTCTGCCGTCGCAGGAGCAGGCCGAGTTTCAGCAGGGCGGCCACGCAGGCCACGGGCGCCAAAAGGGCGGCGGCGAAGGAGCTGAGGGCGAAGCGCAGGCCGCTGCTGGCCACGGCCATCAGCAGCAGAGCGGCTGGCCGCGTCATGGCGAAGAGGACCAGCCGATTCTCCGTCTCCCGGGAGCCGTCCTGTCGAGAGAGCAGAAAGAGAGAGGAGACACCGTCAGTCATACAGGACCTGGTGCGGTCGCCATTACACACACATACACACCACTGCGCGGGTTCGCTGTGCTCACTCACCTACACTGGCTCCCGGTCCGGCAACGCCTCAATTTTACAATTCTCATCCTCCTGTTCAAATCCCTCCATGGCCCTCACCCCCTCCCTATCTCTGTAACCTCCTCCAGCCCCTAAAATTCTCATCCTCCTGTTCAAATCCCTCCATGGCCCTCACCCCCTCCCTATCTCTGTAACCTCCTCCAGCCCCTACAATTCTCATCCTCCTGTTCAAATCCCTCCATGGCCCTCGCCCCCTCCCTATCTCTGTAACCTCCTCCAGCCCCTACAATTCTCATCCTCCTGTTCAAATCCCTCCATGGCCCTCGCCCCCTCCCTATCTCTGTAACCTCCTCCAGCCCCTACAATTCTCATCCTACTGTTCAAATCCCTCCATGGCCCTCGCCCCCTCCCTATCTCTGTAACCTCCTCCAGCCCCTACAATTCTCATCCTACTGTTCAAATCCCTCCATGGCCCTCGCCCCCCTCCCTATTTCTGTAACCTCCTCCAGCCCCTACAATTCTCATCCTCCTGTTCAAATCCCTCCATGGCCCCTCGCCCCCTCCCTATCTCTGTAACCTCCTCCAGCCCCTACAATTCTCATCCTCCTGTTCAAATCCCTCCATGGCCCCTCGCCCCCTCCCTATCTCTGTAACCTCCTCCAGCCCCTACAATTCTCATCCTCCTGTTCAAATCCCTCCATGGCCCTCGCCCCCTCCCTATCTCTGTAACCTCCTCCAGCCCTACAACCCTCCGAGATCTCTGCGCTCCTCCAATTCTGGCCTCTTGAGCATCTCCGATTTCCATCGCTCCACCAGTGGCGGCCGTGCCTTCAGCTGCCTGGGCCCTGAGCTCTGGAATTCCCTCCCTAAACCTCTCCGCCTCTCTCTCCTCCTTTAAGACGCTCCTTAAAGCCGACCTCTTTGACCAAGCTTTTGGTCGCCTGTCCTAATATCTCCTTATGTGGCTCGGTGTCAAATTGTGTTTGATAATCGCTCCTGTGAAGCGCCCTGGGACGTTTTACTATGTTAAAGGCGCTATATCAATGCACGTTAATGCTGTTGTATGTCGGGTGGGTTAGTGAGCGGGCGGAGGGGAGGCGGTCAGTCGAGAGGCCACAATTTGGCGTCGACTACAGATTCATCGGAATGATACCGGGGGCTGAAAGCATCAGATTACGAGGACAGGTTGCACAGACTGGGCTTGTATTCCCCCGAGTGGAGAAGATTAAGGGGCGATCTAATCGAGGTATTTAAGATGATTAAAGGATTCGATAGGGTGGAGAGAGAGAAACTATTTCCTCTGGTGGGGGGTGTCCAGAACAAGGGGGGGCAGAACCTTAAAATTAGAGCCAGGCCGTTCAGGGGTGATGTCGGGAAGCACTTCACACAAAGGGTGGTGGAAATCTGGAACTCTCTCCCCCAAAAAACTGTCGAGGCTGGGGGTCAATTGGAGCTTTCAAAACAGAGATTGATAGATTCCAGGTGAAACATTATACCTCCCCTCTTCCCACTGTCCAGGGCCCCAAACACCCCTTCCAGGTGAAACAGCGATTTACTTGTACTTCCTGCAATTTAGTATACTGTATTCGCTGCTCACGATGTGGACTCCTCTACATTGGGGAGACCAAACGCAGATTGGGTGACCGCTTTGCGGAACACCTCCGTTCAGTCCGTAAGGGGGACCCCGAGCTCCCGGTGGCCTGTCACTTTAATTCACCGCTTCACTCCCACTCTGACCTCACCGTCCTCGGCCTATTACACTGTTCCACGGAAGCTCAGCGTAAGCTCGAGGAACAGCACCTCATCTTTCGTTTAGGCACGCTACAGCCCTCTGGACTCAATATCGAGTTCAACAATTTTAGATCATAACCTCAGCTCCAATCACATTTATATTTTATTTTATCCACCCTTTTATTTGTCCCCCCCCACCTTTTTTTTCCTCCTAGAAGCTGGCAGCTGTCCTTCATTCTGCCAGTGGATTTCACACTTCATTCAGCCTTAATCTGTCACATTAACACCACCTCTAGCCTTGCATATCTCTTAATGTCTCTCCATCTCCCCCTTTGTTCCTTTATCCCCTCCCCCTTTTCCCAGCTTTACCCTGGCCTTAAATCTATTTGATTTCCGGCTCTTCCCAGTTCTGATGAAAGGTCATCGACCTGAAACGTTAACTCTCTTTCTCTCTCCACGGATGCTGCCTGGCCTGCTGAGTTTTTCCAGCGTTTTCTGTTGTTATTTCGTTGATAGATTTTTGTTGGGTAAAAGGGTATTAAGATTGGGTATAAGATACAGATCAGCCATGATCTATTTGAATGGTGGAGCAGGCTCGAGGGGCTGAATGGGCCTCCTCCTGTTCCTGTGTAACAGGCTCGAGGGGCTGAATGGGCCTCCTCCTGTTCCTGTGTAACAGGCTCGAGGGGGCTGAATGGGCCTCCTCCTGTTCCTGTGTAACAGGCCCGAGGGGCTGAATTTTCAGATGTTATAAAGGAGCTCCTGCAAACAGCAAATGATAATGTCCAGATAATCTGTTTTAGTGATATTGGTTGAGGGATAAATATTGGCCTTAGGACTACGGGGAGAACTCCCCCCTGCTCTTCTTCGAAATAGTGGCCGTGGGATCTTTTACGTTCACCTGAGAGAGCAGACTGGGCCTCGAATTATCGTCTCATCATAAAGACGGCACCTCCGACAGTGCAGCACTCCCTCAGTACTGGCACCGGCGAGTGTGGGCCTGGATTATGGGGCTCCAGTCCTAGAGTATATACATCTACCTCCGACAGTGCAGCACTCCCTCAGTACTGGCACCGGGGAGTGTGGGCCTGGATTATGGGGCTCGAGTCCTAGAGTATATACATCTACCTCCGACAGTGCAGCACTCCCTCAGTACTGGCACCGGGGAGTGTGGGCCTGGATTATGGGGCTCGAGTCCTAGAGTATATACATCTACCTCCGACAGTGCAGCACTCCCTCAGTACTGGCACCGGGGAGTGTGGGCCAGGATTATGGGGCTCGAGTCCTAGAGTATATACATCTACCTCCGACAGTGCAGCGCTCCCTCAGTACTGGCACCGGTTCGATCGTCGCCATTCGCTGCCCCTACCTTCAGCATCTCCGACACAATCTCGGCCTCGCATTCCTCCATCTCCCGGTACGCCAGCTTACTCCGGTCCAGGAGGGGCATCTCAGCAACAGCACAGGGCGGGCGAGAGAGCGAGCGTCGACAGAGGGGGCAGAAAACTGCAGGAGAGGATCCCTGAAGATTAAACATTGAAAACATCTGTGCTTCATACAGAGAATAACAGATACCCGGGAGTGAGTTACAGGCTGGAATCTAATCAACGGGTTCGGGGGGATTTATATATAGAATAACAGATACCCGGGAGTGAGTTACAGGCTGGAATCTAATCGAGGGGTTCGGGGGGGTTATATAAAGAATAACAGATACCCGGGAGTGAGTTACAGGCTGGAATCTAATCGAGGGGTTCGGGGGGTTTATATATAGAATAACAGATACCCAGGAGTGAGTTACAGGCTGGAATCTAATCGAGGGGTTTGGGGGGTTTATATATAGAATAACAGATACCCGGGAGTGAGTTACAGGCTGGAATCTAATCGAGGGGTTCGGGGGGGTTTATATATAGAATAACAGATACCCGGGAGTGAGTTACAGGCTGGAATCTAATCGAGGGGTTCGGGGGGGTTTATATATAGAATAACAGATACCCGGGAGTGAGTTACAGGCTGGAATCTAATCGAGGGGTTCGGGGGGTTTATATATAGAATAACAGATACCCGGGAGTGAGTTACAGGCTGGAATCTAATCGAGGGGTTCGGGGGGTTTATATATAGAATAACAGATACCCAGGAGTGAGTTACAGGCTGGAATCTAATCGAGGGGTTCGGGGGGTTTATTTATAGAATAACAGATACCCAGGAGTGAGCAACAGGCTGGAATCTAATCGAGGGGTTCGGGGGTTTATATATAGAATAACAGATACCCAGGAGTGAGTTACAGGCTGGAATCTAAGCGAGGGGTTCGGGGGGGTTTATATATAGAATAACAGATACCTGGGAGTGAGTTACAGGCTGGAATCTAATCGAGGGCTTCGGGGGGGTTTATATATTGAATAACAGATACCCGGGAGTGAGGTACAGGCTGGAATCTAATCGAGGGGTTCGGGGGGGTTTATATATAGAATAACAGATACCCGGGAGTGAGTTACAGGCTGGAATCTAATCGATGGGTTCCGGGGGGTTTATATATAGAATAACAGATACCCGGGAGTGAGTTACAGGCTGGAATCTAATCGAGGATTTCGGGGGGGTTTATATATAGAATAATAGATACCCAGGACTGAGTTACAGGCTGGAATCTAATCGGGGGGTTTATATATGGAATAACAGATACCCGGGAGTGAGTTACAGGCTGGAATCTAATCGAGGAGTTCGGGGGTGTTTATATATAGAATAACAGATACCCGGGAGTGAGTTACAGGCTGGAATCTAATCGGGGTCGGGGGGTTTATATATAGAAGAACAGATACCCGGGAGTGAGTTACAGGCTGGAATCTAATCGGGGGGGTTTATATATAGAATAATAGATACCCGGAGTGAGTTACAGGCTGGAATCTAATCAAGGGGTTCGGGGGGGTTTATATATAGAATAACAGATACCTGGGAGTGAGTTACAGGCTGGAATCTAATCGAGGAGTTCGGGAGGTTTATATATAGAATAACAGATACCCGGGAGTGAGTTACAGGCTGGAATCTAATCGAGGGGTTCGGGGGGGTTATATACAGAATAACAGATACCCGGGAGTGAGTTACAGGCTGGAATCTAATCGAGGGGTTCGGGGGGGTTTATATATAGAATAACAGATACCCAGGAGTGAGCAACAGGCTGGAATCTAATCGAGGGGTTCGGGGGGGTTTATATATAGAATAACAGATACCCGGGAGTGAGTTACAGGCTGGAATCTAATCGAGGGGTTCGGGGGGGTTTATATATAGAATAACAGATACCCGGGAGTGAGTTACAGGCTGGAATCTAATCGAGGGGTTCGGGGGGGTTTATATATAGAATAACAGATACCAGGGAGTGCGTTACAGGCTGGAATCTAATCGAGGGGTTCGGGGGGTTTATATATAGAATAACAGATACCCGGAGTGAGTTACAGGCTGGAATCTAATCGAGGGGTTCGGGGGGTTTATATATAGAATAACAGATACCCGGGAGTGAGTTACAGGCTGGAATCTAATCGAGGGGTTCGGGGGGGTTTATATATAGAATAACAGATACCAGGGAGTGAGTTACAGGCTGGAATCTAATCGAGGGGTTCGGGGGGTTTATATATAGAATAACAGATACCCAGGAGTGAGTTACAGGCTGGAATCTAATCGAGGGGTTCAGGGGGTTTATTTATAGAATAACAGATACCCAGGAGTGAGCAACAGGCTGGAATCTAATCGAGGGGTTCGGGGGTTTATATATAGAATAACAGATACCCAGGAGTGAGTTACAGGCTGGAATCTAAGCGAGGGGTTCGGGGGGGTTTATATATAGAATAACAGATACCTGGGAGTGAGTTACAGGCTGGAATCTAATCGAGGGCTTCGGGGGGGTTTATATATTGAATAACAGATACCCGGGAGTGAGGTACAGGCTGGAATATAATCGAGGGGTTCGGGGGGGTTTATATATAGAATAACAGACACCCGGGAGTGAGTTACAGGCTGGAATCTAATCGATGGGTTCCGGGGGGTTTATATATAGAATAACAGATACCCGGGAGTGAGTTACAGGCTGGAATCTAATCGAGGATTTCGGGGGGGTTTATATATAGAATAATAGATACCCAGGACTGAGTTACAGGCTGGAATCTAATCGAGGGGTTCGGGGGGTTTATATATAGAATAACAGATACCCGGGAGTGAGTTACAGGCTGGAATCTAATCGAGGGGTTCGGGGGGGTTTATATATAGAATAACAGATACCCGGGAGTGAGTTACAGGCTGGAATCTAATCGGGGTGGGGGGGTTTATATATAGAATAACAGATACCCGGGAGTGAGTTACAGGCTGGAATCTAATCGGGGGGGGGTTTATATATAGAATAATAGATACCCGGAGTGAGTTACAGGCTGGAATCTAATCGAGGGGTTCGGGGGGGTTTATATATAGAATAACAGATACCTGGGAGTGAGTTACAGGCTGGAATCTAATCGAGGGGTTCGGGGAGGTTTATATATAGAAGAACAGATACCCGGGAGTGAGTTACAGGCTGGAATCTAATCGAGGGGGTTCGGGGGGGTTTATATATAGAATAATAGATACCCGGAGTGAGTTACAGGCTGGAATCTAATCGACGGGGTTCGGGGGGGTTTATATATAGAATAACAGATACCTGGGAGTGAGTTACAGGCTGGAATCTAATCGAGGAGTTCGGGAGGGTTTATATATAGAATAACAGATACCCGGGAGTGAGTTACAGGCTGGAATCTAATCGAGGGGTTCGGGGGGTTTATATATAGAATAACAGATACCCGGGAGTGAGTTACAGGCTGGAATCTAATCGAGGAGTTCGGGGGGGTTTATATATAGAATAACAGATACCCGGGAGTGAGTTACAGGCTGGAATCTAATCGAGGGGTTCGGGGGGTTTATATATAGAATAACAGATACCAGGGAGTGAGTTACAGGCTGGAATCTAATCGAGGGGTTCGGGAGGTTTATATATAGAATAACAGATACCCGGGAGTGAGTTACAGGCTGGAATCTAATCGAGGGGTTCGGGGGGGTTTATATATAGAATAACAGATACCCGGGAGTGAGTTACAGGCTGGAATCTAATCGAGGGGTTCGGGGGGTTTATATATAGAATAACAGATACCCGGGAGTGAGTTACAGGCTGGAATCTAATCGAGGGGTTCGGGGGGGTTTATATATAGAATAACAGATACCCGGGAGTGAGTTACAGGCTGGAATCTAATCGAGGGGTTCGGGGGGGTTTATATATAGAATAACAGATACCCGGGAGTGAGTTACAGGCTGGAATCTAATCGAGGGGTTCGGGGGGGTTTATATATAGAATAACAGATACCCAGGAGTGAGCAACAGGCTGGAATCTAATCGAGGGGTTCGGGGGGATTTATATATAGAATAACAGATACCCAGGAGTGAGTTACAGGTTGGAATCTAATCGAGGGGTTCGGGGGGTTTATATATAGAATAACAGATACCCAGGAGTGAGCAACAGGCTGGAATCTAATCGAGGGGTTCGGGGGGGTTTATATATAGAATAACAGATACCCGGGAGTGAGTTACAGGCTGGAATCTAATCGAGGGGTTCGGGGGGGTTTATATATAGAATAACAGATACCCAGGAGTGAGTTACAGGCTGGAATCTAATCGAGGGGTTCAGGGGGTTTATTTATAGAATAACAGATACCCGGGAGTGAGTTACAGGCTGGAATCTAATCGAGGGGTTCGGGGGGGTTTATATATAGAATAACAGATACCCAGGAGTGAGTTACAGGCTGGAATCTAATCGAGGGGTTCGGGGGGTTTATATATGGAATAACAGATACCCGGGAGTGAGTTACAGGCTGGAATCTAATCGATGGGTTCCGGGGGGTTTATATATAGAATAACAGATACCCGGGAGTGAGTTACAGGCTGGAATCTAATCGGGGGGTTCGGGGGGTTTATATATAGAATAATAGATACCCAGGACTGAGTTACAGGCTGGAATCTAATCGGGGGGTTTATATATGGAATAACAGATACCCGGGAGTGAGTTACAGGCTGGAATCTAATCGAGGGGTTCGGGGGGTGGTTTATATATAGAATAATAGATACCCGGGAGTGAGTTACTGGCTGGAATCTAATCTAGGGGTTCGGGGGTGTTTATATATAGAATAACAGATACCCGGGAGTGAGTTACAGGCTGGAATCTAATCGGGGGGGTTTATATATAGAAGAACAGATACCCGGGAGTGAGTTACAGGCTGGAATCTAATCGGGGGGGTTCGGGGGGGGTTTATATATAGAATAATAGATACCCGGAGTGAGTTACAGGCTGGAATCTAATCACGGGGTTCGGGGGGGTTTATATATAGAATAACAGATACCTGTGAGTGAGTTACAGGCTGGAATCTAATCGAGGAGTTCGGGGGGTTTATATATAGAATAACAGATACCCGGGAGTGAGTTACAGGCTGGAATCTAATCGAGGGGTTCGGGGGTGTTTATATACAGAATAACAGATACCCGGGAGTGAGTTACAGGCTGGAATCTAATCGAGGGGTTCGGGGGGGGTTTATATATAGAATAACAGATACCCGGGAGTGAGTTACAGGCTGGAATCTAATCGAGGGGTTCGGGGGGTTTATATATAGAATAACAGATACCCGGGAGTGAGGTACAGGCTGGAATCTAATCGAGGGGTTCGGGGGGGTTTATATATAGAATAACAGATACCCAGGAGTGAGTTACAGGCTGGAATCTAATCGAGGGGTTCGGGGGGTTTATATATAGAATAACAGATACCCGGGAGTGAGTTACAGGCTGGAATCTAATCGAGGGTTTCGGGGGGGTTTATATATAGAATAATAGATACCCAGGACTGAGTTACAGGCTGGAATCTAATCGGGGGGTTTATATATGGAATAACAGATACCCGGGAGTGAGTTACAGGCTGGAATCTAATCGAGGATTTCGGGGGTGTTTATATATAGAATAACAGATACCCGGGAGTGAGTTACAGGCTGGAATCTAATCGGGGAGGGTTTATATATAGAAGAACAGATACCCGGGAGTGAGTTACAGGCTGGAATCTAATCGGGGGGGTTCGGGGGGGGGTTTATATATAGAATAATAGATACCCGGAGTGAGTTACAGGCTGGAATCTAATCAAGGGGTTCGGGGGGGTTTATATATAGAATAACAGATACCTGGGAGTGAGTTACAGGCTGGAATCTAATCGAGGAGTTCGGGAGGTTTATATATAGAATAACAGATACCCGGGAGTGAGTTACAGGCTGGAATCTAATCGAGGGGTTCGGGGGGGTTTATATATAGAATAACAGATACCCGGGAGTGAGTTACAGGCTGGAATCTAATCGAGGGGTTCGGGGGGGTTTATATATAGAATAACAGATACCCGGGAGTGAGTTACAGGCTGGAATCTAATCGAGGGGTTCGGGGGGGTTTATATATAGAATAACAGATACCCGGGAGTGAGTTACAGGCTGGAATCTAATCGAGGGGTTCGGGGGGTTTATATATAGAATAACAGATACCCGGGAGTGAGTTACAGGCTGGAATCTAATCGAGGGGTTCGGGGGGGTTTATATATAGAATAACAGATACCCAGGAGTGAGTTACAGGCTGGAATCTAATCGAGGGGTTCGGGGGGGTTTATATATAGAATAACAGATACCCGGGAGTGAGTTACAGGCTGGAATCTAATCGAGGGGTTCGGGGGGGTTTATATATAGAATAACAGATACCCGGGAGTGAGTTACAGGCTGGAATCTAATCGAGGGGTTCGGGGGGGTTTATATATAGAATAACAGATACCCAGGAGTGAGTTACAGGCTGGAATCTAATCGAGGGGTTCGGGGGGGTTTATATATAGAATAACAGATACCCGGGAGTGAGTTACAGGCTGGAATCTAATCGAGGGGTTCGGGGGGGTTTATATATAGAATAACAGATACCCAGGAGTGAGTTACAGGCTGGAATCTAATCGAGGGGTTCGGGGGGGTTTATATATAGAATAACAGATACCCGGGAGTGAGTTACAGGCTGGAATCTAATCGAGGGGTTCGGGGGGGTTTATATATAGAATAACAGATACCCAGGAGTGAGTTACAGGCTGGAATCTAATCGAGGGGTTCGGGGGGTTTATATATAGAATAACAGATACCCGGGAGTGAGTTACAGGCTGGAATCTAATCGAGGGGTTCGGGGGGTTTATATATAGAATAACAGATACCCGGGAGTGAGTTACAGGCTGGAATCTAATCGAGGGGTTCGGGGGGGTTTATATATAGAATAACAGATACCCAGGAGTGAGTTACAGGCTGGAATCTAATCGAGGGTTCGGGGGGTTTATATATAGAATAACAGATACCCGGGAGTGAGTTACAGGCTGGAATCTAATCGAGGGGTTCGGGGGGGTTTATATATAGAATAACAGATACCCGGGAGTGAGTTACAGGCTGGAATCTAATCGAGGGGTTCGGGGGGTTTATATATAGAATAACAGATACCCGGGAGTGAGTTACAGGCTGGAATCTAATCGAGGGGTTCGGGGGTTTATATATAGAATAACAGATACCCGGGAGTGAGTTACAGGCTGGAATCTAATCGAGGGGTTCGGGGGGGGTTTATATATAGAATAACAGATACCCGGAGTGAGTTACAGGCTGGAATCTAATCGAGGGGTTCGGGGGGTTTATATATAGAATAACAGATACCCGGGAGTGAGTTACAGGCTGGAATCTAATCGAGGGGTTCGGGGGGTTTATATATAGAATAACAGATACCCGGGAGTGAGTTACAGGCTGGAATCTAATCGAGGGGTTCGGGGGGGTTTATATACAGAATAACAGATACCCGGGAGTGAGTTACAGGCTGGAATCTAATCGAGGGGTTCGGGGGGGTTTATATATAGAATAACAGATACCCGGGAGTGAGTTACAGGCTGGAATCTAATCGAGGGGTTCGGGGGGGTTTATATATAGAATAACAGATACCCGGGAGTGAGTTACAGGCTGGAATCTAATCGAGGGGTTCGGGGGGGTTTATATATAGAATAACAGATACCCGGGAGTGAGTTACAGGCTGGAATCTAATCGAGGGGTTCGGGGGGGTTTATATATAGAATAACAGATACCCGGGAGTGAGTTACAGGCTGGAATCTAATCGAGGGGTTCGGGGGGGTTTATATATAGAATAACAGATACCCGGGAGTGAGTTACAGGCTGGAATCTAATCGAGGGGTTCGGGGGGTTTATATATAGAATAACAGATACCCGGAGTGAGTTACAGGCTGGAATCTAATCGAGGGGTTCGGGGGGGTTTATATATAGAATAACAGATACCCGGGAGTGAGTTACAGGCTGGAATCTAATCGAGGGGTTCGGGGGGTTTATATATAGAATAACAGATACCCGGGAGTGAGTTACAGGCTGGAATCTAATCGAGGGGTTCGGGGGGTTTATATATAGAATAACAGATACCCGGGAGTGAGTTACAGGCTGGAATCTAATCGAGGGGTTCGGGGGGGTTTATATATAGAATAACAGATACCCGGGAGTGAGTTACAGGCTGGAATCTAATCGAGGGGTTCGGGGGGGTTTATATATAGAATAACAGATACCCGGGAGTGAGTTACAGGCTGGAATCTAATCGAGGGGTTCGGGGGGGTTTATATATAGAATAACAGATACCCGGGAGTGAGTTACAGGCTGGAATCTAATCGAGGGGTTCGGGGGGGTTTATATATAGAATAACAGATACCCAGGAGTGAGTTACAGGCTGGAATCTAATCGAGGGGTTCGGGGGGGTTTATATATAGAATAACAGATACCCGGGAGTGAGTTACAGGCTGGAATCTAATCGAGGGGTTCGGGGGGGTTTATATATAGAATAACAGATACCCGGGAGTGAGTTACAGGCTGGAATCTAATCGAGGGGTTCGGGGGGGTTTATATATAGAATAACAGATACCCGGGAGTGAGTTACAGGCTGGAATCTAATCGAGGGGTTCGGGGGGGTTTATATATAGAATAACAGATACCCGGGAGTGAGTTACAGGCTGGAATCTAATCGAGGGGTTCGGGGGGGTTTATATATAGAATAACAGATACCCGGGAGTGAGTTACAGGCTGGAATCTAATCGAGGGGTTCGGGGGGTTTATATATAGAATAACAGATACCCGGGAGTGAGTTACAGGCTGGAATCTAATCGAGGGGTTCGGGGGGGTTTATATATAGAATAACAGATACCCGGAGTGAGTTACAGGCTGGAATCTAATCGAGGGGTTCGGGGGGGTTTATATATAGAATAACAGATACCCGGGAGTGAGTTACAGGCTGGAATCTAATCGAGGGGTTCGGGGGGTTTATATATAGAATAACAGATACCCGGGAGTGAGTTACAGGCTGGAATCTAATCGAGGGGTTCGGGGGGGTTTATATATAGAATAACAGATACCCGGGAGTGAGTTACAGGCTGGAATCTAATCGAGGGGTTCGGGGGGGTTTATATATAGAATAACAGATACCCGGGAGTGAGTTACAGGCTGGAATCTAATCGAGGGGTTCGGGGGGGGTTTATATATAGAATAACAGATACCCAGGAGTGAGCTACAGGCTGGAATCTAATCGAGGGGTTCGGGGGGGTTTATATATAGAATAACAGATACCCGGGAGTGAGTTACAGGCTGGAATCTAATCGAGGGGTTCGGGGGGTTTATATATAGAATAACAGATACCCGGGAGTGAGTTACAGGCTGGAATCTAATCGAGGGGTTCGGGGGGTTTATATATAGAATAACAGATACCCGGGAGTGAGCTACAGGCTGGAATCTAATCGAGGGGTTCGGGGGGGTTTATATATAGAATAACAGATACCCGGGAGTGAGTTACAGGCTGGAATCTAATCGAGGGGTTCGGGGGGTTTATATATAGAATAACAGATACCCGGGAGTGAGTTACAGGCTGGAATCTAATCGAGGGGTTCGGGGGGGTTTATATATAGAATAACAGATACCCGGGAGTGAGTTACAGGCTGGAATCTAATCGAGGGTTCGGGGGGTTTATATATAGAATAACAGATACCCGGGAGTGAGTTACAGGCTGGAATCTAATCGATGGGTTCGGGGGGGTTTATATATAGAATAACAGATACCCGGGAGTGAGTTACAGGCTGGAATCTAATCGAGGGGTTCGGGGGGGTTTATATATAGAATAACAGATACCCGGGAGTGAGTTACAGGCTGGAATCTAATCGAGGGTCTCGGGTGCGGGATTTATATATAGAATAACAGATACCCGGGAGTGAGTTACAGGCTGGAATCTAATCGAGGGGTTCGGGGGTGGTTTATATATAGAATAACAGATACCCGGGAGTGAGTTACAGGCTGGAATCTAATCGAGGGGTTCGGGGGGTTTATATATAGAATAACAGATACCCGGGAGTGAGTTACAGGCTGGAATCTAATCGAGGGGTTTGGGGGGGTTTATATATAGAATAACAGATACCAGGGAGTGAGTTACAGGCTGGAATCTAATCGAGGGGTTCGGGGGGTTTATATATAGAATAACAGATACCCGGGAGTGAGTTACAGGCTGGAATCTAATCGAGGAGTTCGGGGGGTTTATATATAGAATAACAGATACCCGGGAGTGAGTTACAGGCTGGAATCTAATCGAGGGGTTCGGGGGGTTTATATATAGAATAACAGATACCCGGGAGTGAGTTACAGGCTGGGATCTAATCGAGGGGTTCGGGGGGTTTATATATAGAATAACAGATACCCGGGAGTGAGTTACAGGCTGGAATCTAATCGAGGGGTTCGGGGGGTTTATATATAGAATAACAGATACCCCGGAGTGAGTTACAGGCTGGAATCTAATCGAGGGGTTCGGGGGGGTTTATATATAGAGCAACAGATACCCGGGAGTGAGTTACAGGCTGGAATCTTATCGAGGGGTTCGGGGGGGTTTATATGTAGAATAACAGATACCCGGGAGTGAGTTACAGGCTGGAATCTAATCGAGGGGTTTGGGGGGTTTATATATAGAATAACAGATACCCGGGAGTGAGTTACAGGCTGGAATCTAATCGAGGGGTTCGGGGGGGTTTATATATCGAATAACAGATACCCGGGAGTGAGTTACAGGCTGGAATCTAATCGAGGGGTTCGGGGGGGTTTATATATAGAATAACAGACACCCGGGAGTGAGTTACAGGCTGGAATCTAATCGAGGGGTTCGGGGGGTTTATATATAGAGAACAGATACCCGGGAGTGAGTTACAGGCTGGGATCTAATCGAGGGGTTCGGGGGGTTTATATATAGAATAACAGATACCCGGGAGTGAGTTACAGGCTGGAATCTAATCGAGGGGTTTCGGGGGGTTTATATTTAGAATAACAGATACCCGGGAGTGAGTTACTGGCTGGAATCTAATCGAGGGGTTCGGGGGGGTTTATATATCGAATAACGGATACCCGGGAGTGAGTTACAGGCTGGAATCTAATCGAGGGGCTCGGGGGGGTTTATATATAGAATAACAGACACCCGGGAGTGAGTTACAGGCTGGAATCTAATCGAGGGGTTTGGGGGGTTTATATATAGAATAACAGATACCCGGGAGTGAGTTACAGGCTGGAATCTAATCGAGCGGTTCGGGGGGTTTATATATAGAATAACAGATACCCGGGAGTGAGTTACTGGCTGGAATCTAATCGAGGGGTTCGGGGGGGTTTATATATCGAATAACGGATACCCGGGAGTGAGTTACAGGCTGGAATCTAATCGAGGGGCTCGGGGGGGTTTATATATAGAATAACAGACACCCGGGAGTGAGTTACAGGCTGGAATCTAATCGAGATTAATGTCCGAGTTTATTAATTGATTTATGTCCCAGTTTATTAATTGATTAATCTCAATTAATTGATTACAATCCCAGTTGATTAATTGGTTAATCTCAATTTATTAATTGATTAAAGTCCCAGTTGATTAATTGGTTAATATAGAAACATAGAAACATAGAAGATAGGAGCAGGAGTAGGCCATTCGGCCCCTCGAGCCTGTTCCGCCATTTAATGAGATCATGGCTGATCATCCAAACTCAGTACCCTGTCCCTGCTTTCTCCCCATATCCCTTGATCCCTTTAGCTTTAAGAAATATATCTAACTCATTCTTGAATATATTTAATGACTTGGCCTCAACTACCTTCTGTGGTAGAGAATTCCACAGGTTCACCACTCTCTGGGTGAAGAAATTCTCCCTCATTTCTGTCCTAAATGGCTTACCCCTTATCCTTAGATTATGACCCCTGGTTCTGGACTCTCCGACCATCGGGAACATTCTTCCTGCATCTAGTTTGTCCAGACCTGTCAGAATTTTATATGTTTCGATGAGATCCCCTCTCATTCTTCTACACTCTAGCGAGTATAAGCCCAATCGACCCAATCTCTCCTCATATGTCATTCCTGCCATCCCAGGTATCAGCCTGGTGAATCTTCGCTGAACTCCTTCCATGGCAAGAACATCCTTCCTCAGATAAGGCGACCAAAACTGCACACAGTACTCAAGGTGTGGTCTCACCAAGGCCCTGTACAACTGCAGCAGGACATCCCTGTTCCTGTACTCAAACCCTTTCGCTATGAAGGCCAACATACCATTTGCCTTCTTCACCGCCTGCTGCACCTGCATGCTTACCTTCAGCGACTGGTGCACAAGGACACCCAGGTCTCGTTGCACTTCCCCTTCTCCCAATCTATTGCCATTCAGATAGTAGTCTGCCTTTCTGTTTTTGGCACCAAAGTGGATAACCTCGCACTTATCCACGTTATATTGCATCTGCCACGCTTCTGCCCACTCACCCAACCTGTCCAAATCATCCTGGAGTTTCTCAGTATCCTCCTCGGAGCACACACGCCCACCCAGCTTTGTGTCATCTGCAAACTTGGAGATATTACATTTAGTTCCCTTATCCAGATCATTAATGTATATTGTGACTAGCTGGGGTCCAAGGACCGATCCCTGCGGTACCCCACCAGTGACTGCCTGCCACTCAGAAAAAGACCCATTAATTCCTACTCTCTGCTTTCTGTCCGCCAACCAGTTCTCTATCCAAGTCAATACCTTGCCCCCAATCCCATGTGCCTTAACTTTACACGCTAATCTCTTATGCGGGACCTTATCGAAAGCCTTTTGAAAGTCCAAATACACCACATCTACTGGTTCTCCCTTATCTATTTTCCCAGTTACATCCTCAAAAAATTCCAGTAGATTAGTCAAGCACGATTTACCTTTAGTAAATCAATGTTGACTTTGTCCCATCCTGTCACTGTTTTTCAAGTGCTCAGCTATTACATCCTTTATAATGGACTCTAGCATTTTCCCCACTACCGATGTCAGGCTTACCGGTCTGTAATTCTCCGCTTTCTCTCTACCACCCTTTTTGAATAGTGGGGTAACATTAACTACCCTCCAATTCATGGGTACAGTTCCAGATTCCATCAAATGTTGGAAGATGATCAGCAATGCATCTACTATTTCTAGGGCAACTTCCTTAAGTACCCTCGGATGTAGATTATCAGGTCCTGGGGATTTATTGGCCTTCAATCCCGTCAATTTCCCTAACACCATTTCCCTGCAAATACTGATTTCTTTCAGTTCCTCCCTTTCATCAGACCCTATGTTCTCCAACATCTCTGGGAGGTTATTTGTGTCCTCCTTTGTGAAGACAGAACCAAAATATGCATTTAATTGGGCTGCCATTTCTTTGTTCCCCATTATAACTTCCCCCGCTTCTGACTGCAAGGGACCTACACTTGATTTATCTAATCTTTTTCTCTTCACATATCTATAAAAGCTCTTACAGTCAGTTTTTATGTTCCCTGAAAGCTTACTTTCATATTCTATTTTCCCCTTCTTAATTAATCCCTTTGTCCTCCTTTGTTGAATCCTAAACTGCTCCCAATCCTCAGGGTTACCGCTTTTTCTGGCCAATTTATATGCCCACTCCTTGGATCTTATGCTATCCCTAATTTCCCTTGTTAGCCACGGTTGAGTCACCCTTTTTGTTTTATTCTTATGCCACACTGGGATGAACAAATTCTGTAGTTCATCCATGCAGTCTTTGAATGTTTGCCATTGCCTATCCACCGTCAACCCTTGAGTGACATTCCCCAATCAATCCTACCCAATTCGCGCCTCATACCATCGTAGTTTCCTTTATTTAAATTCAGGACCCTAGTCTCTGATTCAACTACTTCACTCTCCATCCTAATGAAGAATTCTATCATATTATGATCACTCTGACCCAAAGTGCCTCGTACTACAAGATTGCTAATTAATCCTTTCTCGTTACATAATACCCAGTCTAAGATGGCCTGATCTCTGGTTGGTTCCTCGACATATTGTTCCAGAAAACCATCCCGTAAACATTCTAGGAATTCGTCCTCCACAGTATTTTTACTAATTTGGTTAGCCCAATCCATATGTAAATTAAAGTCACCCATGATGACTGCTGTGCCCTTACTGCATGCTTCTCTAATTTCCCTTTTAAAGCCGTCCCCAACCTCCGTATTACTGTTTGGAGGTCTATATACCACTCCCACTAACGTTTTCTGCCCCTTGTTATTTCTCAGTTCTACCCATACAGATTCCGCATCATCAGAGCTAATATCCTTCCTTTCAATTGTGTTAATCCCCTCTTTAACCAGCAATGCTACCCCACCTCCCTTTCTTTTTTGCCTATCTTTCCTAAATATTGACTACCCCTGGATGTTGAGTTCCCAGCCTTGGCCACCCTGGAGCCATGTTTCTGTAATCCCAATCAAATCGTATTCATTTACCTCTATTTGCACAGCTAATTCATCCACCTTGTTCCGAATGCTCCTTGCATTAAGACACAAAGCCTTCAGGCTTGTTTTTTTAATGCTCTTAGACCTATATGAATTATTATTTACTGTGACCATGTTTGATTTAAACCATTGAGTTCTTTGCCTTCTACTTTTGTTTTTCTCCTTCCTGTCTTTTGCTTTTATTCTTGTTTCCCTTTCCTCTGTCTTCCTGCTCACGTTCCCAACCGCCTGCCACTTTAGTTTAAACCCTCCCCAACAGCACTAGCAAACACTCCCCCGAGGACATCGGTCCCGGCCTTGCCCAGGTGCAGACCGTCCCGTTTGTACTGGTCCCACCTCCCCCAGAACCGGTTCCAATGTGCAAGGAATTTGAATCCTTCCCCCTTGCACCATTCCTCCCAATTGATTAATTGGTTAAATTCCCAGTTTATTAATTGATTAAAGTCCCAGTTGATTAATTGATTAATGTCCCAGTTTATTAATTGATTAATGTCCCAGTTTATTAATTGATTAATGTCCCAGTTTATTAATTGGTTAATGTCCCAGTTTATTAATTGATTAATGTCCCAGTTTATTAATTGGTTAATGTCCCAGTTTATTAATTGATTAAAGTCCCAGTTTATTAATTGGTTAATGTCCCAGTTTAGTAATTGATTAATGTCCCAGTTTATTAATTGGTTAATGTCCCAGTTTATTAATTGATTAATGTCCCAGTTTATTAATTGATTAATGTCCCAGTTTATTAATTGATTAATGTCTCAGTTTATTAATTGATTAAAGTCCCAGTTTATTAATTGATTAATGTCTCAGTTTATTAATTGATTAATGTCCCAGTTTATTAATTGATTAATGTCTCAGTTTATTAATTGATTAATGTCCCAGTTTATTAATTGATTAATGTCTCCGTTTATTAATTGATTAATGTCTCAGTTTATTAATTGATTAATGTCCCAGTTTATTAATCGATTAATGTCTCAGTTTATTAACTGATTAAAGTCTCAGTTTATTAATCGATTAAAGTCCCAGTTTATTAATTGATTAATGTCCCAGTTTATTAACTGATTAAAGTCCCAGTTTATTAACTGATTAAAGTCTCAGTTTATTAATTGATTAATGTCTCAGTTTATTAATTGATTAATGTCTCAGTTTATTAATCGATTAAAGTCCCAGTTTATTAATCGATTAAAGTCCCAGTTTATTAATCGATTAAAGTCCCGGTTTAATAATTGATTAATGTCCCAGTTTATTAATTGATTAATGTCTCCGTTTATTAATTGATTAATGTCTCAGTTTATTAATTGATTAATGTCTCAGTTTATTAATTGATTAATGTCTCAGTTTATTAATCGATTAAAGTCCCAGTTTATTAATCGATTAAAGTCCCAGTTTATTAATCGATTAAAGTCCCAGTTTATTAATTGATTAATGTCCCAGTTTATTAACTGATTAAAGTCTCCGTTTATTAATTGATTAATGTCTCAGTTTATTAACTGATTAAAGTCTCCGTTTATTAATTGATTAATGTCTCAGTTTATTAATTGATTAATGTCTCAGTTTATTAATTGATTAATGTCCCAGTTTATTAATTGATTAATGTCTCAGTTTATTAATCGATTAAAGTCTCAGTTTATTAATTGATTAATGTCTCAGTTTATTAATTGATTAAAGTCTCAGTTTATTAATCGATTAATGTCTCAGTTTATTAACTGATTAAAGTCTCTGTTTATTAATTGATTAATGTCTCAGTTTATTAATTGATTAATGTCTCAGTTTATTAATTGATTAAAGTCTCAGTTTATTAATCGATTAATGTCTCAGTTTATTAACGGATTAAAGTCTCTGTTTATTAATTGATTAATGTCTCAGTTTATTAATTGATTAATGTCTCAGTTTATTAATTGATTAAAGTCTCAGTTTATTAATCGATTAATGTCTCCGTTTATTAATTGATTAAAGTCTCAGTTTATTAATTGATTAATGTCTCAGTTTATTAATTGATTAATGTCTCAGTTTATTAATTGATTAAAGTCTCCGTTTATTAATTGATTAATGTCTCAGTTTATTAATCGATTAAAGTCTCAGTTTATTAATCGATTAATGTCTCCGTTTATTAATTGATTAATGTCCCAGTTTATTAATCGATTAATGTCCCAGTTTATTAATTGATTAATGTCTCAGTTTATTAATTGATTAAAGTCTCAGTTTATTAACTGATTAATGTCCCAGTTTATTAATCGATTAAAGTCTCAGTTTATTAATTGATTAATGTCTCAGTTTATTAATCGATTAATGTCCCAGTTGATTAATCGATTAAAGTCCCAGTTTATTAATCGATTAAAGTCTCAGTTTATTAATTGATTAATGTCTCAGTTTATTAATTGATTAATGTCCCAGTTTATTAATCGATTAAAGTCCCAGTTTATTAATTGATTAATGTCTCAGTTTATTAATTGATTAATGTCTCAGTTTATTAATTGATTAATGTCCCGGTTTATTAATTGATTAATGTCCCAGTTTATTAATTGATTAATGTCTCAGTTTATTAATTGATTAATGTCCCAGTTTATTAATCGATTAAAGTCCCAGTTTATTAATCGATTAAAGTCCCAGTTTATTAATCGATTAAAGTCCCAGTTTATTAATTGATTAATGTCCCAGTTTATTAATTGATTAATGTCTCAGTTTATTAATTGATTAATGTCTCAGTTTATTAATTGATTAATGTCCCGGTTTATTAATTGATTAATGTCCCAGTTTATTAATTGATTAATGTCTCAGTTTATTAATTGATTAATGTCTCAGTTTATTAATTGATTAATGTCCCGGTTTATTAATTGATTAATGTCCCAGTTTATTAATTGATTAATGTCTCAGTTTATTAATTGATTAATGTCTCAGTTTATTAATTGATTAATGTCCCGGTTTATTAATTGATTAATGTCCCAGTTTATTAATTGATTAATGTCTCAGTATATTAATTGATTAAAGTCCCAGTTTATTAATCGATTAAAGTCCCGGTTTATTAATCGATTAAAGTCCCAGTTTATTAATTGATTACTGTCTCAGTTTATTAATTGATTAATGTCTCAGTTTATTAATTGATTAATGTCTCAGTTTATTAATTGATTAATGTCTCAGTTTATTAATTGATTAATGTCTCAGTTTATTAATCGATTAAAGTCTCAGTTTATTAATTGATTAAAGTCTCAGTTTATTAATTGATTAATGTCTCAGTTTATTAATTGATTAATGTCTCAGTTTATTAATTGATTAATGTCTCAGTTTATTAATTGATTAATGTCCCAGTTTATTAATCGATTAAAGTCTCAGTTTATTAATTGATTAAAGTCTCAGTTTATTAATTGATTAATGTCTCAGTTTATTAATTGATTAAAGTCTCAGTTTATTAATTGATTAATGTCTCAGTTTATTAATTGATTAAAGTCTCAGTTTATTAATTGATTAATGTCTCAGTTTATTAATTGATTAATGTCTCAGTTTATTAATCGATTAAAGTCTCAGTTTATTAATCGATTAATGTCTCAGTTTATTAATTGATTAAAGTCTCAGTTTATTAATTGATTAAAGTCCCAGTTTATTAATCGATTAAAGTCTCAGTTTATTAATTGATTAATGTCCCAGTTTATTAATCGATTAAAGTCCCAGTTTATTAATCGATTAAAGTCTCAGTTTATTAATTGATTAAAGTCTCAGTTTATTAATCGATTAAAGTCCCAGTTTATTAATCGATTAAAGTCTCAGTTTATTAATCGATTAAAGTCTCAGTTTATTAATTGATTAAAGTCCCAGTTTATTAATCGATTAAAGTCCCAGTTTATTAATCGATTAAAGTCTCAGTTTATTAATCGATTAAAGTCTCAGTTTATTAATTGATTAAAGTCTCAGTTTATTAATCGATTAAAGTCTCAGTTTATTAATTGATTAAAGTCTCAGTTTATTAATTGATTAAAGTCTCAGTTTATTAATCGATTAAAGTCCCAGTTTATTAATCGATTAAAGTCCCAGTTTATTAATCGATTAAAGTCCCAGTTTATTAATCGATTAAAGTCTCAGTTTATTAATTGATTAAAGTCTCAGTTTATTAATTGATTAAAGTCTCAGTTTATTAATCGATTAAAGTCTCAGTTTATTAATTGATTAATGTCCCAGTTTATTAATTGATTAAAGTCCCAGTTTATTAATCGATTAAAGTCCCAGTTTATTAATTGATTAATGTCCCAGTTTATTAATCGATTAAAGTCTCAGTTTATTAATTGATTAATGTCTCAGTTTATTAATTGATTAATGTCCCAGTTTATTAATTGATTAAAGTCTCAGTTTATTAATTGATTAATGTCTCAGTTTATTAATTGATTAATGTCCCAGTTTATTAATTGATTAATGTCCCAGTTTATTAATTGATTAATGTCTCCGTTTATTAATCGATTAATGTCTCAGTTTATTAATTGATTAATGTCCCGGTTTATTAATTGATTAATGTCTCAGTTTATTAATTGATTAATGTCCCGGTTTATTAATTGATTAATGTCCCAGTTTATTAATTGATTAATGTCTCAGTTTATTAATTGATTAATGTCTCAGTTTATTAATTGATTAATGTCTCAATTTATTAATTGATTAATGTCCCAGTTTATTAATCGATTAATGTCTCAGTTTATTAATTGATTAATGTCCCGGTTTATTAATTGATTAATGTCCCAGTTTATTAATCGATTAAAGTCCCAGTTTATTAATTGATTAATGTCTCAGTTTATTAATTGATTAAAGTCTCAGTTTATTAATTGATTAATGTCTCAGTTTATTAATTGATTAATGTCCCAGTTTATTAATCGATTAAAGTCCCAGTTTATTAATTGATTAATGTCTCAGTTTATTAATTGATTAATGTCTCAGTTTATTAATTGATTAATGTCTCAGTTTATTAATTGATTAATGTCTCAGTTTATTAATTGATTAATGTCCCGGTTTATTAATTGATTAATGTCCCAGTTTATTAATTGATTAAAGTCTCAGTTTATTAATTGATTAATGTCTCAGTTTATTAATTGATTAAAGTCCCAGTTTATTAATTGATTAATGTCTCAGTTTATTAATTGATTAATGTCTCAGTTTATTAATTGATTAATGTCTCAGTTTATTAATTGATTAAAGTCCCAGTTTATTAATTGATTAATGTCTCAATTTATTAATTGATTAATGTCTCAGTTTATTAATTGATTAATGTCTCAGTTTATTAATTGATTAATGTCTCAATTTATTAATTGATTAATGTCCCAGTTTATTAATTGATTAATGTCTCAATTTATTAATTGATTAATGTCTCAGTTTATTAATTGATTAATGTCTCAGTTTATTAATTGATTAATGTCTCAATTTTTTAATTGATTAATGTCTCAGTTTATTAATTGATTAATGTCTCAATTTATTAATTGATTAATGTCTCAGTTTATTAATTGATTAATGTCTCCGTTTATTAATTGATTAATGTCCCAGTTTATTAATTGATTAATAGAAACATAGAAACATAGAAACATAGAATCTAGGAGCAGGAGTAGGCCATTCGGCCCGTCGAGCCTGCTCCGCCATTCAATACGATCATGGCTGATCATCCAAATCCAGTACCCTGTCCCTGCTTTAATCCCCACAGTACACATATCCCACCCTACCCCCGTAACCCCACGTATTTAATTCCCCCTAACATATCCCATCCTATCCCCATAACCCCACATATTTAATCCTCCCCTAACACTAAGGGTCAATTTATCATAGCCAAATCAACCTAACCCACACAATGTCTCAGTTTATTAATTGATTAATGTCTCAAATTATTAACTGATTAACGTCTCAATTTTTTGAAATTGCTCGATCTCAATTCATTATCCGATTAAAATCCCAGTTGATTCATTGATCAATCTCTATTTATTAATTCATTTAAGTCTCAGTTTATGAATTGAATAATCTCTGTTTATTAATTCATTGAAGTCCCAGTTTATTAATTGATTGAAATCCCCATTTATGAATTGATTGATCTCAAATGATTAACTGATTAAAGTCTCAATTTTTTAATTGCTTCATCTCAATTTATTAATTGATTACAATCCCAGTTGGTTAAGTGATTAAAGTCTCTATTTATTAATTGATTAACGTCTCCATCGATTAAGTGATTAAAATCTCTATTTATTGAGTGATTAAAATCTCTATTTATTAATTGACTAAAGTCTCTATTGATAAAATGATTAAAGTCTCTATTTATGCATTGATTCAGTCCCCAGTGTGTGTCCCTGGCTCTGTCCCTGGCTCTCACCGCTACGAGCTCCTCCTCCCTCGCCGTCCGGCCGCAGACTGAGCCGCGCAGGCGCAGGCTGCCGACCCCATCCGGGGGGCGTGGCCAGCAGAGGAGGGGCGGGGCCAGGAGGAGGAGGCGTCACCGGGCGCAACCATCTCCTCGCTGACCCATAGGGGGGGAAGCCACACACTTATACCCGCTTAGCAACCAGCCACAGACCTCAAACTAGGAAAAATACACAGTACTCCTATAAATATATACAAATAATATCTGCAATCGGGTCTCGCATCCGCTTCTCCCTCTGAATGTATTTATTCATTATACACAAATCCCACCTACTCTGCTAATGGAGCAGCCCGAAGGCTCATTGCCTACAGCGGCAGCGGGCCGGACCACTGCACTTCGCGGGGGAAGACCGAGGTGTCGCTCTCTCCCCCACCACCACCGAGAGAGTGGCGCAGCCCGGGCACGCACGGCACGTACACGGTCTCCGGCCGGCGTCACGACGCACGGACGTGGCTGGAGACAAGGGCTAGTAGCTCCCAGATGGGACTAATGGCCTCCAACTTCTGCAAATCAGCCTAAAAATGGGTGGAAACAAGCCACAGACTGTCAGAATCTTCTTCTTCTTATGATGCGGAGATGCCGGTGTTGGACTGGGGGTGGACAAAAGTGAGAAGTCGCACAACACCAGGTTATAGTCCAACAGATTTATATGAAATCACAAGCTTTCGGAGCGCTGCTCCTTCGTCAGGTGAAGTGAAGAGATGCATATAGGCACAGCATATATAGTCAGAGAACACTGCCAGATGACTACAGTTAATCTTTCCAACTGCCCTTTATCACACCTCGGCAGAGAGATAATCACGGCAATCAAAGGTGTGGATGGTGTAATGTTTTCCTGACTGACCTGTTTGGACACCAATTGTACAGGGCCTTGGTGACGACCATGTGTGTGGGAAATGTATCCAGTTGCAGCTACTGACGGACCGCATTGCGGCGCTGGAGCTGCAGATGGATGCATATTGGAGCATTCGCGACGCTGAGAACGTCGTGAATAACACGTTTACCGAGTTGGTCACACCGCAGGTAAAGGGTGTACAGGCAGGAAGTGAATGGGTGACCACCAGGCAGAGTAAGAGGTGCAGGCAGGTAGTGCAGGGGTCCCCTGTGGCCATCCCCCTCTCAAACAGATATACCACTTTGGATGCTGTTGGGGGGGATGACTTATCAGGGGAAGGCGGCAGCAGCCAACTTCCTGGCACCATGGGTGGCTCTGCTGCACAGGCTGGGAGGAAAAAGTGTGGAAGAGCTATAGTGATAGGGGATTCAATCGTAAGGGGAATAGATAGGCGTTTCTGCGGCCACAATCGAGACTCCAGGATGGTGTGTTGCCTCCCTGGTGCAAGGGTCAAGGACGTCTCGGAGCGGCTACAGAACACTTTGGAGGGGGAGGGCGAACAGCCAGTTGTCGTGGTGCACATAGGCATCAACGATATAGGTAAAAAAGGGGATGAGGTCCTAAAAGCAGAATATAGGGAGTTAGGAGGTAAATTAAAAAAGAGGACCTCAAAGGTAGTAATCTCAGGATTGCTACCAGTGCCACATGCTAGTCAGAGTAGAAATAGGAGGATATTTCAAATGAATACGTGGCTAGAGGAATGGTGCAAGGGGGAGGGATTCAAATTCCTTGGACATTGGAACCGGTTCTGGGGGAGGTGGGACCAGTACAAACGGGACGGTCTGCACCTGGGCAGGGCCGGGACCGATGTCCTACGGGGAGTGTTTGCTAGTGCTGTTGGGGAGGGTTTAAACTAAAGTGGCAGGGGGTTGGGAACCTGAGCAGGGAGACAGAGGAAAGGGAAATAAGGATAAAAGCTAAAGACAGGAAGGAGAAAAACAAAAGTAGAAGGCAAAGAACTCAATGGTTTAAATCAAACATGGTCACAGTAAATAATAATTCATATAGGTCTGAGAGCGTTAAAAAAACAAGCCTGAAGGCTTTGTGTCTTAATGCAAGGAGCATTCGGAACAAGGTGGATGAATTAGCTGTGCAAATAGAGGTAAATGAATACGATTTGATTGGGATTACAGAAACATGGCTCCAGGGTGGCCAAGGCTGGGAACTCAACATCCAGGGTTATTCAATATTTAGGAACGATAGGCAAAAAAGAAAGGGAGGTGGGGTAGCATTGCTGGTTAAAGAGGGGATTAACACAATTGAAAGGAAGGATATTAGCTCTGATGATGCGGAATCTGTATGGGTAGAACTGAGAAATAACAAGGGGCAGAAAACGTTAGTGGGAGTGGTATATAGACCTCCAAACAGTAATACAGAGGTTGGGGACGGCATTAAAAGGGAAATTAGAGAAGCATGCAGTAAGGGCACAGCAGTCATCATGGGTGACTTTAATTTACATATAGATTGGGCTAACCAAATTAGTAAAAATACTGTGGAGGACGAATTCCTAGAATGTTTACGAGATGGTTTTCTGGAACAATATGTCGAGGAACCAACCAGAGATCAGGCCATCTTAGACTGGGTATTATGCAATGAGAAAGGATTAATTAGCAATCTTGTTGTACGAGGCCCCTTGGGTCAGAGTGATCATAATATGATAGAATTCTTCATTAGGATGGAGAGTGAAGTAGTTGAATCAGAGACTAGGGTCCTGAATTTAAATGAAGGAAACTACGATGGTATGAGGCGCGAATTGGGTAGGATTGATTGGGGAATGTCACTCAAGGGGTTGATGGTGGATAGGCAATGGCAAACATTCAAAGACTGCATGGATGAACTACAGAATTTGTACATCCCAGTGTGGCATAAGAATAAAACAAAAAGAGTGACTCAACCGTGGCTAACAAGGGAAATTAGGGATAGCATAAGATCCAAGGAGAGGACATATAAATTGGCCAGAAAAAGCGGTAGCCCTGAGGATTGGGAGCAGTTTAGGATTCAACAAAGGAGGACAAAGGGATTAATTAAGAAGGGGAAAATAGAATATGAAAGTAAGCTTGCTGGGAACATAAAAACTGACTGTAAGAGCTTTTATAGATATGTGAAGAGAAAAAGATTAGTGAAATCAAGTGTAGGTCCCTTGCAGTCAGAAGCGGGGGAAGTTATAATGGGGAACAAAGAAATGGCAGCCAATTAAATGCATATTTTGGTTCTGTCTTCACAAAGGAGGACACAAATAACCTCCCAGAGATGTTGGAGAACATAGGGTCTGATGAAAGGGAGGAACTGAAAGAAATCAGTATTTGCAGGGAAATGGTGTTAGGGAAATTGACGGTATTGAAGGCCGATAAATCCCCAGGGCTTGATAATCTACATCCTAGGGTACGTAAGGAAGTGACCCTAGAAATAGTAGATGCATTGCTGATCATCTTCCAACATTCGATGGAATCTGGAACTGTACCCATGGATTGGAGGGTAGCTAATGTTACCCCACTATTCAAAAAGGGTGGTAGAGAGAAAGCGGGGAATTACAGACCGGTAAGCCTGACATCGATAGTGGGGAAAATGCTAGAGTCCATTATAAAGGATGTAATAGCTGAGCATTTGAAAAACAGTGACAGGATCGGACAAAGTCAACATGGATTTACAAAAGGTAAATCATGCTTGACTAATCTACTGGAATTTTTTGAGGATGTAACTAGGAAAATAGATAAGGGAGAACCAGTAGATGTGGTGTATTTGGACTTTCAAAAGGCTTTCGATAAGGTCCCGCATAAGAGATTAGCGGGTAAAGTTAAGGCACATGGGATTGGGGGCAAGGTATTGACTTGGATAGAGAACTGGTTGGCGGACAGAAAGCAGAGAGTAGGAATTAATGGGTCTTTTTCCGAGTGGCAAGCAGTGACTAGTGGGGTACCGCAGGGATCGGTCCTTGGACCCCAGCTATTCACAATATACATTAATGATCTAGATAAGGGAACTAAATGTAATATCTCCAAGTTTGCAGATGACACAAAGCTGGGTGGGAGTGTGTGCAGCGAGGAGGATAGCGAGAAACTCCAGGATGATCTAGACAGGTTGGGTGAGTGGGCAGAAGCGTGGCAGATGCAATATAACGTGGATAAGTGCGAGGTTATCCACTTTGGTGTCAAAAACAGAAAGGCAGACTATTATCTGAATGGCAATAGATTGGGAGAAGGGGAAGTGCAACGAGACCTTGGTGTCCTTGTGCACCAATCGCTGAAGGTAAGCATGCAGGTGCAGCAGGCGGTGAAGAAGGCAAATGGTATGTTGGCCTTCATAGCGAAAGGGTTTGAGTACAGGAACAGGGATGTCCTGCTGCAGTTGTACAGGGCCTTGGTGAGACCACACCTTGAATACTGTGTGCAGTTTTGGTCGCCTTATCTGAGGAAGGATGTTCTTGCCATGGAAGGAGTTCAGCGAAGATTCACCAGGCTGATACCTGGGATGGCAGGAATGACATATGAGGAGAGATTGGGTCGATTGGGCTTATACTCACTGGAGTATAGAAGAATGAGAGGGGATCTCATCGAAACATATAAAATTCTGACAGGTCTGGACAAACTAGATGCAGGAAGAATGTTCCCAATGGTCGGAGAGTCCAGAACCAGGGGTCATAATCTACGGATAAGGGGTAAGCCATTTAGGACAGAAATGAGGAAGAATTTCTTCACCCAGAGAGTGGTGAACCTGTGGAATTCTCTACCACAGAAGGCAGTTGAGGCAAAGTCATTAAATATATTCAAGAATGAGTCAGATATATTTCTTAAAGCTAAAGGTATCAAGGGATATGGGGAGAAAGCAGGGACAGGGTACTGAGTTTGGATGATCAGACATGATCTCATCGAATGGCAGAGCAGGCTCGAGGGGCCGAATGGCCTACTCCTGCTCCTATCTTCTATGTTTCTATGTGAGACCACACCTGGAGTACTGTGCACAGTTTTGGCCTCCTTATCTGATGAAGGATATACTTGCCTTGGAGGCGGTGCAACGAAGGTTCACTAGATTGATTCCTGGGATGAGAGGGCTGTCCTATGAGGAGAGATTGAGTAGATTGGGCCGATACTCTCTGGAGTTAGAAGAATGAGAGGTGATCTCATTGAAACATATAAGATTCTGAGGGGGATTGACAGGGTAGATGCTGAGAGGCTGTTTCCCCCTGGCTGGAGTGTCTAGAACCAGGGGTCACAGTCTCAGGATAAGGGGTCGGCCATTTAGGACTGAGATGAGGAGGAATTTCTTCACTCAGAGGGCGGTGAATCTTTGGAATTCTCTGCCCCAGAGGGCTGTGGAGGCTCAGTCTTTGAGTATATTCAAGGCTGAGATCGATAGATTTTTGGACTCTCGGGGAATCGAGGGATATGGAGATCGGGCGGGAAAGTGGAGTTGAGGTCGAAGATCAGCCACGATCTCATTGAATGTCGGAGCAGGCTCGAGGGGCCGTATGGCCGACTCCTGCTCCTAATTCTTATGTTCTTCTGTTCTTATTCACCCATGCCCGTATCGGTGGCAAGCAGTGAACGGAAATCATATTTGCGATCGAGCTTGGGAGACTGCAGGCTATCGTTGCTGGCCGTTCTCTCAGTTGAGAATGACATGGCTCACAATATCATGACGAGCACAATTTATTTATTTATTTATTGTTATTTATTAGTGTCGCGTTTAATAAAATTTAAAAGTTTCGCACTCTCGCCTCTGAGTCAGAAGGTTGTGGGTTCAAGTCCAACCAGGCCCACACTCCCCGGTGCCAGTACTGAGGGAGCGCTGCACTGTCGGAGGTAGATGTATATACTCTAGGACTCGAGGCCCATAATCCAGGCCCACACTCCCCGGTGCCAGTACTGAGGGAGTGCTGCACTGTCGGAGGTAGATGTATATACTCTAGGACTCGAGCTCCATAATCCAGGCCCACACTCCCCGGTGTCAGTACTGAGGGAGTGCTGCACTGTCGGAGGTAGATGTATATACTCTAGGACTCGAGCTCCATAATCCAGGCCCACACTCCCCGGTGCCAGTACTGAGGGAGCGCTGCACTGTCGGAGGTAGATGTTTCTACTCTAGGACTCGAGCCCCATAATCCAGGCCCACACTCCCCAGTGCCAGTACTGAGGGAGCGCTGCACTGTCGGAGGTAGATGTATATACTCTAGGACTCGAGCTCCATAATCCAGGCCCACACTCCCCGGTGCCAGTACTGAGGGAGCGCTGCACTGTCGGAGGTAGATGTATATACTCTAGGACTTGAGCCCCATAATCCAGGCCCACATTCCCCGGTGCCAGTACTGAGGGAGTGCTGCACTGTCGGAGATGCCGACTTTCGGATGAGACGGTAAACCGAGGCCCCGTCTGCCCTCTCAGGTGGACGTAAAAGATCCCACGGCCACTATTGGAAGAAGAGCAGGGGGAGGGAGTTCTCCCTGGTGTCCTGGGGCCAATATTTACCCTTCAACCAACATCACTAAAACAGATGATCTGGTCATCATCACATTGCTGTTTGTGGGAGCTTGCTGTGCGCAAATTGGCTGCCGAGTTTCCCACAATACAACAGTGACCACACACTTCAAAAAGTACCTCATTGGCTGTAAAGTGCTTTGGGACGTCCTGAGGTGGTGAACGTCGCTGGAGAAATGCGAGCCTTTCCTTCCCTTTTTAATGTTTAGCTCATTCGTCACTTTTTGCGATAATGTTATTTATTATGACGTATATCATTTATAATTTACATTACATCAACTTTGGACATTACAGCTTTATTTCTGGAACTTTTGCTGATAATACAATATATTTAATCGCAAACAAAGGGAGCGGAAAGACAAGTTCGCCCAGTGTGACATTTTCTCTGAGGCCAATCCTGGTTAGCTTTCTCTTGAAGGCGTCTACACTCATCACCTCAACCATTCCCTGCAACAGCGATTGTGAGTGTTAAGCGGAACAGGCTCGGGCAGCTGAATGGCCTGCTCCTGGTCTTTTTTTTGGTTCATTCCTGGGATGTGGGCGTCGCTGGCAAGGCCAGCATTTATTGCCCATCCCTAATCGCCCTTGAGAAGGTGGCGGTGAGCTTCCTTCTTGAACCGCTGCAGTCCGTGTGGTGAAGGTGCTCCCACAGTGCTGTTAGGGAGGGAGTTCCAGGATTTGGACCCAGCGACGATGAAGGAACGGCCGATATATTTCCAAGTCAGGATGGTGTGAGACTCGGAGGGGAACTCGGAGGTGGTGGTGTTCCCATGCGCCTGCTGCCCTTGTCCTTCTAGGTGGAAGAGGTCGTGGGTTTGGGAGGTGCTGTCGAAGAAGCCTTGGCGAGTTGCTGCAGTGCATCTTGTAGATGGTACACACTGCAGCCACGGTGCGCCGGTGGTGGAGGGAGTGAATGTTTAAGGTGGTGGATGGGGTGCCAATCAAGCAGGCTGCTTTGTCCTGGATGGTGTCGAGCTTCTTGAGTGTTGTTGGAGCTTCACTCATCCAGGCAAGTGGAGAGTATTCCATCACACTCCTTACTTGTGCCTTGTAAATTGTGGAAAGGCTTTGGGGAGTCAGGAGGTGAGACACTCGCCGCAGAATATCCAGCCTCTGACCTGCTCTTGTTGCCACAGTGGCTGGTCCAGTTAAGATGTTGCAATGTTGCTGAGCGTTTGTGCGGGTATGTGAGTTATTATTACAGTGAAGCGATCGGCAGCATGATAAATATGCATGATAAAGCAATTATATTGGGAACTCCTGTTCCTCGTTACATCTCATTGCCACGTGACCCGAGATCGCGATGTTTCGGATGGTCGCGTGGTCCACGCGATGAATGCTCCTCGGTCAGCGTCAAGGTGACTCACCAAACTGCAGGAGGAACGCCACATGTTAAACTAAAACCGCAATCAACTGATCGGTAATTTCACTGGTTTGGAGATGAGCCCAAACCTATATTTTATCGTAGGCAGTAGTCCATTCTGAACTATTGGTATTTACACGGGTTTAGATACAGAGTAAAGCTCCCACTACACTGTCCCCATCAAACACTCCCAGGGCAGGTACAGCACGGGTTAGATACAGAGTAAAGCTCCCTCTACACTGTCCCATCAAACACTCCCAGGGCAGGTACAGCACGGGTTAGATACAGAGTAAAGCTCCCTCTACACTGTCCCATCAAACACTCCCAGGGCAGGTACAGCACGGATTAGATACAGAGTAAAGCTCCCTCTACACTGTCCCATCAAAGACTCCCAGGGCAGGTACTGCACGGGGTTAGATACAGAGTAAAGCTCCCTCTACACTGTCCCATCAAACACTCCCAGGGCAGGTACAGCACGGGTTAGATACAGAGTAAAGCTCCCTCTACACTGTCCCATCAAACAGTCCCAGGGCAGGTACAGCACGGGTTAGATACAGAGTAAAGCTCCCTCTACACTGTCCCATCAAACAGTCCCAGGGCAGGTACGGCACGGGTTAGATACAGAGTAAAGCTCCCTCTACACTGTCCCATCAAACACTCCCAGGGCAGGTACGGCACGGGTTAGATACAGAGTAAAGCTCCCTCTACACTGTCCCATCAAACACTCCCAGGGCAGGTACAGCACGGGTTAGATACAGAGTAAAGCTCCCTCTACACTGTCCCATCAAACACTCCCAGGGCAGGTACAGCACGGGTTAGATACAGAGTAAAGCTCCCACTACACTGTCCCCATCAAACACTCCCAGGGCAGGTACAGCACGGGTTAGATACAGAGTAAAGCTCCCACTACACTGTCCCCATCAAACACTCCCAGGGCAGGTACAGCACGGAGTTAGATACAGAGTAAAGCTCCCTCTACACTGTCCCATCAAACACTCCCAGGGCAGGCACAGCACGAGTTACATACAGAGTAAAGCTCCCTCTACACTGTCCCATCAAACACTCCCAGGGCAGGTACAGCACGGGTTAGATACAGAGTAAAGCTCCCTTTACTCTGTCCCATCAAACACTCCCTGAGCAGGAACAGCACGAGTTAGATACAGAGTAAAGCTCCCTCTACACTGACCCATCAAACACTCCCAGGGCAGGTACAGCACAGTTTAGATACAGAGTAAAACTCCCTCTATATGGGCTGAATGGGCCTCATCCTGTTCTTGTGTAACAGGCTCGGGGGGCTGAATGGGCCTCCTCCTGTTCCTGTGTTACAAGCTCGAGAGGCTGAATGGGCCTCCTCCTGTTCCTGTGTAACAGGCTCGAGAGGCTGAATGGGCCTCCTCCTGTTCCTGTGTGAAAGAGTCGAGGGGCCAAATGGGCCTCCTCCTTTTCCTGTGTAACAGGCTCGAGGGGGCTGAATGGGCCTCCTCCTGTTCCTGTGTGAAAGAGTCGAGGGGCCAAATGGGCCTCCTCCTTTTCCTGTGTAACAGGCTCGAGGGGGCTGAATGGACATTCTCCTGTTCCTAATGTAACAGGCTCGAGGGGCTAAATGGGCCTTCTCCTGTTCCTGTGTAACAGGCTCGAGGGGTTGAATGGGCCTCCTCCTGTTCCTGTGTAACAGGCTCGAGGAGCTGAATGGGGCTCCTCCTGTTCCTGTGTAACAGGCTCGAGGGGCTGAATGGGCCTCCTCCTGTTCTTGTGTAACAGGCTCGAGGGGGCTGAATGGTCCTCCTCCTGTTCCTGTGTAACAGGCTCGAGAGGCTGAATGGGCCTCCTCCTGTTCCTGTGTAACAGGCTCGAGGGGCTGAATGGGCCTCCTGCTGTTCCTGTGTAACAGGCTCGAGGGGCTGAATGGGCCTCCTCCTGTTCCTGTGTAACAGTCTCGAGGGGGCTGAATGGGCCTCCTCCTGTTCCTGTGTAACAGGCTCGAGGGGCTGAATGGGCCTCCTCCTGTTCCTGTGTAACAGGCTCGAGGGGGCTGAATGGGCCTCCTCCTGTTCCTGTGTAACAGGCTCGAGGGGGCTGAATGGGCCTCCTCCTGTTCCTGTGGTAACAGGCTCGAGGGGCTGAATGGGCCTCCTCCTGTTCCTGTGGTAACAGGCTCGAGGGGACTGAATGGGCCTCCTCCTGTTCCTGTGGTAACAGGCTCGAGGGGACTGAATGGGCCTCCTCCTGTTCCTGTGTAACAGGCTCGAGGGGACAGAATGGGCCTCCTCCTGTTCCTGTGGTAACAGGCTCGAGGGGACTGAATGGACCTCCTCCTGTTCCTGTGGTAACAGGCTCGAGGGGACTAAATGGGCCTCCTCCTGTTCCTAACAGCACCTTCACCACACGGACTGCATCGGTTCCAGAAGGCGGCTCACCACCACCTTCTCAAGGGCCAACTAGGGTTGGGCAATAAATGCCGGCCTTGCCTGGTAGGCCCGCATCCCGGGAACGAATTTTTAATAAATCCACCCCATAAATTTCAGTAATTGAACCAGAAAACCTACAGAGGGTGGTTATCTGCAATGGCTCACTGCGCTGAGAGAAGCTCTCCTCCCCTTCTTCCTGCCTGCGATAAGCACACATGTAGTAATAGTTGCCACTTCTGGTGATGTTCTGAATGTCAAAGGTTACAGACAAAGCCCCGGGTTCGGCCTTCTTGGACAGCACCGGCCTCATTCCCAGGGACTGGTACAGGTAAAACTTTCGACCCTCTTCCGGGGCTGGGGCCACGCACGATATCTTGAAGGACTCGCCCGGCAGAAACTCCTTCTCGCTTCCTTCCAAAGAGATCGCCGGCCTCGGAAGATCACCTTCAACCAAGAGCGACAGAAAGGTAAAGAGGTGAAGATGACCGAGTCCCCATTCAACCCATTGCCCCCCTCTGCTTGCTGACCTCCTGAACAGGAGGATGAGAATTGTAGGGGCTGGAGGAGGTTACAGAGATAGGGAGGGGGCGAGGGGCCATGGAGGGATTTGAACAGGAGGATGAGAATTGTAGGGACTGGAGGAGGTTACAGAGATAGGGAGGGGGCGAGGGCCATGGAGTAACCTCCTCCAGCCCCTACAATTCTCATCCTCCTGTTCAAATCCCTCCATGGCCCCTCGCCCCTCTCCCTATCTCTGTAACCTCCTCCAGCCCCTACAATTCTCATCTTTGATTTCAAATCCCTCCATGGCCCTCGCCCCCTCCCTATCTCTGTAACCTCCTCCAGCCCTACAACCCTCCGAGATCTCTACACTCCTCCAATTCTGACCTCTTGAGCATCCCCGATTTCCATCGCTCCACCATTGGCGGCCGTGCCTTCAGCTGCCTGGGGCCCTGAGCTCTGGAATTCCCTCCCTAAACCTCTCCGCCTCTCTCTCCTCCTTTAAGACGCTCCTTGAAACCGACCACTTTGACCCAGCTTTTGGTCGCCTGTCCTAATATCTCCTTATGTGGCTCGAGGTCAGATTGTGTTTGATAATCGCTCCTGAACACCCAGCCTGTGACCTGCTCTTGTTGCCACAGTATTTATGTGGCTGGTCCAGTTAAGTTTCTGGTCAATGGTGACCCCCCAGGATGTTGATGGTGGGGGATTCGGCAACGGTAATGCCGTTGAATGTCAAGGGGCAGTGTTTAGACTCTCGCTTGTTGGAGATAGTCATTGTCTGGCACTTGTGTGGCGCGAATGTTACCTGCCACTTATCAGCCCAAGCCTGAACGTCGTCCAGGTCTTGCTGCATGCGGGCAGGGATTGCTTCATTATCCAAGAAGTTGCGAATGGCGCTGATCACTGTGCAGTCAGCAGCGAACATCCCCACTTCTGACCTTATGATGGAGGGAAGGTCTTTGAGCCTCCCCGATTTCCATCGCTCCACCATTGGCGGCCGTGCCTTCAGCTGCCTGGGGCCCTGAGCTCTGGAATTCCATCCCTAAACCTCTCCGCCTCTCTCTCCTCCTTTAAGACGCTCCTCATAACCAATAGATTGGGAGAAGGGGAAGTGCAACGAGACCTGGGTGTCCTTGTGCACCAGTCGCTGAAGGTAAGCATGCAGGTGCAGCAGGCGGTTAAGAAGGCAAATGGTATGTTGGCCTTCATAGCGAGAGGGTTTGAGTACAGGAGCAGGGATGTCTTGCTGCAGTTGTACAGGGCCTTAGTGAGACCACACCTTGAGTATTGTGTGCAGTTTTGGTCGCCTTATCTGAGGAAGGATGTTCTTGCCATGGAGGGAGTGCAGCGAAGATTCACCAGGCTGATACCTGGGATGGCAGGAATGACGTATGAGGAGAGATTGGGTCGATTGGGCTTATATTCGCTGGAGTTTAGAAGAATGAGAGGGGATCTCATTGAAACTTATAAAATTCTGAAAGGACTGGACAGACTAGATGCAGGAAGGATGTTCCCGATGGCCGGGGTGTCCAGAACCAGGGATCACAGTCTAAGGATAAGGGGTAAGCCATTTAGATCTGAGATGAGGAGGAATTTCTTCACCCAGAGACTGGTGAACCTGTGGAATTCTCTACCATAGAAGGTAGTTGAGGCCAATTCATTAAATATATTCAAGAAGGAGTTGGATATATTTCTTAAGGCTAAAGGGATCAAGGGATATGGGGAGAAAGCAGGGACAGGGTACTGAATTTGGATGATCAGCCATGATCGCATTGAATGGCGGAGCAGGCTCGAGGGGCCGAATGGCCTACTCCTGCTCCTATCTTCTATGTTTCTCTGAACTCTTTGACCAAGCTTTTGGTCGCCTGTCCTAATATCTCCTTATGTGGCTCGGGGTCAGATTGTGTCTGATAATTGCTCCTGTGAAGCGCCCTGGGACGTTTTACTACCTTAAAGGTGCGAATTGTAGTTGGTGATGCTCTGTGACCACCTACCCATTTCAGTTCTAACAACAGAAAACGCTGGAAAAGCTCAGCAGGCCAGGCAGCATCCGTGGAGAGAGAGAAACAGAGTTAACGGTTCAGGTCGAAGACATTTCGTCAGAACTGAGAAAAAAGCAGGAAATGAAATAGATTGAAAGCAAGGATAAAGCTGGGAAAAGGGGAGGGGATGATAGAACAAAAGGCAAGGTCAGTGGTGGGATAGAAAGCAGGAGAGATTGAGAGACAAAGAGATAATCACGGCAAGAGGAGGTGTTAATGTGACAGGTTAAGGCTAGATGAAGTGTGAGATGCACTGGCAGAATGAAGGGCAGCTGCCAGCTTCTGGGAGGGAAGAAAAAAGTCCAAACTAAAGGGTTGGATGAAAAAATAAAATAAAATAATATATATATGTGATCGGGGCCGAGGTTATGATCTGAAATTGTTGAACTCGATGTTGAGTCCAGAGGGCTGTAGGGTGCCTAGTCGAAAGATGAGGTGCTGTTCCTCGAGCTTACGCTGCGCTTCCGTGGAACAATGTAATAGGCCGAGGATGGTGAGGTCAGAGTGAACATAAGAACATAAGAAATAGGAGCAGGAGTAGGCCAATCGGCCCCTCGAGCCTGCTCCGCCATTCAATAAGATCATGGCTGATCTGATCCTCACCTCAAATCTAAAGAACACAAGAAGTAGGAGCAGGACCCGGCCACTCAGCCCCTGGGCCCGCTCCGCCACCCACAGGGCCTCGACCGATCCGAACTCAGCCTCATGTTCAATTTCCTGCCCGCTCACCGTAACCCCTAATTCCCTTTACCTCTAGGAAACTATCTATTTCTGTTTTAAATTTATTTAATGATGTAGTTTCCACAGCTTCCTGGGGCAGCAAATTCCACAGACCCACTACCCTCTCAGTGAAGAAGTTTCTCCTCATCTCAGTTTTGAAAGAGCAGCCCCTTATTCTAAGATTATGCCCCCTAGTTCTAGTTTCACCCATCCTTGGGAACATCCACCCGATCAAGCCCCTTCACAATCTTATATGTTTCAATAAGATCGCCTCTCATTCTTCTGAACTCCAATGAGTAGAGGTCCAATCTACCCAACCTCTCCTCATATGTCCATCCCCTCATCCCCGGGATTAACCGAGTGAACCTTCTTTGTACTGCGTCGAGAGCAAGTATGTCTTTTCTTAAGTATGGACACCAAAACTGTATGCAGAGTGGGAGTGGAGTGGGAGTGCAATATTTTGCTATCGTACCTATTTCAGTTACCCTGACGCCGTCACTCAACGGAGATTGGAACCATTTTCCAGGGGTGGGCATGGCATACTTGCACGTGTAGATGCCCTCGCGGCTCGAGCCCATGATGCGGACAGTCTGAAAGGTGTCGGGCTCTCCCGTATGCGCTTGTCGGCCATCCCGATAGAAATAATACAAACCGCGAGGCTCGTCCACATCTCCCTTGCACGTCATGCTCATGGGTTGGCCGATCCAATACACGCCCGTCTTTACGTTGAGGACCAACTCCGGTTTGGAGAGAGGGTCTGCGGTAGACGGAAAGGAACGTGAGGACATGGGGTGCCGGGGTCAGGCCACTTTCCTTCGGCAGCGCCTCCCATACCCTCCCCGACCTCTTCCGCCTAGAAGGACGAGGGCAGCATAGAAACATAGAAACATAGAAGATAGGAGCAGGAGGAGGCCATTCAGCCCATCGAGCCTGCTCCGCCATTCGATGCGATCATGGCTGATCATCCAAACTCAGTACCCTGTCCCTGCTTTCTCCCCATATCCCTTGATCCCTTTAGCCTTAAGAAATATATCCAACTCCTTCTTGAATATATTTAATGAATTGGCCTCAACTGCCTTCTGTGGTAGAGAATTCCACAGGTTCACCACTCTCTGGGTGAAGAAATTCCTCCTCATCTCAGTCCTAAATGGCTTACCCCTTATCCTTAGACTATGACCCCTGATTCTGGACTCCCCCGCCATTGGGAACATTCTTCCTGCATCTAGTTTGTCCAGACCTGTCAGAATTTTATATGTTTCGATGAGATCCCCTCTCATTCTTCTAAACTCCAGCGAGTATAAGCCCAATCGACTCAATCTCTCCTCATACGTCATTCCTGCCATCCCAGGTATCAGTCTGGTGAATCTTCGCTGCACTCCCTCCATGGCAAGAACATCCTTCCTCAGATAAGGCGACCAAAACTGCACACAGTACTCAAGGTGTGGTCTCACCAAGGCCCTGTACAACTGCAGCAAGACATCCTTGTTCCTGTACTCGAATCCTCTCGCTATGAAGGCCAACATACCATTTGCCTTCTTCACCGCCTGCTGCACCTGCATGCTTACCTTCAGAGACTGGTGCACAAGGACACCCAGGTCTCGTTGCACTTCCCCTTCTCCCAATTTATTGCCATTCAGATAATAATCTGCCTTCCTGTTTTTGACACCAAAGTGGATAACCTCACATGCAGGCGCAGGGGGAACACCGCCACCTCCAAGTTCCCACCTCCGAGTCACACCACACCATCCTGACTTGGAAATATATCGGCCGTTCCTTCATCGTCGCTGGGTCCAAATCCTGGAACTCCCTCCCTAACAGCACTGTGGGAGCACCTTCACCACATGGACTGCAGCGGTTCAAGAAGGCGGCTCACCACCACCTTCTCAAGGGGCAATTAGGGATGGGCAATAAATGCCGGTCTTGCCAGCGACGCCCACATCCCATAAATTAATTAAAGAAAACTGGATCCCGCCCCCCGCCCGGAGAGAGGAGACATCCTCCTCCAGCCCCTACAATTCTCATCCTCCTGTTCAAATCCCTCCATGGCCCTCGTCCCCTCCCTATCTCTGTAACCTCCTCCAGCCCCTACAATTCTCATCCTCCTGTTCAAATCCCTCCATGGCCCCTCACCCCCTCCCTATCTCTGTAACCTCCTCCAGCCCCGACAATTCTCATCCTCCTGTTCAAATCCCTCCATGGCCCTCGCCCCTCCCTATCTCTGTAACCTCCTCCAGCCCCTACAATTCTCATCCTCCTGTTCAAATCCCTCCATGGCCCCTCACCCCCTCCCTATCTCTGTAACCTCCTCCAGCCCCGACAATTCTCATCCTCCTGTTCAAATCCCTCCATGGCCCTCGCCCCTCCCTATCTCTGTAACCTCCTCCAGCCCCTACAACCCTCTACGATCTCTGCACTCCTCCAATTCTGGCCTCTTGAGCATCCCCGATTTCCATCGCTCCACCATTGGCGGCCGTGCCTTCAGCTGCCTGGGGCCCTGAGCTCTGGAATTCCCTCCCTAAACCTCTCCGCCTCTCTCTCCTCCTTTAAGACGCTCCTTAAAACCGACCTCTTTGACCAAGCTTTTGGTCGCCTGTCCTAATATCTCCTGATGTGGCTCGGGGTCAGATTGTGTTTGATAATCGCTCCTGTGAAGCGCCCCGGGACGTTTTACTACGTTAAAGGCACAACGTCAATGCAAGGTGTGGTTTGGCCGTTTTGGACCACACACATGATGCTACCCTGGGCAACGGGTGGGCCTCCGCTCGGCGCAGCGAGCGAGGGAGTGGGAGCGCTTACTGTGCGCGGTTACCGCCAGCAGGTTACTGCGTCCCGAAAGGACCGCCCGCTCGGTCAGCCACCTCCGATAGGCGCACGAGTAATACTCCGTCCCATTGGCCATGGCGCCCTTGATGTCGAAGGGGACGTAGAATGTCATGTCTCTGGGCTTCTTGGACATCAGCGGCTCCTCCAGGCCGTCCTTGTACAAGTAGAAGGTGCTGCTCCGGTCCTGAAAAGCCCCCTGGCACACCAGCCTCGCCGACTCACCCACCTCGAACATCCGGGTCACGCTTTCCAAATAGAGGTACGGGTTCACCAGAGCAACTGCAACATAGAAACATAGGGGGAAAAATTCAGTATCGCCCCAATTGTGGCGCAATTATCGGCCGGGCGCAAAGATTAGCGCCTGGCGCTAATTATCACCTCCGACTGCAAACTTGGCTTCTATCGCCCCTGGAGGTGATTGGAGCGCTAAATCAGGCGCTTCACACCTGTCTTAAGGCACAAAGGCCGAGGAGCGAGGCGCTACCTCAGAGCGCGGGCGAAGCTCATGTGATGTCAGTCAGCAATGGAACACCGACACAACGGCGTCGGCCAGTTCTTAAAGGACAGGGTCGATCTTGCTCTCCATCCACATCCTGCTCATTGCAGCCTTGAATCTCGGCCTGGAGAGACCTGTACATCAAATCTGCTGGAAAGAACAATGGAGAGGTCCAGGGAAAGAGCTCAGAGTGCAGCCCACACAGTCTCTTCTAAATCGATACAAGGAATGGCAAATCAAAATGAACCTGCAAAGTGCTGCTCAGTACCCAAAACTCCTTCACACAGCGTTGAATCTCTCCAGAATTCTCTCTCTCTCAGAATGCATGGTTCAAAAATGGCACCAGCAACAAAAGGCAGGAAGCGGTCACCTTTAAATAGCGCTCCCCCAGTCCCTTCCTGACTGCAAAACGCTCCCCTCAACCTGTCGTTGCTAGCGGCAGGCGGTAAGGCAGGGGGCACCACTCAATATCCGCTCCGGGGCGATACCGGGGCGTTGCGCACTCGACTGACGTCACGATCTGCCGGCGCAGGAGATCGTGGCGGTAGTGTTTAGCGCCGCCGCAAAATGTCTAGTTAATTTCGCGAGCGGCGCAAACATCGTCGTGCCCGGGGTGCTCGTTGCTTTGCGCCCCATTAGCGCCCTCTTAAGGCGCTAACGGGAGGCGCACCCAACTGAATTTTCCCCCACAGTACGAAACAACGTATGAACGGACACCGCGCAACAATCGCCAGGCAGGATTGTTACCTCCCGGTCGGGGAACACTTCAGCAGTCAAGGACGTTCAGCCTCGGATCTGCGGGTTATGCGTTCTCCAAGGCGGCCTTCGAGACACACGACAACGCAAAATCGTCGAGCAGAAACTGATAGCCAAGTTACGCACCCATGAGGATGGCCTCAACCGGGATCTCGGTTTCATGTCACGCTACAGGACGTGACTAGAGTCGAGACTAGAGTCCAGGCTAGAGTCGTCGTTGTCTTGTTCACAGATGTGATTTCCAGTTTTAAAAAAAAGTTAAAAAAGCTTAACTGCAGACTGCAGCATTTGACACGTTGGACCCCCTGTGACCCCACCTCATTGTCTTAGCTGTACTCTGCTGTGTCTTTGATGTAATGCCTCCCTGAGGGATTGTATCTCTGCAGACAAATTGTTCTCTGTCTATATATACTTTGTAACCGATTTGTATTCCCTCACTGTACCTGACGAAGGAGCAGCGCTCTGAAAGCTCGTGATTTCAAATAAAACTGTTGGACCATAACCTGGTGTTGTGCGACTTCTCATTTCGAGAAACATAGAAACATAGAAGATAGGAGCAGGAGTAGGCCATTCGGCCCCTCGAGCCTGCTCCGCCATTCAATGAGATCATGGCTGATCATCCCAACTCAGTACCCTGTACCTGCCTTCTCTCCATATCCCTTGATACCTTTAGCTTTAAGAAATATATCTAACTCATTCTTGAATATATTTAATGACTTGGCCTCAACTGCCTTCTGTGGTAGAGAATTCCACAGGTTCACCACTCTCTGGGTGAAGAAATTCTTCCTAATTTCTGTCCTAAATGGCTTACCCCTTATCCTTAGATTATGACCCCTGGTTCTGGACTCTCCGACCATCGGGAACACCCTTCCTGCATCTAGTTTGTCCAGACCTGTCAGAATTTTATATGTATCGATGGATGAATTAGCTGCGCAAATAGAGGTAAACGAATATGATTTGATTGGGATTACAGAAACATGGCTCCAGGGTGGCCAAGGCTGGGAACTCAACATCCAGGGTTATTCAATATTTAGGAAAGATAGGCAAAAAAAGAAAAGGAGGTGGGGTAGCATTGCTGGTTAAAGAGGGGATTAACACAATTGAAAGGAAGGATATTAGTTCTGATGATGCGGAATCTGTATGGGTAGAACTGAGGAATAACAAGGGGCAGAAAACGTTAGTGGGAGTGGTATATAGCCCTCCAAACAGTAATACGGAGGTTGGGGACGGCATTAAAAGGGAAATTAGAGAAGCGTGCAGTCAGGGCACAGCAGTCATCATGGGAGAAAGAAAGACTCTTATTTCTCCAACGCCTTTCACCACCTCAGGACGTCCCGAAGGGCTTTACAGCCAATGATGTCATTTTTGAAGTGTAGTCACTGATGTATTGTGGGAAACACGGCAGCCAATTGGCGCACAGCAAGCTCCCACAAACAGCAAAGTGACAATGACCAGATCATCGGTTTTAGTGATGTTAATTGAGGGATAAATATTGGCCCCAGTGTCTCTTCCTCCAATAGTGGCCGTGGGATCTTTTACGTCCACCTGAGAGGGCAGACGGGGCCTCGGTTTAAGGTCTCATCCCGCAAGATGGCACCTCCGACAGTGCAGCGCTCCCTCAGTACTGGCACCGGGGAGTGTGGGCCTGGATTATGGGGCTCGAGTCCTAGAGTATATACATCTACCTCCGACAGTGCAGCGCTCCCTCAGTACTGGCACCGGGGAGTGTGGGCCTGGATTATGGGGCTCGAGTCCTAGAGTATATACATCTACCTCCGACAGTGCAGCGCTCCCTCAGTACTGGCACCGGGGAGTGTGGGCCTGGATTATGGGGCTCGAGTCCTAGAGTATAAACATCTCTCTCCGACAGTGCAGCACTCACTCAGTACTGGCATTGCCCATTGAGCCTCGGATGAGAGCCACGATTGTCGCGAACCCTCCCAGTTGAAAACAATCCCTACGGGCTAAACGGTAAGCCCCCCGCCCCCATTGACATAACAACGCAGGCGCCACTTACTCTCCACGACTATCTTCACGGAGTCGCTGCGCTCAGACTCGACCCGTCGCTCCGACACGCTGGTGAGGTAGCCGCAGGCATAATGCTGGATCGACAAGCCCTGGAGTTGGGTGATGTCGAAGGTGGCGGAGCGGGCGGGTGCCCCGTACGGCTCGGAGGCCACCGCCTCCTTTTTGCCGCCTTGGTACAAGAGGAAGGTGGCGTTCCCAACAGCGGTCGGCGCCGCGCAGGTCACCCTCACCAGCTCCCCGTTGACGAAGATACGGTAAGGTCCAGTGGGCGCGATGGTCGGCTTGGTAGGGCGGGCTACACGTGAAGCAAAATTGTTGGTTGCGTTATCGTTCGAGGTGGCATCGAGGGGGGGCAACAGCACAGAGACAGCATCTACAACATACTAAAAAAAGGCACTTTGCAGCCCTACAGCCCTCCGAGATCTCTGCGCTCCTCCAATTCTGGCCTCTTTCGCATCCCCCGATTTACATCGCTCCACCAATGGCGACCGCGCCGTCACCTGCCCGGGCCCCGAGTTCTGGGATTCCAGATGTGGGAGCTTTGCAGGGCTGAAGGAGGTTACAGAGATAGGGAGGGGGCGAGGGGCCATGGAGGGATTTGAACAGGAGGATGAGAATTGTAGGGCTGAGGGAAGTTACAGAGATAGGGAGGGGGCGAGTGGCCATAGAGGGATTTGAACAGGAGGATGAGAATTGTAGGGCTGGAGGAGGTTACAGCGATAGGGAGGGGGAGAGGGGCGATGGAGGGATTTGAACAGGAGGATGAGAATTGTAGGGGCTGGAGGAGGTTACACAGATAGGGATGGGGTGAGATCCATGGAGGGATTTGAACAGGTGGATGAGAATTGTAGGGCTGAGGGAAGTTACAGAGATAGGGAGGGGGCGAGTGGCCATGGAGGGATTTGAACAGGAGGATGAGAATTGTAGGGCTGGAGGAGATTACAAAGATAGGGAGGGGGCGAGTGGCCATGGAGGGATTTGAACAGGAGGATGAGAAATGTAGGGGCTGGAGGAAGTTACAGAGATAGGGAGGGGGCGAGGGCCATGGAGGGATTTGAACAGGAGGATGAGAATTGTAGGGCTGGTGGAGATTACAAAGATAGGGAGGGGGTGAGATCCATGGATGGATTTGAACAGGAGGATGAGAATTGTAGGGCTGGAGGAGGTTACAGAGATAGGGAGGGGGAGAGGGGCGATGGAGGGATTTGAACAGGAGGATGAGAATTGTAGGGGCTGGAGGAGGTTACACAGATAGGGATGGGGTGAGATCCATGGAGGGATTTGAACAGGTGGATGAGAATTGTAGGGCTGGAGGAGGTTACTCCTTGGCCATTGCCCCCTCCCTATCTCTGTAACTTCCTCCAACCCTACAATTCTCATCCTCCTGTTCAAATCCCTCTGTGGCCCCTCGCCCCCTCCCTATCTCTGTAACCTCCTCCAGCCCCTACAATTCTCATCCTCCTGTTCAAATCCCTCCGTGGCCCCTCGCCCCCTCCCTATCTCTGTAACCTTCTCCAGCCCCTACAATTCTCATCCTCCTGTTCAAATCCCTCCATGGCCCCTCGCCCCCTCCCTATCTCTATAACCTCCACCAGCCCCTACAATTCTCATCCTCCTGTTCAAATCCCTCTATGGCCCTCGCCCCCTCCCTATCTCTGTAACCTCCTCCAGCCCCTACAATTCTCATCCTCCTGTTCAAATCCCTCCATGGCTCTCGCCCCCTCCCTATCTCTGTAACCTCCTCCAGCCCAACAATTCTCATCCTCCTGTTCAAATCCCTCCATGGCCCCTCGACCCCTCTCTATCTCTGTCACCCCCTCCAGCCCCTACAATTCTCATCCTCCTGTTCAAATCCCTCCATGGCCCTCGCCCCCCTCCCTATCTCTGTAACCTCCTCCAGCCCTACAATTGTCATCCTCCGGTTCAAATCCCTCCATGGCCCTCGCCCCCTCCCTATCTCTCTGTAACCTCCTCCAGTCCCTACAATTCTCATGCTCCTGTTCAAATCCCTCCATGGCCCCTCGCCCCCTCCCTATCTCTGTAACCTTCTCCAGCCCCTACAATTCTCATCCTCGTGTTTCCGACATTACAACAGTGACTACACTCCAAAAGTACTTCATTGGCTGTTAAGCGCGTTGAGACGCCCTGAGGTGGTGAAGGTCGCTGTGGTCTATCTAGAGCGAAACAAGAGGAAGGATTGCTCTTACCCATCACTGTCACCGAGATCGGGTTGCTGCGCTCGGAGAAGATCTCCCGCCCTGACACCCGTCTCCAGTAGGAACACGTAAAGTCCTGCCTCCCGACCTCCACAATGTCCTGGACGTCGAAGATGGTGTGCGTGCTCCCGTACTGCGCTCGCTGAGACTGGGCCACTTCCGCCTCACCACCTCGGTGCAGGTTATAGTAGTGGCCTCGACTGGGAGTCCTGGCCTTGCAGCCCAGCCTCAAGCTCTCTCCCTTCACGAACACCTTGACCTCTCTCTGCTGGTAGATTGTCGGCTTGATGGGTGGATCTGGAAGGGGACAATATTGCACATCTTGAAAAAAAAAACATTCGACAATCGTACATCTTCCTGTGAATGTCCCAGATCCTTTTATTCATTTATGGGATGTGGGCGTCGCGGGCAAGGCCGGCATTTATTGCCCATCCCTAGTCGCCCCTTGAGAAGGTGGTGGTGAACCGCCTTCTTGAACTGCTGCAGTCCATGTGGTGAAGGTACTCCCACAGTGCTGTTAGGGAGGGAGTTCCAGGATTTTGACCCAGCGACGATGAAGGAACGGCCGATATATTTCCAAGTCAGGCTGGTGTGTGACTTGGAGGGGAACTTGGAGGTGGTGGTGTTCCCATGCGCCTGCTGCCCTTGTCCTTCTCGGTGGAAGAGGTCGCGGGTTTGGGAGGTGCTGCCGAGTTGCTGCAGTGCATCTTGTAGATGGTACACACTGCAGCCACGGTGCGCCGGTGGTGGAGGGAGTGAATGTTTAAGGTGGTGGATGGGGTGCCAATCAAGCGGGCTGCTTTGTCCTGGATGGTGTCGAGCTTCTTGAGTGTTGTTGGAGCTGCACTCATCCAGGCAAGTGGAGAGTATTCCATCACACTCCTGACTTGTGCCTTGTAGATGGTGGAAAGGCTTTGGGGAGTCAGGAGGTGAGACACTCGCCGCAGAAAACCCAGCCTCTGACCTGCTGTTGTAACCACAGTATTTATGTGGCTGGTCCAGTTAAGTTTCTGGTCAAACTGATTGTCCCACCTTGGTTGGCCAGGGGTCTATCTCCAATCTTTGGCGCCCATCACTCTCTTGTGCTGTATAAAATTCTGACAGAGCTAGACAGACTGGATGCAGGGAGGATGTTTCCCCTGGCTGGGGGTTCTAGAACGAGGGGTCACACAGTCTCAGGATACGGGGTAGGACATTTAGGACTGAGATGAGGAGAAATTTCTTCACTCAGAGGGTGTTGAACCTGTGGAATTCTCTACCACAGAAGGCTGTGGAGGCCAAGTCACTGAATATATTTAAGAAGGAGATAGATAGATTTCTAGACTCAAAAGGCATCAAGGGGTATGGGGAGAGAGCGGGAATATGGTATTGAGATAGAGGATCAGCCATGATCATATTGAACGGCGGAGCAGGCTCGAAGGGCCGAATGGCTGACTCCTGCTCCTATTTTTCTATGTTTTCTATGTTTCCATGTGACAATGATTGTCCCACCTTGGTTGGCCAGGGTCTATCTCCAATCTCTGGCGCCCATCACTCAACTGTGACAATGATTGTCCCACCTTGGTTGACCAGCATCTATCTCCAATCTCTGGCACCCATCACGCAACTGTGTCAAACATCTCCTACCTTGGTTGGCCAGGGTCTATCAACAACCTCTGGTGCCCATCACTCAACTGTGTTTAACATCTCCTATCTTGGTTGACCAGGGTCTATCTCCAATCTCTGGCGCCCATCACTCAACTGTGTCAATGATTGTCCCAACTTGGTTGGCCAGGGTCTATCTCCAATCTCTGGCGCCCATTACACAACGGTGTCAACCATCTCCTGCCTTGGTTGACCAGGGTCTATCTCCAATCTCTGGCACCCATCACTCAACTGTGTCAATGATTGTCCCACCTTGGTTGGCCAGGGTCTATCTCCAATCTCTGGTGCCCATCACTCAACTGTGACAATGATTGTCCCACCTTGGTTGGCCAGGGTCTATCTCCAATCTCTGGAGCCCATCACTCAACTGTGACAATGATTGTCCCACCTTGATTGGCCAGGGTCTATCTCCAATCTCTGGCGCCCATCACTCCACTGTGACGATGATTGTCCACCTTGGTTGGCCAGGGTCTGTCTCCAATCTCTGGCGCCCATCGAACAACTGTGACGATGATTGTCCCACCTTGATTGGCCAGGGTCTATCTCCAATCTCTGGCGCCCATAACTCACCTGTGTCAATGATTGTCCCACCTTGTTTGGCCAGGGTCTATCTGCAATCTCTGGCGCCCATCACTCCACTGTGACGATGATTGTCCCACCTTGGTTGGCCAGGGTCTATCTCCAATCTCTGGTGCCCATCACACAACTGTGTCAAACATCTCCTAACTTGGTTGGCCAGGGTCTATCTCCAATCTCTGGCACCCATCACACAACTGTGACAATGATTGTCCCACCTTGGTTGACCAGGGTCTATCTCCAATCTCTGGTGCCCATCACTCCACTGTGACAATGATTGTCCTGCCTTGGTTGGCCAGGGTCTATCTCCAATCTCTAGTGCCCATCACTGCACTGTGACAATGATTGTCCCACCTTGGTTGACCAGGGTCTATCTCCAATCTCTGGCACCCATCACACAACTGTGTCAAACATCTCCTACCTTGGTTGACCAGGGTCTATCTCCAATCTCTGGTGTCCATAACGCAAATGTGATGATGATTGTCCCACCTTGGTTGGCCAGGGTTCTATCTCCAATCTCTGGTGCCCATCACACAACTGTGTCAAACATCTACTACCTTGGTTGACCAGGGTCTATCTCCAATCTCTGGCACCCAGCACTCAACTATGACAATGATTGTCCCACCTTGGTTGGCCAGGGTCTATCTCCAATCTCTGGTGCCCATCACTCAACCATGACAATGATTGTCCCGTCTTGGTTGGCCAGGGTCTATCTCCAATCGCTGGTGCCCATCACTCCACTGTGTCAAACATCTCCTACCTTGTTTGGCCAGGGTCTATCTCCAATCTCTGGCACCCATCACTCCACTGTGACAATGATTTGTCCCACCTTGGTTGGCCTGGGTCTATCTCCAATCTCTGGCACCCATCACACAACTGTGACAATGATTGTCCCACCTTGGTTGGCTAGGGTCTATCTCCAATCTCTGGCACCCATCACACAACTGTGACAATGATTGTCCCACCTTGGTTGGCTAGGGTCTATCTCCAATCTCTGGCGCCCATCACACAACTGTGTCAAACATCTCCTACCTTGGTTGGCCAGGGTCTATCTCCAATGTCTGGTGCCCATCACGCAACTGTGACGATGATTGTCCCACCTTGGTTGGCCAGGGTCTATCTCCAATCTCTTGCGCCCATCACTCACCTGTGTCAATGATTGTCCCGTCTTGGTCGACCGGCATCTATCTCCCATCTCTGGTGCCTATCACGCAACTGTGACAATGATTGTCCCGCCTTGGTTGGCCAGGGTCTATCTCCAATCTCTGGTGCCCATCACGCAACTGTGACAATGATTGTCCCACCTTGGTTGGCCAGGGTCTATCTCCAATCTCTGGTGCCCATCACGCAACTGTGACAATGATTGGTCCACCTTGGTTGGCCAGGGTCTATCTCCAATCTCTGGCACCCATCACACAACTGTGTCAAACATCTCCTACCTTGGTTGGCCAGGGTCTATCTCCAATCTCTGGTGCCCATAACTCAACTGTGACAATGATTGTCCCACCTTGGTTGGACAGGGTCTATCTCCAATCTCTGGCGCCCATCACACAACTGTGTCAAACATCTCCTACCTTGGTTGGCCAGGGTCTATCTCCAATCTCTGGTGCCCATAACTCAACTGTGACAATGATTGTCCCACCTTGGTTGGACAGGGTCTATCTCCAATCTCTGGCGCCCATCACACAACTGTGTCAAACATCTCCTACCTTGGTTGGCCAGGGTCTATCTCCAATCTCTGGTGCGCCCATCACTCACTTGTGATGAAGACCCTCACAGTTCGGCTCTGTGGGCTCTTGACCCATTCCCCGGAGATCACCCTTGCATACTGACACTGGTACATGCCCGCTGCGCCTGATGCATTAAGGGTGAACACGCCGCTGTTACTCTCTGCGAGGATATTGTGGCTTGAAAGCAGTCGCTTATCTCGGTACAGATAAAAGGTGCCATTGCCGGACATCAGGCTCCCGGAGCAGGTAATGTTGATAGTCTCCCCTTGGTAGTAAACACCCATCTTCTCATTGAGGGCAATGCGTGGCTTGGTCAACACATCTACAACAAAACAGAGGCAATAATGTGCATTCATGACTTTGCTACGTCTAGATATGACTATCGCAACGTACTACTGACCGGTCTCCCATTTTCCAGCCTCCATCAACTTGAGGAAATCCAAAACTCCTGCTGCCCCCGTGTCCCAATTCCCACCGAGTCCTGTTCACCCATCACCCTGTGTGCGCGCTCATCTACATTGGCTCCCGGTCCGGCAACACATCGATTTTAAAATTCTCATCCTCCTGTTCAAATCCCTCCATGGCCCTCGCCCCCCCTCCCTATCTCTGTAACCCCCTCCAGCCCTACAATTCTCATCCTCCTGTTCAAATCCCTCCATGGTCCTCGCCCCCTCCCTGTCTCTGTAACCTCCTCCAGCCCGACAATTCTCATCCTCCTGTTCAAATCCCTCCATGGCCCTCGCCCCCTCCCTGTCTCTGTAACCTCTTCCAACCCCTACAATTCTCATCCTCCTGTTCCAATCCCTCCATGGCGCTCGCCCCCTCCCTATCTCTGTAACCTCCTCCAGCCCCTACAATTCTCATCCTCCTGTTCAAATCCCTCCATGGCCCCTCGCCCCCTCCCTATCTCTGTAACCTCCTCCAGCCCTACAATTCTCATCCTCCTGTTCAAATCCCTCCATGCCCCTCGCCCCCTCCCTATCTCTGTAACCTCCTCCAGCCCCTACAATTCTCATCCTCCTGTTCAATTCCCTCCATGGCCCTCGCCCCCTCCCTATCTCTGTAACCTCCTCCAGCCCCAACAATTCTCATCCTCCTGTTCAAATCCCTCCATGGCCCTCGGCCCCTCCCTATATCTGTAACCTCCTCCAGCCCCTACAAGTCACATCCTCCTGTTCAAATCCTTCCATGGCCCTCGCCTCCTCCCTATCTCTGTAACCTCCTCCAGCCCCTACAATTATCATCCTCCTGTTCAAATCCCTCCATGGCCCTCGTCCCCTCCCTATCTCTGTAACCTCCTCCAGCCCCTACAATTCTCATCCTCCTGTTCAAATCCCTCCATGGCCCCTCGCCCCCTCCCTATCTCTGTAACCTCCTCCAGCCCTACAATTCTCATCCCCCTGTTCAAATCCCTCCATGGCCCTCGTCCCCTCCCTATCTCTGTAACCTCCTCCAGCCCCTACAATTCTCATCCTCCTGTTCAAATCCCTCCATGGCCATCATCCCCTCCCTATCTCTGTAACCTCCTCCAGCCCCTACAATTCTCATCCTCCTGTTCAAATCCCTCCATGGCCCCTCGCCCCCTCCCTATCTCTGTAACCTCCTCCAGCCCCTACAATTCTCATCCTCCTGTTCAAATCAATCCATGGCCCCTCGCCCCCTCCCTATCTCTGTAACCTCCTCCAGTCCCTACAATTCTCATCCTCCTGTTCAAATCCCTCCATGGCCCCTCGCCCCCTCCCTATCTCTGTAACCTCCTCCAGCCCCTACAATTCTCATCGTCCTGTTCAAATCCCTCCATGGCCCCTCGCCCCCTCCCTATCTCTGTAACCTCCTCCAGTCCTACAACCCTCTGAGATCTCTGCGCTCCTCTAATTCTGGCCTCTTGCGCATCCCCCGATTTCCTTCGCTCCACCATTGGCGGCCGTGCCTTCAGCTGCCTGGGGCCCTGAGCTCTGGAATTCCCTCCCTAAACCTCTCCGCCTCTCTCTCCTCCTTTAAGACGCTCCTTAAAACCGACCTCTTTGACCAAGCTTTTGGTCGCCTGTCCCTAATATCTCCTTATGTGGCTCGGTGTCAAATTTTATTTGATAATTATGCGTGGGGTATTATCTCAGCAATACTCAAAATCATAGAATCATAGAGTGAGACAGCACAGGAGGAGGCCATTCGGCCCATCGTGCCTGTGCCGGCTCTTTGCTCGAGCTCTCCAATTAGTCCCACTCCCCCCCTCGCTCTTTCCCCACAGCCCTGCAAATTTTTCCCCTTCAAGTATTTATCCAATTCATCTTTTGAAAGTTACTATTGAATCTGCTTCCACCGCCCTTTCAGGCAGCGCGTTCCAGATCACAACAACTCGCTGCGTCAAGAAATGTTTCCTCATCTCCCCCTCTGGTTCTTTTGCCGATTATCTTCAATCTGTGTCCTCTGGTTACCCACCCTCCTGCCACTGGAAACACTTTCTCCTTATTTACTCCATCAAAACCCTTTGTGATTTTGAACACCTCCATTAAATCTCCTCTTAACCTTCTCTGCTCTAAGGAGAACAACCCCAGCTTCTCCAGTCTCTCCACATCACTGAAGTCCCTCATCCCCGGTCCCATTCTGGTCAATCTCCCCTTAACCTTCTCTGCTCTAAGGAGAACAATCCCAGCTTCTCCAGTCTCTCCACATCACTGAAGTCCCTCATCCCCGGTCCCATTCTGGTCAATCTCCCCTTAACCTTCTCTGCTCTAAGGAGAACAATCCCAGCTTCTCCAGTCTCTCCACATCACTGAAGTCCCTCATCCCTGGTACCATTCTGGTCAATCTCCTCCTTAACCTTCTCTGCTCCAAGGAGAACAACACCAGCTTCTCCAGTCTCTCCACGTCACTGAAGTCCCTCATCCCTGGTACCATTCTAGTCAATCTCCTCCTTAACCTTCTCTGCTCCAAGGAGAACAACCCCAGCTTCTCCAGTCTCTCCACATCACTGAAGTGGAAACAGCTTTTCCTTATTTACTCGATCATAACCCTTCATGATTATAATCATCAGGAAAGGATTGAACAGGCTGGGGCTCTTTTTTCTGGAAAAGAGAAGACTGAGGGGTGACCTGATCGAGGTCTTTAAGATTATGAAAGGGTTTCGATTGGAGAGACGTAGAGAAGATGTTTCCACTTGTTGGGCGAGACCAGAACTAGGGTCCGTCAATATAAGATAAATGTGAGAAGTCGCACAACACCAGGTTATAGTCTGAAGGATTAACTGCAATCATCTGGCAGTGTTCTCTGACTATATATGCTGTGCCTATATGCATCTCTTCACTTCACCTGATGAAGGAGCAGCGCTCCGAAAGCTTGTGATTTCAAATAAAGCTGTTGGACTATAACCTGGTGTTGTGCGACTTCTCACATTTGTCCACCCCCAGTCCAACACCGGCATCTCCGCATCACGTATCTACAGTTAATCTTTCTGACTGCCCTCCATCACACCTCGGCAGAGATACAATCAGGCCGGTCAGGGAGGCAGTACATCAAAGACACAGCAAAATACAGCTCAGACAATGAGGTGGGGTCACAGGGGGTCATGTCTTTGATATAATGTCTCCCTGACTGACCTGAGCTGGAAAGTGGGATTAGGCTGGATGGCTCTTTGTCGGCCGGCACAGACACGATGGGCCGAATGGCCTCCTCCTGTGCTGTGAACTTCTACGATTCTCAAACGAGCTTGTATGTTTTTTTCTTATGATGCGGAGATAGGGAGGGGGCGAGGGCCATGATGCGGAGATGCCGGTGTCGGACTGGGGGGTGGACAAAAATGAGAAGTCGCACAACACCAGGTTATAGTCCAACAGTTTTATTTGAAATCACGAGCTTTCGGAGCGGCTGCTCCTTCGTCAGGTGAAGTGAAGGAATACAAATCGGCACAGCATATATAGACAGAGAACAATGCCTGCGTAGCGTACAGTGTCAGATGACTACAGTTAATCTTTCTGACTGCCCTCCATCACACCTCGGTAGAGAAACCATCAGGCCAGTCAGGGAGGCATTACATAAAAGACACAGCAAAATACAGCTCAGACAATGAGGTGGGGTCACAGGGGGTCCAACGTGTCAAATCCTGCAGTCTGTATGGTTAAGCTTTTTACTTTTTTTTGAAAAACTGGAAATCACATCTGTGAACAAGCCAACGACGACTCGAGTCCGGATGACTCTACGTCACGTAACGTGACATGAACCCAAGATCCCGGTCGAGGCCGTCCTCATGGGTGCAGAACTTGGCCATCAGTTTCTGCTCGATGATTTTGCGCGGTCGTATTTTTTTCTTCGACCAAGGATGATACCAGAACTGAGAGGCTGTAACTATCGGGAAAGATTGAATAGGCTGGGGGTCTTTTCTCTAGAACAGAGAAGGCTGAGGGGCGACCTGATAGAGGTCTTCAAGATTATGAAAGGGTTTCGATTGGGTAGACGTAGAGAAGATGTTTCCACTTGTGGGGGAGACCAGAACTAGGGGCCATCAATATAAGATAGTCACTAATAAATCCAATGGGGAATTCAGGAGAAACTTCTTCCCCGAGAGAGTGGTGAGAATGTGGAACTCGCTCCCACAGGGAGTGGTTGAGGCGAAGAGCGTCGATGCATTTAAGGGGAAGCTAGACAAACACATGAGGGAGAAAGGAATGGAAGGATCTGGTGATGGGGTGAGATGAAGAGGGGGTGGGAGGAGGCTGGTGTGGAGCAGACACACCGGCATGGACTAGTTGGGCCCAATGGCCTCTTTCTGTGCTTGTAAATACTGTGTAAAAATGTAAATATCACCAGTTATTTCACACATACACGTTCACCCTCTCACTAGACATGTGGATACCAACCCTGAGGGGAAACGCTGCATTGCTGGATGAGAAACACTGTGGAATAAGAGAGGGAAAACAAGCATTAGTTCCATGCACAAACAACAGCCACAATGTGCATTTATATAGCGCCTTTAACATAATAAAACGTCCCAGGGTGCTTCACAGGAGTGATTATCAAACCAAATTCGACACGGAGCCACATAAGGAGATATTAGGACAGGCGACCAAAAGCTTGGTCAAAGAGGTCGGTTTTAAGGATCGTCTTAAAGGAGGAGAGAGAGGCGGAGAGGTTTAGGGAGGGAATTCCAGAGCTCAGGGCCCCAGGCAGCTGAAGGCATGGCCGCCAATGGTGGAGCGATGGAAATCGGGGGATGCGCAAGAGGCCAGAATTGGAGGAGCGCAGAGATCTCGGAGGGTTGTAGGGCTGGAGGAGGTTACAGAGATAGGGAGGGTCCGAGGGCCATGGAGGGATTTGAACAGGAGGATGAGAATTGTAGGGGCTGGAGGAGGTTACAGAGATAGGAAGGGGGCGAGGGGCCATGGAGGGATTTGAACAGGAGGATGAGAATTGTAGGAGCTGGAGGAGGTTACAGAGATAGGGAGGGAGCGAGGGCCATGGAGGGATTTGAACAGGAGGATGAGAATTGTAGGGTCTGGAGGAGGTTACAGAGATAGGGAGGGGGCGAGGGCCATGGAGGGATTTGAACAGGAGGATGAGAATTGTAGGGCTGGAGGAGGTTACAGAGATAGGGAGGGGGTGAGGGCCATGGAGGGATTCGAACCCGAGGATGAGAATTGTAGGGGCTGGAGGAGGTTACAGAGATAGGGAGGGGGCGAGGGCCATGGAGGGATTTGAACAGGAGGATTTCGTCTTTCTGTCCATTCTGTGTATGTGAGGAAGCTGTGTCAATACTCACCCATCACGAAACATAGGCCCAGACTCTTCATCTTCAGATCAGAGATGGGCTGTGCAATCTGCGAGCTTTGATCCTGTCACTGAAATCGTTCCTTTAGCGATCAGACGCATCGAATCCCGGCTGTGGGGAAACCAAGAATTGTGAATTGGCCAAGTCTTAATCTGCTCGCTTTTAACAGTAAAGTTAAAAGCAGTGCGGGAATGTTAAAGGTTGTGACATTTTTCTCTGAGTCAGAAGGTTGCGGGTTGCAGTCCCCACTCGAAGACCTGAGCCCCTAATCCAGGCCCACACCGGTGCCAGTACTGAGGGAGTGCCGCACTGTCGGAGGGGCAGTACTGAGGGAGCGCCGCACTGTCGGAGCGGCAGTACTGAGGGAGCGCTGCACTGTCGGAGGGGCAGTACTGAGTTAAGCGCCGCACTGTCGGAGGGGCAGTACTGAGGGAGCGCCGCACTGTCGGAGGGGCTGTACTGAGGGAGCGCTGCACTGTCGGAGGGGCAGTACTGAGGGAGCGCCGCACTGTCGGAGGGGCTGTACTGAGGGAGCGCCTGCACTGTCGGAGGGGCAGTACTGAGGGAGCGCCGCACTGTCGGAGCGGCAGTACTGAGGGAGCGCCGCACTGTCGGAGCGGCAGTACTGAGGGAGCGCCTGCACTGTCGGAGCGGCAGTACTGAGGGAGCGCCTGCACTGTCGGAGGGGCAGTACTGAGGGAGCGCCTGCACTGTCGGAGGGGTAGTACTGAGGGAGTGCCGCACTGTCGGAGCGGCAGTACTGAGGGAGCGCCGCACTGTCGGAGGGGCAATACTGAGGGAGTGTTGACTGTCGGAGGGGCAGTACTGAGGGAGCGCCGCACTGTCGTAGGGGCAGTACCGAGGGTGCTCTGTACTGTCAGAGGGGCAACTGTGCACAGCAAGCTCCCACAAACAGCAATGTGACATTGACCAGATAATCTGTTTTCGTGATGTTGGTTGAGGGATAAATATCAGCCCCAGGACACCAGGGAGAACTCCCCAACCCTCCTCTTCTTCCAATAGTGGCTGTGGGATCTTTTACGTCCACCCGAGAGGGCAGACGGTGCCCTCGGTTTAACGTCTCATCCCAAAGACGGCACATCCCCGATTTCCATCGCTCCACCATTGGCGGTCGTGCCTTCAGCTGTCTGGGGCCCCGAGCTCCGGAATTCCCTCCCTAAACCTCTCCACCTCTCTCTCCTCCTTTAAGACGCTCCTTAAAACCGACCTCTTTGACCCAGCTTTTGGTCACCTGTCCTAATATCTCCTTATGTGGCTCGGTGTCAAATTGTGTTTGATAATCGCTCCTGTGAAGCGCCCTGGGACGTTTTACTGAGGCGCTATATGAAACACTAGTTAGGCCGCAGCTAGAGTACTGTGTGCAGTTCTGGTCACCACATTACAGGAAGGATGTGATTGCACTGGAGAGGGTACAGAGGAGATTTACGAGGATGTTAAACATAGAAACATAGAAGATAGGAGCAGGAGTAGGCCATTCAGCCCCTCGAGCCTGCTCCGCCATTCGATGAGATCATGGCTGATCATCCAAACTCAGTACCCTGTCCCTGCCTTCTCCCCATATCCCTTGATCCCTTTAGCCTTAAGAAATATATCTAACTCATTCTTCAATATATTTAATGACTTGGCCTCAACTACCTTCTGTGGTAGAGAATTCCACAGGTTCACCACTCTCTGGGTGAAGAAATTCTTCCTCATCTCTGTCCTAAATGGCTTACCCCTTATCCTTAGATTATGACCCCTGGTTCTGGACTCTCCGACCATCGGGAACATTCTTCCTGCATCTAGTTTGTCCAGACCTGTCAGAATTTTATATGTTTCGATGAGATCCCCTCTCATTCTTCTATACTCCAGCGAGTATAAGCCCAATCGACCCAATTTCTCCTCATATGACATTCCTGCCATCCCAGGTATCAGCCTTGTGAATCTTCGCTGAACTCCTTCCATGGCAAGAACATCCTTCCTCAGATAAGGTGACCAAAACTGCACACAATACTCAAGGTGTGGTCTCACCAAGGCCCTGTACAACTGCAGCAAGACATCCCTGTTGCCTGGGCTCGGGAATTTTAGCTATGAGGAAAGATTGGATAGGCTGGGGTTGTTTTCTTTGGAACAGAGGAGGCTGAGGGGAGATTTAATTGAGGTGTATAAAATGATGAGGGACCGAGATAGAGTGGATAGGAAGGACCTGTTTCCCTCAGCAGAGAGGTCAATAACCAGGGGGCATAGATTTCAAGTAATTGGCAGAGGGAATAGAGAGGAGTTGAGGAGAATGTTCTTCACCCAGAGGGTGGTGGGGGTCTGGAACTCACTGCCTGAAAGGGTGGTAGACGCAGGCATCGATGACGAAGTCCAACCCCGCCTTCAGTGTGCCAGTGCAGCCTTCGGTCGCCTGAGGAAGAGAGTGTTTGAAGACCAGGACCTCAAATCCGGCACTAAGCTCATGGTCTACAGAGCAGCAGTGATACCCGCCCTGCTGTCTGCCTCAGAGACATGGACCATGGACAGCAGGCACCTCAAAGCACTGGAGAGGTACCACCAACGCTGCCTCCGCAAGATCCTGCAAATCCATTGGCAGGATAGGCGCACCAAGGTCAGTGTTCTCGCTCAGGCCAACATCCCCAGCATCGAAGCTTTGACCACGCTCGATCAGCTCCGATGGATGGGCCACATCGTCCGCATGGCCGATACGAGACTCCCAAAACAAGCGCTCTCCTCGGAGCTCCAGCACGGCAAGAGAGCCCCAGGTGGGCAGAGGAAACGCTTCAAGGCCACCCTCAAAGCCTCCTTGAAAAAGTGCAACATCCCCACCGACACCTGGGAAACCCTGGCCCAAGACCAGAGCACAAAGTGGAGGAGAAGCCTCTGGGAAGGCGCCGAACACCTCGAGTCTCTTCGCCGGGAGCAAGCGGAAGCCAAGCGCAAACAGCGCAAGGAGCGCACGTCAACCCAAGCGCCCCACCCACCCGCCCCCTTCAACCACCGTCTGCCCCACCTGTGACAGAGACTGTAGGTCCTGCATTGGACTCATCAGTCACCTGAGAACTCATCTTAAGTGTGGAAACATAGAAACATAGAAGATAGGAGCAGGAGTAGGCCATTCGGCCCCTTGAGCCTGCTCCGCCATTCGATGAGATCATGGCTGATCATCCAAATTCAGTACCCTGTCCTTGATCCCTTTAGCCTTAAGAAATATATCTAACTCCTTCTTGAATATATTTAATGAATTGGCCTCAACTGCCTTCTGTGGTAGAGAATTCCACAGGTTCACCACTCTCTGGGTGAAGAAATTCCTCCTCATCTCAGTTCTAAATGGCTTACCCCTTATCCTAAGACTGTGACCCCTGGTTCTGGACTCCCCGACCATCAGGAACATCCTTCCTGCATCTAGTCTGTCTAGTCCTGTTAGAATTTTATAAGTTTCAACGAGATCCCCTCTCATTCTTCTAAACTCCAGTGAGTATAAGCCCAATCGACCCAATCTCTCCTCATACGTCATTCCTGCCATCCCAGGTATCAGCCTTGTGAATCTTCGCTGCACTCCCTCCATGGCAAGAACATCCTTCCTCAGATAAGGCAACCAAAACTGCACACAGTACTCAAGGTGTGGTCTCACCAAGGCGCTGCACAACTGCAGCAAGACATCCTTCCTCAGAAGCAGATCATCCTCGGTTACGAGGGACGGCCTGAGAGAAGAGGCAGAGGCAGAACCCCTCATCACATTTGAAAAGTACTTGGATGTGCGCTTGAAGTGCTGTAACCTACAGGGCTACGGACCAAGAGCTGGGAAGTGGGATTAGGCTGGAGAGCTCTTTGTCGGCCGGCACGGACACGATGGGCCGAATGGCCTCCTTCTGTGCCGTCAGTCTCTTTGGGCTGGATTTTGATACTGGGTCGGGTTGGGGTCGTGTCATCCACTTTTCGTGTTATCCACCCGACTGCAATTGGATGTGGGGAGATTGATGCGATTTTCACTGAATTGGGCAATTGAGTTCCAGCATGTGGGAACCCATGAACCAATTAGTGGTTTCAGTCTGAAAGTCGCCTCTGATGATGTCATCACTGCAGGTCAGAGACTGCCTGGTCTCAGAGACTGCCTGGCCTTTGGTGTGAGAGGACCTGGATGCAAAATGAGCAGCATCTCAGAGAGAGAGAGAGAGAGAGAGAGAGAGAGCGAGAGCGAGAGCCAGAGCCAGAGCCAGAGCCAGAGCCAGAGCCAGAGACAGAGACAGAGACAGAGACAGAGACAGAGACTGAGACTGAGACTGAGACTGAGACTGAGACTGAGACTGAGACTGAGACTGAGACTGAGACTGAGACTGAGACTGAGACTGAGACTGAGACTTTTTTTTGCATCCAGGTCCTCTCACAGCAAAGGCCAGGCAGTCTCTGAAGACCTTCAATGCAGCAGCATCAGAGGCGACTTTCAGACCTAATACTATTACTACCTTCATCACATCTCCGTTGTAATAGTGGGCCTGCAGCTGATAGTCAGCTATCCAGTTGTGCTCCCGCCAGGTTTCACTGGCGTGTTTCACACCAGGCGTGCTTCACGTCAGAAAAGGGTTAAACTCGCTAAAACGTTTCAAAATGGCATTACAGAGCCAATTTAGGGCTTGTTAAGGGCTTTAATGGCCTCTCCCGCCTCTTGGAGGCGGGACGGAGTCGGGAACAACCGCGACCGATTTTAGTCAAAATTGCGTGGAGGCGGGATGGAGGCGGGACCCCCGAATCTGCAACTTTAACCCCCCCCCACACGCCTCCGAACCCGACTCCACGGGTCATTGAAAATCCAGCCCATAGAGTTATACAGCACAGAAAGAGGCCCTTCGGCCCATCGTGTCTGCGCCGGCCATCAAGCCCTGTCTATTCTAATCCCATTTTCCAGCACTTGGTCCGTAGCCTTGGATGCTATGGCGTCTCAAGTGCTCATCTAAATGCTTCTTGAATGTTGTGAGGGTTCCTGCCTCTACCACCCTTTCAGGCAGTGAGTTCCAGATTCCAACCACCCTCTGGGTGAAAAAGTTTCTCCTCAAATCCCCTCTAAACCTCCTGCCCCTTACCTTGAAACTATGCCCCCTGGTTTATTGAGCCCTCTGCTAAGGGGAAAAGTTCCTTTCTATCTACCCTATCGACGCCCCTCATAATTTTGTACACCTCAATCAGGTCCCCCCTCAGCCTTCTCTGCTCTAAGGAAAACAACCCCAGCCTGTCCAGTCTCTCTTCATAGCTGAAGCGCTCCAGCCCAGGTAACATCCTGGTGAATCTCCTCTGCACCCTCTCCAATGCAATCACATCCCTCCTATAGTGTGATGACCAGAACTGCACACAGTATTCCAGCTGTGGCATAACTAGCGTTTTGTACATAAACTCCCTGCTCTTATATTCTATGCCTCGGCTAATGAAGGCAAGTATCCCATATGCCTTTTTAACCACCTTATCTACCTGTCCTGCTGCCTTCAGGGATCTATGTGCATGCACACCAAGGTCCCTCTGATCCTCTGTCCTTCCTAGGGTCCGACCATTCATTGTGTATTCCCTTGCCTTGTTAGACCTCCCAAAATTCATCACCTCACACTTTTCAGCCTCTTGCTTGCTGTAGGAGCTGTTGTGGGGGCAGACTGCCCTGATTGGGAAAGGCTTGCCTCCCTGCCGGCTTGATCCACACGGCGCTGTGATCTCCGGACATCTGGCAGTAATTGTTCCTCTCTGACAGCGAGACTGGGTAAACAAGCGAAAAGGGAATCGAGGGCGGAGGATCACACACACAAACTACGCAGTCACAGAGTTCATTACTTGACTGTGTCTCGAGGGAGAGGGTGGGGGGGGCAGCAGTGAAAGGAATTGTGGGTCCTGGACAGGCAAGAAGGATAGAGAGAGAGAAAGAAAGAAAGAGAGAAAGAAAGAAAGAAAGAAAGAGAGAGAAAGAAAGAAAGAAAGAGAGAGAGAGAAAGAAAGATTAAAGAAAGATTGCATTTAACTAGCGCCTTTCACAACCTCCGGACATAGAAACATAGAAGATAGGAGCAGGAGTAGGCCATTCGGCCCCTCGAGCCTGCTCCGCCATTCAATGAGATCATGGCTGACCATCCAAACTCAGTACCCTGTCCCTGCTTTCTCCCCATATCCCTTGATCCCTTTAGCCTTAAGAAATATATCTAACTCCTTCTTCAATATATTTAATGAATTGGCCTCAACTGCCTTCTGTGGTGGAGAATTCCACAGGTTCACCACTCTCTGGGTGAAGAAATTCCTTCTCATCTCAGTCCTAAATGGCTTACCCCTTATCCTTAGACTGTGACCCCTGGTTCTGGACTCCCCCAACATCGGGAACATCCTTCCTGCATCTAGTCTGTCTAGTCCTGTTAGAATTTTATAAGTTTCAATGAGATCCCCTCTCATTCTTCGAAACTCTAGCGAGTATAAGCCCAATCGACCCAATCTGTCTTCATACGTCATTCCTGCCATCCCAGGTATCAGTCTGGTGAATCTTCGCTGAACTCCTTCTATGGCAAGAACATCCTTCCTCAGATAAGGCGACCAAAACTGCACACAGTAATCAAGGTGTGGTCTCACCAAGGCCCTGTACAACTGCAGCAAGACATCCTTGTTCCTGTACTCGAATCCTCTCGCTATGAAGGCCAACATACCATTTGCCTTCTTAACCGCCTGCTGCACCTGCATGCTTACCTTCAGCGACTGGTGCACAAGGACTCCCAGATCTCGTTGCACTTCCCCTTCTCCCAATCTATTAGGACTGCCTAAGAAGAGTGTGGGCCTGGATTATGGAGCTCGAGTCCGAGAGTATATGCATCTACCTCCGACAGTGCGGCACTCCCTCAGTACTGGCACCGGGGAGTGTGGGCCTGGATTATGGGGCTCGAGTCCGAGAGTATATGCATCTACCTCCGACAGTGCAGGAAGGGACAGAGTGTGTGGAGTAAAAGGTAAACTGGTAAAAAGTGAAAAAGCAGGAACTAAGTGCCACAAAGCATATTTGAAAGTTCTCTATCTGAATGCACGTAGCATTCGTAACAAAATAGACGAGTTAATGGCACAAATAACTACATATGGTTATGATATTGTGGCCATTACAGAAACATGGCTGCAGGGTGACAATGCCTGGGAATTAAACTTACCAGGTTATTTAACGATCAGGAAGGACAGGCAGGAAGGAAGGGGAGGTGGGGTGGCTATGTTAATAAAGGAAGGAATCACTGTAATACAGAGTAATGATATTGGGTCAAAAAATCATGATAATGAAACAGTTTGGGTGGAGATAAGGAATAATAAGGGGAAAAAAACATTAGTGGGCGTAGTCTATAGGCCTCCGAACAGTTGCAACTCTATTGGACGGAGTATCAATCAGGAAATAGTTGAGGCATGTAATAAGGGAACATCTATAATTATGGGGGATTTTAACTATCATATTAATTGGACAAATCAAATGGGGCAGGGCTGCCTTGAGGATGAGTTCATTGAGTGTATTAGGGATGGGTTTCTTGAGCAGTATGTAACTGAACCGACCAGGGGGCAAGCAACCTTAGATCTGGTCCTGTGTAACGAGACAGGATTAATTAAAAATGTCCTAGTAAAGGATCCCCTTGGAATGAGTGACCATAACATGGTTGAATTCCATATTCAATTAGAGGGTGAGAAGGTTGGATCTCAAACAAGCGTGCTAAGCTTGAATAAAGGAGACTATGAAGGTATGCGAGCGGAATTGAGTAGAGTGGATTGGGAAAATAGATTAAAGGGTAAGACGACACATGATCAGTGGTGTACATTCAAGGAGTTATTTTACAACTTCCAAAAAAAATATATTCCACTGAAAAGAAAAGGGTGTAAAAGAAAGGACAGTCATCCGTGGCTAAGTAAAGAAATTAAGGATAGTATTCGACTAAAAACAAGGGCATATAAGGTAGCGAAATCTAGTGGGAGGACAGAGGATTGGGAAAACTTTAAAAGGCAGCAAAAAATAACAAAAAGATTGATTAAGAAAGGGAAGATAGATTATGAAAGTAAATTAGCAAAAAATATAAAAACAGATAGTAAGAGTTTTTATAGTTATATAAAAAGAAAAAGGGTGGCTAAAGTAAATGTTGGTCCCTTAGAGGATGAGACCGGGAAATTAATGGTGGGAAATATGGAGATGGCAAAAACACTGAATGAATATTTTGTATCAGTCTTTACAGTAGAGGACACTAAGAATATCCCAACACTGGACAAACAGGGGGCTATAGGGGGAGAGGAGCTAAACACGATCAAAATCACTAAGGAAGTGGTACTCGGTAAAATAATGGGACTCAAGGCGGATAAATCACCTGGACCTGATGGCTTACATCCTAGAGTCTTGAAGGAAGTGGCGGTAGGGATTGTAGATGCATTGGTAATAATTTTTCAAAACTCCCTGGATTCCGCTAAGGTCCCGGCAGACTGGAAAACTGCTAATGTAACACCCTTATTTAAAAAGGGCAGTAGACAGAAGGCTGGTAACTATAGACCGGTTAGCCTAACATCTGTGGTAGGTAAAATTTTGGAGTCCATTATTAAGGAAACAGTAACAGGACATTTGGATAATCATAATTTAATAGGACAAAGTCAGCATGGTTTTACGAAGGGGAAGTCATGTTTGACAAATTTGCTGGAGTTCTTTGAGGAAGTAACATATAGAGTGGATAAAGGGGAACCAGTGGACGTAGTGTATTTAGACTTCCAAAAGGCATTTGACAAGGTGCCACACAAAAGATTATTGCTTAAGGTAAAAAATCACGGGATTGGGGGTAATATTCTGGCATGGATAGAGGATTGGCTATCTAACAGAAAGCAAAGAGTTGGGATAAATGGTTCATTCTCAGACTGGCAATCAGTAACTAGTGGTGTTCCACAGGGGTCAGTGCTGGGTCCCCAACTCTTCACAATCTATATTAACGATTTGGAGGAAGGGACCAAGTGTAACATATCAAAATTTGCAGATGATACAAAGATGGGAGGGAAAGTAGTGAGTGAGGAGGACATAAAAAACCTGCAAGGGGACATAGACAGGCTAAGTAAGTGGGCAGAGATTTGGCAGATGGAATACAACACTGGAAAGTGTGAGGTGATGCACTTTGGCAGGAAAAATCCTAGAGCAATTTATTATCTTAATGGCAAGAAACTGGAGAGTACTGAAGTGCAAAGGGATCTGGGGGTCCTGGTGCACGAAACTCAAAAGGTTAGTATGCAGGTGCAGCAAGTGATTAAGAAGGCAAATGGAATGTTGGCTTTCATTGCTAGGGGGATAGAATATAAAAATAGGGAGGTATTGCTTCAGTTGTACAAGGTATTGGTGAGACCGCACCTGGAATACTGCATACAGTTTTGGTGTCCTTACTTAAGGAAAGACATCCTTGCTCTCGAGGCAGTGCAAAAAAGGTTCGCTCGGTTAATCCCGGGGATGAGGGAGTGGTCATATGAGGAGAGGTTGGGTAGATTGGGACTCTACTCATTGGAGTTCAGAAGAATGAGAGGCGATCTTATTGAAACATATAAGATTGTGAAGGGGTTGGATCGGGTGGATGCGGGGAGGATGTTCCCGATGACGGGTGAGACGAGAACTAGGGGACATAGTCTTAGAATAAGGGGCTGCTCTTTCAAAACTGAGATGAGGAGGAACTACTTCACTCAGAGGGTGGTAGGTCCATGGAATATGCTGCCACAAAAAGCTGTAGAAGCTACAACATTAATTAAATTTAAAACAGAAATAGACAGTTTCCTAGAAGTAAAGGGCATTAAGGGTTACGGGGAGCGGGCAGGAATTTGGACATGAGTCTAGGTTCGGATCGGTCATGGCCCTGTGGGTAGTGGAGCGGGCCCAGGGACTGTGTAGCCTGATTCTGCTCCTATTTCGTGTGTGCAATTCTGTTAGATGCAGGAGATGGTTCTGTGATAGATAGTAGATTGGCGGTTAGGATCAGATCAGCCATGATCTTATTGAATGGCGGAGCAGGCTCGAGGGGCCGATTGGCCTACTCCTGCTCCTATTTCTTATGTTCTTATGTTCTTAAGTACTGGCACCGGGGAGAGTGGGCCTGGATTATGGGGCTCGAGTCCTAGAGTATATGCATCTACCTCCGACAGTGCGGCACTCCCTCAGTACTGGCACCGGGGAGTGTGGGCCTGGATTATGGGGCTTCAGTCCTAGAGTATATACATCTACCTCCGACAGTGCAGCGCTCCCTCAGTACTGGCACCGGGGAGTGTGGGCCAGGATTATGGAGCTCGAGTCCGAGAGTATATACATCTACCTCCGACAGTGCAGCGCTCCCTCAGTACTGACACCGGGGAGTGTGGGCCTGGATTATGGGGCTCGAGTCCTATAGTATATACATCTACCTCCGACAGTGCAGCGCTCCCTCAGTACTGGCACCGGGGAGTGTGGGCCTGGATTATAGTGCACAAATCCTAGATAGCGGGATAGTGGGATCAGTTTAGGATTGATACAGGTCTATGGGGAGAGAGCAGGGCAGTAGGATTAGTTTGGGATAGATACAGGGCTATGGGGAGAGAGCGGGTCAGTGGGATTAGTTTGAGATTGATACAGGGCTATGGGGAGAGAGCGGGGCAGTGGGATTAGTTTGGGGATTGATACAGGGCTATGGGGAGTGAGCGGGGCAGTGGGATTAGTTTGGGATTGATACAGGGCTATGGGGAGAGCGCGGGGCAGTGGGATAAGTTTGGGAATTGATACACGGCTATGGGGAGAGAGCGGGGCAGTGGGATTAGTTTGGGAATTGATACAGGGCTATGGGGAGAGAGTGGGGCAGTGGGATTAGTTTGAGATTGATACAGGGCTATGAGGAGAGAGCATTAATCTGTCTCTAACCTGTAGAGGGAGCTTTACTCTGTATCTAACCCGTGCTGTACCTGCCCTGGGAGTGTTTGATGGGACAGTGTAGAGCGAGCTTTACTCTGTATCTAACTCGTGCTGTACCTGCCCTGGGAGTGTTTGATGGGACAGTGTAGAGGGAGCTTTACTCTGTATCTAACCCCGTGCTGTACCTGCCCTGGGAGTGTTTGATGGGACAGTGTAGAGGGAGCTTTACTCTGTATCTAACCCCCTGCTGTACCTGCACTGGGAGTGTTTGATGGGACAGAGTAGAGGGAGCTTTACTCTGTATCTAACCCGTGCTGTACCTGCCCTGGGAGTGT
>JASTWF010000866.1:170000-172384 GCA_030390025.1 Squalus acanthias
ACTGCAGCCACGGTGCGCTGGTGGTGGAGGGAGTGAATGTTTAAGGTGGTGGATGGGGGGCCAATCAAGCGGGGCTGCTTTGTCCTGGATGGTGTAGAGCTTCTTGAGTGTTGTTGGAGCTGCAACTCATCCAGGCAAGTGGAGAGTATTCCATCACACTCCTGACTCGTGCCTTGTAGATGGTGGAAAGGCTTTGGGGAGTCAGGAGGTGAGACACTCGCCGCAGAATACCCAGCCTCTGACCTGCTCTTGTAGCCACAGTATTTATGTGGCTGGTCCAGTTAAGTTTCTGGTCAATGGCGACCCCCCAGGATGTTGATGGTGGGGGGATTCGGCGATGGGAATGCCGTTGAATGTCAACTGAAGTGTTTACAAAACATAGATCAGTCACCAGGATACAGGAGGGCAGGAAACTTTGCCAGCGGAATGCTGTGTATGTTTGGGAATTTTGCACCCCTCCCCCCTCCCACTGAGACTCCCAGCTTTGGATGTCTTCCCTGGGATTGCGGCCAGTTCCCTTCCAGTGAATGTGGCCCCAGGTCCCAGGGCGGGAGATGAAAAGCCGTAAATGTTTACACACCGACCACAGCGAAGCGCCGGGAATATCAGCTGTCACACAAGCTGGGCAGCACACACACACTCTCGGGCTGGCTTCTGATCCCCGGTGCCAGTACTGAGGGAGCGCTGCACGGTCGGAGGTAGATGTATATACTCTAGGATTCGAGCCCCATAATCCAGGCCCACACTCCCCGGTGCCAGTACTGAGGGAGTGCTGCACTGTCGGAGGTGCTGTCTTTCAGATGTGACCTTAAACCGAGGCCCCGTCTGCCCTCTCAGGTGGACGTAAAAGATCCCACGGCTACTATTGGAAGAAGAGCAGGGATAGTTTTCCCCGGTGTCCTGGGGTTAATATTTATCCCTCAACCAACATCACTAAAACAGATAATGTGGTTATTATCACATTGCTGTTTGTGGGATCTTGCTGTGCGCAAATTGGCTGCTGCGTTTCCCACATTACAACAGTGACCGCACTTCAAAAAGTACTTCATCGGCTGTGAAGCGCTTTGGGACGTCCTGAGGTGGTGAAAGGCGCTGGAGAAATGCGAGTCTGTCTTTCTTGCAGTTGTGCTCAGGACCCGTGGGTTAGGGAGGGTGGTGGGTGGGTGGGTTAGTGCTCGGGGCTGAGGGCAGGAAGATCAGCCAACTCCCTGCTCCTGGCCATTGAGGAGTGGCTGCTGCTGCCTGTGTGGGCCGGGCTGCGCTGTGTCGCGACGCACCCCATGGTTCAATATCCCGCCGAGATCCACGAGCTCAGCTGCCCCACTCTCCCCCCCCTCCGCCAGGTGAGCTGATGCAGTATCAGTGTCAGAATGGGGGCCTGTCTTTGCCGCCTCTCAAGACATTTTCTCGTACTGATACACTTCATTCCTCTTCCTTTGAACAGTGAACAATCTATTGAACCCCCTATTCGTGTGTCCATTCTTTGACTCGCAGTCCATATTGTGTGTGAGTGTATGTGAGTGTGTGTGTGTGAGTGAGTGTGAGAGTGTGTGTGTGAGTGAGTGTGAGAATGTGTGAGTGTGTGTGTGAGTGTGAGAGTGTGTGTGTGAGTGTGTGAGTGTGAGTGTGTGTGTGTGAGTGAGTGTGAGTGTATGAGTGTGTGTGTGTGTGAGTGTCTGTGCGTGAGTGTGTGTGTGAGTGTGTATGAGTGTGTGTGTGTGTGTGTGTGTGTGAGTGAGTGTGAGTGTGTGAGTGAGTGCGTGAGTGTGAGTGTGAGTGAGTGACTTTGTGTGTGTGTGTGTGTGAGTGTGTATGTGAGTGTGTAAGTGTACGTTTGTGAGTGTGCTGTGTGTGTATGAGTGTGTGAGAGTGTGTGTGAGTGTGTGAGATTGTGTGTGAGTGTATGTGTGTGAGTGTGAGTGTGTGAGTGTGTGAGTGTGTGTGTGAGTGTGTGAGTGAGTGAGTGTGAGTGTGCGTGTGTGTGAGTGAGTGTGTGTGTGTGTGAGTGTGTGTGTGAGTGTGTGTGTGTGAGTGAGTGTGTGAGTGAGTGTGTGTGAGTGTGTGTGAGAGAGTGAGTGTGTGTGAGTGAGTGAGTGTGTGAGTGTGAGTGTGTGTGAGTGTGAGTGTGAGAGTGTGTGTGTGAGTGAGTGTGAGAGTGTGTGTGAGTGTGTGTGTGTGTATGAGTGTGTGAGTGTGTGTGTGAGTGTGAGTGAGTGTGAGTGTGAGTGTGTGTGTGTGAGTGAGTGTGAGAGTGTGTGAGTGTGTGTGAGTGCGAGTGTGTGTGAGTGAGAGTGTGCGTGAGAGTGTGAGTCTGAGTGTGTGAGTGTGTGTGTGAATGTGAGTGTGTGTGAGTGTGTGTGAGTGTGTGTGTGTGTGAGTATGTG
>JASTWF010000867.1:0-172290 GCA_030390025.1 Squalus acanthias
GGGGGGCTGAAGATTGGGGGGGTAGGGGTCAGCGGGGGAAGGGCACGGTCGAGGCGGGAGCGTCGCACGCGCGGCGGCCGTTGGGTCTTTCAGTTTAAAATAACGGCGACTGGGGCCAGGGCGAAATGAAGGCGCGCCCGACCAAACAACAAGCGCGCCCACCAACAAAATAATCACATAACAACGCCTACTACAGCATCTGTGTGATGTTACTGCTGAGAACCAAACCTCCAGCCCTCTTTAAAAAAAATGTCTACGTCCCTTCATCTTGCTCCGCCTCCGACCGGCCCCTTCTTGTCCCTGACGTTGCTGCTGCTGCTGCCCGTCACGGTGCGAAGCCGGAATTGGATTGCCGAGGAGCGAGTGAAGGGAGAGTGCTCCATTCACGGTGCAGGCACCGAGAGCACGGATAGGCACCGAAGAGGCTGCTGTCTTGTGCAGACGCCGCAGCGGGTCTGCCCGAGGGGCTATGGGGCTGTTTGAGCGCGCGAGGAAGCAGTGGTTCCTGGTGGCCATCGTGCTGGCGATCACCTTCGCCAAACTGCAGCCTTCTGTGGGAGTGTATGGAGGTGAGTTTCACGCAAGGCAAGGGGAGAGGAACCTGCCCGTCTGAGCAATCCAACGGCAGAACAGTAACCGACACAGGCCTGTATGGATAAAAAGATTTAGGGGGTAATTTACTCCCGTATGTATGCATGGAGCTCCTCTGATAGCTGGTAGTAGAGGGACCATTGCTTTTGATTTGCTTCCTTGTACGTACTGTACACACACTACCCAAACCTTGCACATGACACGTTGCAAACGCACTTCCGCGTTTGGCTACAGCAATGTTATATTGATGTATTAAAACATGAATCTGAGAAAAGATGCAGCTAGCTACAGTATGTTCAGCCAACATGGCGGTGTTTATATTTTTATTGTGTTGCAAGGGATGCCATGACTAGGTTTCGATGTCCTCCGGAGATAAATGTGGAACATATTTAACATTTCTGAGGCACTTTTGTTTACTGGTTTTAAAATATATGTTAACATACTGGTTATTCTCCACAGTAACACGTTCCAAAGAAAATTGCTATTGTGTTGATTTCCTAATTCAAGTACAACTGCCAGGATCTGATAATTATTAAACTACTATTAGAATAAGTATTACAATATTGAGAAATGAATTTATCTACCTGATATATGTGCAGGATATAACTTTACCTTGCATACTTTCTTTTGGACTGCAATTGTGACCAGAAGAAAAAATAATGGTGTGTTTCCCAGTATGTTGATCAGGCGTTGAATATACAGTTTATCAGAAGTCAGTGTAACTACCAACTTCAATAAACTCTTAGTTAATATTTTTTAATACTATTGTGCTTTCCTCTATGTTCAGAATCTTATGTATACTTCTTGACATCTGATCATCTTTCATTTGGTTTGCTAAATATAAAACCAAAATGATCCTGGCCTGGATTTTGCAGTGGGAAATGACAGCAAACTGTCAGAGTTCACTGTCATACCTCCTCTGAAACTGACCGTAACTTCAGGAGTTAGTGCATGCACAACTAAACACAGAAATCCGGAAGTTGTGGTCAGTCATTCACTGCTCCAACACAGGCTGTGCTGTGGACCCCCCCCCCCCCCACCCCCCTATAGCCAGCAATCAGTGAAAATCAGTGGAACTGACAAACTTGCACTTTTTCGCTGTATTAAATGTTAATACAAAAGCAAAATACTGTGGATGCTGGAAATCTGAAATAAAAACAGAAAATGCAGGAAATACTCTGCAGGTCAGGCAGCATTTGTGGAGAGAGAAACAGTTAACGTTTCAGGTCGATGACCCTTCGTGGAAAAAGTTAGAAATGTAACAGATTTTAAGCAAGTGCAGGGAAAGGAGGGAGGGGAGGAAAGAACAAAAGGGAAGGTCTGTGATCGGGTGGAAGGCAGGAGTGATTAAATGACAAAAGGTAAAAGGAGATGGCAATGGGACAAGTCAAGAAACAAAAGATAAGTCCAGAAGAGGTGTAAATGGGTACAGCAAAATCATTAACAGGAGCCATCTGAAAAAATAGGTTATGGTCTGAAATTGTTGAACTCGATGTTGAGTCCAGAAGGCTGTAAAGTGCCTAATTGAAAGATGAGGTGCTGTTCCTTGAACTTACGTTGAGCTTCATTGGAACAGTGTAAGAGGCCGAGGACCGGGAGGTCAGAGTGGGAGCGGCGAATTAAAGTGACCGGCGACCGGAAGCTCGGAATCACGCTTACGGACTGAATGCAGGTGTTCCGCAAAGCGGTCATCCAATCTGCGTTTGGTCTCCTCAATGTAGAGGAGACTGCATCGTGAGCAGCGAATACAGTATACTAAGTTACAAGAAGTGCAAGTAAATCGCTGTTTCACCTGGAAGGAGTGTTTGGAGCCCTGGACAGTGGGAAGGGAGGAGGTAAAAGGGCAGGTGTTACATCTCCTGCGCTTGCATGGGAAGGTGCCATGGGAAGGAGAGGGGGTGTTGGGGGTGATTGAGGAGTGGACCAGGGTGTCGTGGAGGGAGTAGTCACTGAATCCCCACAATGCAGATAGAGGCCATTTCGGCCCATCGAGCCTGCACGACACATATCCCACCCTATCCCCGTAACCCCACGTATTTAATCCCCCTAACACTAAGGGTCAATTTATCATAGCCAAATCAACCTAACCCGCACATCTTTTGGACTGTGGAAGGAAACCGGAGCACCCGGAGGAAACCCACGCAGACACGGGGAGAATGTGCAAACTCCACACAGACAGTCACCCGAGGCCGGATTCGAATCCGGGTCCCTGGCGCTGTGAGGCAACAGTGCTAACCACTATGTCCACCGTGTAGTCCCTCCATTAAATGTTAAGCCTTGTTGGAATAGGTGTAACTGGGGTTTTAACAGTGTATTGACTGCTAACCTACTGTTCTGTCCCTGAAAAACTAATTTTTATATTTGTGGAATGTCAAATTTCTCTGATTAAAAATAGTAATTTTTAAAAAAAGATTTTTTTTTTTTAAAGTTTGTTCATGATATTTCAGCTTCTACGTTAACCCCATGTGTATGTCCCAATCTTTATTTTGCTCTCTAACTTTTTTTAAAAGTTCAGCTTTTCATTTCTTGGTTTGCTGTCTGTGAAATTTTTTAGACAGCTTGATGATGTCACTGCAGCATCGCGCTAGGAATCCCCTATTGACAGCGCTACAATCAATTGCACGTCGAGAAACCTAAATTTTTTGCCACAGAGATCGCGAGATCTCTCTGTGGGCGGCTTTCTTCAAGATCAGCGGCAATCGCCGTTTACCGCAAATTACGGGCCCCTGCCTTTCGGATGAGATGTTAAACTGTGTGCAAATGGCCTGTTTAGTTGGATGTAAAAGAATCCATGGCACTATTCTAAAATGAGCAGGGAATTCTCTCAGTGTCTTGGCCAACATTCCTCCCTCAAACAACACTTTCAAGAACAGATTATCTGGTCACTCATTTATTTGCTGTTTGTGGAACCTTGTTTGCAAATAGACTGTTGTATTTATCTGTGTAACAGAGACTGCACTTCAAAAAATAATGGTGGTCTTGACAACTGTGAAAATGCTATTTGCAAGCTTGTTTGTTCGTTCTTGAAAATGTGGTGATCCAAGCTTTATGTTTTCAAGTTTTTTTCTGAAAAAGTAGCAGTCCTGAATGAAAATGCAATTATTTTAGAAATCTAGATTTGGCTAGTTGATAAGACAAGTACTAAATCTGTTATAGGAAAATGTGATGAAGCATGTACAGAAATTCAGAACAGAGTTAATGCAATTCTATTTTATTACACATTTCAATTCATTCTTGTAAACATTTGAGAAAATTAATATTCAACTTCATTTGAGTACAAGACAAAACTGGAGAGCAGATAACATTGTTAAACCAATAAACTAACCTAAGAGAAATGAATATGCTTCTACGTACATTTGAGCCTTTTTCTAAGAATTTTTTTTAACTTAAAAACTGATTTCTGATTTGAGTTAGAAATTAACACTTACTGGAATCATTTTGATATTTTGTTTAACACTTTATACTGGGAAAAGATGTTGTGTGTTTTATGCAGACTTTCATTGTAGTATAAAGTGAGAAAAAAAAGTGTTGTAATCCTGAATTTTTTTTGAGTTTGTGAAACATTGCCATTCAAATCCTAAACATGCCCATTGTTTTCATGCAAATTTTAACACTTCAAATATGGGTGCTTTTACAATTAAACGTTTATTTTTATAATTCATTAACTTACTATTCTACAGAATGAAAACTAGTGGAATCACTTACCGTTTAGAAAACAGTCAATTCTTTTAAAAGATTTTTTAGATTAATGTTTATTTACAAATGTCACTGACTAATGTAAAACAAAATCTGTACAATGGCTAATGTAGGGGAAAGTGAAGAATGAGAGATTTTATAATTACATTTTTTTTTTATGTATAGGACCATTGAGGCCAGAGATTACTATAACTTATGTTGCTGTTTCAACTATATTTTTAAACAGTGGACTCTCATTAAAGACTGAGGTAAGCTTTTTATGATTCAAAACTAATGCAATCAAAACATAGGTTTGTAGAATATTGGCAAACGGCCACAACATTGATGAGAAATTCTAGCAATATCTAATATTTAACCTGTGTTTCATTTTCAATGAATTGTATCTTGTATAAACCAATAGTAATATTCTTGTCTATTATATGCAGGCAGGTCCAGGTATTAGAATGTGGAGTTTGTGCCTGTACTCAATATCCAGTTTACTATCTTGTATTTTAAAATATTAATTTGGGAAATGTTTTTGTCTTTTTAAAAATAGGAATCCCACTTCAATAGATAGTAAAATCAATTTTTTGAGGGAGCAGCATATTTTCAAAGATCTATTGCAATAATAGTTTTATCAAACTTCTTTTCTTAAGGATGATTATTAAGGTTTCTTCAAGATATCAGCCTTAGCTAAGTGGTAGTACACTGGCCTCTCAGTCAGAAAGTCGTGGTCTCAAGCCCCATTCCAGAAATTTGAGCAGATAATCTAGGCTGACACTTGAGTACAATGATGCACTGTTAGAGGTGCTGTCTTTTGGATGAAACGTTAAACTGAGGCCCCATCTGCCCGCTTGGGTAGATATAAAAGATTTTGTGGGACAATTTGAAGAAGAGTAGGGGAGTCCTCCCAGTGTGGCAACATTTATCCCTCAACCAACACCACTAAATCAGATTATATGGTCATTTGTCTGATTGCTGTTTGTGAGACCTTGCTGTGTGCAAATTGACTTCAAAGTTTGTCTGCATTACAACAATGAGGACATTATATAGCTTGTTCTTTCTTTCCATTTATTGGATCTTTCTATGTTGTATGTGGTCTCTAATCAAGGGTGATGTGCTCTCAAATCTGTGCCAATACTGCTGTAAAACCAGCTGCTAGTAGATATGTGAAAATAGCTGTGTTTTACTTTTTTTTCCTGTTGCCTATTCCCCCTCTCGTGGAGAAGTGCTTGGCCTCTGTTCAGTTGTCCCCATGAAGACATGGCTGATATTGGTAATTAAAAATGCTCTTGACAGATCCTCCGGCTGCCCTGGAGAAGGGCCTCTGCGGGCGGATAGTTCCGCTTTTTGGAGATCCTCCACCCACAGAAAACCCTTACAATTCTTACGCCTGGTAAAAGCAGTTTAAAAAAGTAAGTTTATTTTTAGCCCTGTAAAATACTTTAATTTTTTTTCCAAAAAATTAAATTTTTGTTTAAAATACTTAATTTATTATAATTTCAAATCATTTTAAAAATGTGATTTTAAATTTTTTATTTAAAGTTTTACTATTTTTTCATTGATCTCCATTCATATATTTGACAGGTCTTCCTGTCAAATGTATGAAGGGAGATTCCCTTCTTTGATTGGCTCCCCATGGCCCACGTGATCCCTAGAATGCTGCGAACTACATGCGCCTCTGGGATATGTGGGCCCTGCGCACTTGGAGTTTGGTGAGGCCCAGGAGCCCTCGGGTAAGGGCGCAGATTTTTCCAGATCGCAGGCCTCGCCCGCGGGAGGCCTGCGATCGGAAAATACGGGCCATGATGAATCAAGAGCCAATAACACTGAATCAAACCAAGTACCACAAAACTGGCCAATCACATGATTCAAACAATTTATTTCAAGCCCTTGGAGCGGCAATGATGTTTCCTCTCATACCCTGGATACAAATGCGTAATAATTCAATTCATACCCTAATTGTGGGGAGAAAAAACACTAAACTTACACACAGTTATTGTATAAATGCTGCAAAGAATTTTCCTCCACATAGCCTATTCCCCTTCTGGGGATTGAATTATACTCTGTTCCCAGAGCTTTGATTATTCAACCAGGCTGGGAAATTAATCAAGAGAAAGAACTTTCAGTTATATAGTGCCTTATCATGCCCTCGGAACGCCCCAAAGCGCTTATAATCAGCTGTTTACTTTAAAGTGCAATCACTTTTGTTATGTAGGGAAATGTGGGATTGCGGAAAATGGTTTGCAGAAAGGGCCACTGCATAACTCAATTTTAATATTTTCAGTAACTGGAAATTTTGAGATGATATCCATAACACATTATGAGACTGACAACATCAGTAACTGAGAATTAGAATAAGCAAATGGTTACATTTTGGGTAGTTTCTAACCTCCTTATCCCAGATTCATTTGACTCTCGTATCTTAGATCCCTCTCACGGGTGAGTCCCTAATCCCATACCTTTTGAGAGTGTCTATCCTTGCCTCGAGTCCTGGGTAAGCTTTCGGCATTTTTCCTGGGAAAATGAACCTGTCTGATAATTACATGTAGCTACTAGACTTATCTTATGCTTCCATAAGATCTCACTCTGGCCTTTGAAAGCAATAGAATGTAACAACCAAATTTATTTTACACAAAAATGAAGCACATAAGTAATCATATAATCGAGTTATATATATTTCTCTGATTGCATTCAGGCCTGAATGGGAAGCTGCCATGGCTTTCCCACCAGGTAAAGGCAGGTTGGCAGCTGTTAGGAAGGATGAAGAGGCTCAAAAGGTAAGTAGGACCCCACAAGAAAAGTTGCGGCCTCATCTGCCCCAGACCTCCCCCCTGTGAGACCCTGCCAGAACCCCCTCCCCATTTCATTACTGTTGATGGGAGCTTGCTATGTGCATTATGACACCTATGTTTGTCCACTTAACAATGGTGACTTCACTTCAATGTAACACATTCTCTGTTTAGCACTTTGAGATGTTTCTCAGATATGTGATAAGGTGCTATAAAATTATTGTTTGTTCTTTCTAATTGTTATGACGTTAATAAATCACCATATTTAGCATTTAATCTAAAATGGAAAATTAGAAAAAGCTGATACTTATCTAAAACCAGAAACAACATAATGACCAGTGGACATCACACCACTCTTGTCCATGTTTCCATAGTGATATAGCCCATTGCTTTTTTCCCCTTTAAAGTATAATGAAAGAAAGAACTTGCATTTATATAGCGCTTTTAACATCCTCAGGATGCCCAAAGCACTTCAAAGCAGTGAAGTACTTTTGAAGTGTAGACACTATTATAATGTAGAGAAGCGCAACAGCCAATCAGTGCACAGCAAGGTTCCACAAATAGCAATGAGATAAAAATAATCTATTTTTTTAGTAATGTTGGTTGAGGGATAAATATTAGCCAGGGTACTGATTACCCCCCCAGCTCCTCTTCAAACAATGCCATGGGATCTTTCACGTTCATCTGAAAGAGAAAATGGGGCCTTGTTTTAATGTCTCATTCGAAAGACTGAGCTCAACAGTGGAGCAGCCCCTCGACCTAGATTATGTGCTCAAGTGTCTGGTGTGTGGCATGAACCCACAGCCTTCTGACTCGGAGGTGAGAGTGCTACCACTGAGCCAAGGCTGACATATTGTTTATAATATTACATTTTACTGGCTATAAGGTGATTAGAAATATGAAGAAATCCTTAGTTATACTGTTAAAAGACTAACAAAGCAGTATTCTGGAGTGTTATATTTATGATGTAATAGGTTTGAGAGGATGAGTATTCTCGACAGAACAAACCTAGAAGATCATTTGAAGATTTTCTTTAGTATTTAGTTTGTTATTTTTTGAGAAAAAAATGGAAACATTAAAATGTCTGATTTTAGTTTTATTCCCACTTTTGTGTAAACATCTGCTATTATTTTAAAATTTGATCCACTTTTTTCTCCCTTATGTTTCAGGAGCTGACGAGTGCTTTGATGCATGTAAAACTTCACATGTTTGTACAGATCTTTACCCTTGGATTTTTCCCGACTGCTATTTGGTTTTTTCTTAAGTTATTAGCTCTGACATCTATAAACCCATGGCTTTTAAAAGGGTAAGTTTTTGTTGCCCCTAAATCTGTGTTTGATGTATTTCAGTTTCTAAAATGCTTGATGTATAGGTAATTTTAGTTTGTTTATTTGTGATGTGGGATTTTCTAACCTCAAAGTTTTGGGTTAGAAAATCCATTGATTGTTACTTTTAAAAGTTTTTAAGTACGTGACTAGTAGTCTGCCATAAAGATTCATCCAATATTTCCTTCCGGACCTCATCCCCAAAAAACACAAGGTTAATTTGATAAAACATTAGAAATGGGGGTGAAGAAGTACAATACTGACAAAAGCAATATTGAAAATCTTCTACTCCCACTTGGCTCCTTGTAATAGGACAGAATTTAGCCATGGGGGTTGAGTTCTTATCCATTTGGTTAGAAGTAAATAAAATAAATTTCTAAAAAAAGTATTGAACTTATTTAGCACAGAAATGCTGTTTCATATTGGAATCATTGAGAAATACCAGCCCCACCCCCAGGACACTGACGTATGTAACTAAAACAAGACTTAGCATTATGCATTGATATATATCTCGAGGGATGGGAGATTTCTGAAGTAGCTCATTCAGGCTCCACTTGTGCACAAGAGCTACATTATTATTGAACTTCAATTTTTTATATATTATTTGCTCTCAATTAAAGCATTGCTTGTTACTCTACAAAAGCAAGGCTAGTTTCCCATCTGAAATTCCTGTGCTGACTAAATTACTCGAGTATATAGGGACAGATGGATAATGGGTGGACAAATGAGCATCATCCTTGGTGCTAAGAAAGAAAGGCAATAATGTCCTGTTGTCGACCCAGCTTTGCTCTGTAAAGTTCCCAAACTTTTCAGATACAAATATTCTACTCTGTGGCTTAGCAATCATAACTGATCTATGCCAGGATAAATAAGTAGTGAAAAAAGCTGGAAAAGCTGCTAGAAAATTCTGTGTCCTCAGGAAAGCTCAGACCCAATTGTTGCTGTTGGAAACTTCTGTGTTCTATAAAAACTATATGCATCCAGTGATGGAATATTGTAGTCATGTTTGACTATGGGGAAAAAAGAGAGATCTATTGCTTTTGGTTTCATCAATGAAGATGTCCTACTCCATGCCAGAGTCCACTGTCTTCAACATTGAAGAGATATGGTAGCTGTCAGTATTCTAAAAGATTATGACTGAGCAGTAGTAGAAGGATTGCTAGTGCTCAAACCAGTCTTCCGTGTTTATGCCAGGAACATAAGAGTTGCTGTGCTGCAACACAACATTTAGAATGAGTTCAAAAAGGCCATACAGAGGATGCATCACATAGTGATTTTCTTGTTTAATGGAACAGTGCTTCCAACTGAAGCTCTGTCTATTCAAATGTGTTGGCTGCCTCCTATTGACATCCCAGTACAATTTTCTCCAAGTTTTTCTGTACCATGAGTAATCACATGAAATGTCAGCCTTTTTTTTTATAATTCTACTTAAAAAAAAAAAAAAAAAAATGCTAATTTTGGAAATCAAAATTAAAGTGCTGAAAATGCAGTTAGATGATAGGCATCTGCGAGAGAAAGATAGGTTATTTTGGGTATAACCGTTCATTGGATCGATCTTGTTGTAGTTCTCTCTGACTGCATCATATTAAGGCACCAAATATATAAATAAATTGAACTTGAGACCTGAAAGAGACATTTGGAAGCTATCATTTCTTAATTTCTGTTTGTCCCTTATTACTTTCATATTGAAGCATTATATTATAAAATATTACATATTGAAGAAAGACCAAAATGCTGTTTACCTGTTCTTTGCAAGGTCCAGAAGGACTATGTCCAGTCTAATGTTGACATCCACCAGGAGCCTCAGGCACCAATATAAATTCATAATTGGGACAGATGGCTTTTATATTTTTTAAATTAATATCTTTGAGAGCTATTCTTGATAAAGATTTTAGAAATAGGTATTTTGCTCAGCTTCAAACTGTTTATAAACAGCCATAAAAGTACACTGCTGTTGTGGGGGGTGGGGGAGGGGTGGCTGGGCACCAGGGCACCAATCACCATATCCTGCTGGCTAGCTCATTGTTAAAGTCTTTCGATATAGTTTTAGGATTTGCTTGACATATCTTTTCTTATGCTGACTGTTCTAAAACTTGGTCACAGATTTTGAACTTCAAATTCCTGCCCAAAGTTTCATAATGGGATATTCAATAAATATTGTAGTGTGTAATGGATTTGTAATATGAGGAAGACACTTTATTCCATATCAGTTTAAAATATTGAGCTGGAATTTCTGATGTACAAGCAGATCGTAATGAGTACATACTAAATATCTAAAATATGTTTAAAGCCATAAGTCACTGAAGAACAATCTACTGTAGTATTATAGTTAGATGTTTGAGGAATGGGTATGAAATGCCGCTAGAGCTTTAAGTTGGTGCAACACAAAATTGATGGACTGGCATGAATAATACAAAATAGGTAAATGTTTTGTTGTCATTGAACACCATATGGAAAATACCAGAGTTCTAAGGTTGTTTTGGGCTTATGTTTTAGTTTGCAGACTGTTGGCTGTATGCCTCCTCCTGTGTCATCTGCTGTAATCCTAACCAAAGCAGTTGGTGGAAATGAGGTGGGTGTGATTTATGTTTTGATCATTGTTTATATATTAGAGACAAGTTCACTAGAAGTGAATAAATTCATTTGAGTGTTTTTTGGTTTCACTTGTGTCCAATAGTAAGTTTATAATGCAGGGTTAATTTTGAAATTTGCTCTTTTTACTTGTGGTTTTGACTTCCTGGTTAAAATGATCTCTTTTAAGATAAGGTGGTGTCACCAGCAGGAGGAAGAAAACAAGGGTCAAACAAAATGGCAACTGCTTTCAGTCCACCCTCTGCCACCTGTGCAACAGTTGACTCAATTTCTCTTTTTCCCTCAATTTCTCCTCTCCTAAGCGCATGGGAAATACTTCCATGTGTACTGTTTGTCCCAAAATTGCCTTTCTGGCCCTGGACATGCAAATATGAAGAGCGTGACATCACGCCGACTTAATGCCATGCTGTACAAACTTGGATCTTTGCACTGAGTTTAGCACTGGATCCTAAGCTCGCTCTGAAAAGCGAATGTGCAGCAGACTGACAGAGATGCTGTCAGCACCTCTTAAAGGGACAAACACATCTTTCAGGTAAGTTTGCATTTAAGCTTTTGGACTGGATTTTTAATATTTTATTGAAGTAGTGGCTTGGTGCAATAGACGTTTTTAAAAAAAAAAGTGTGCCGGGAGTGCTGCTGGATGCTTGCAAGACCTCGGATGGTAAAGGAAGGCCTATGAGAAGACAGAAAATGCTGGAAATGCTCAACAGGTCAGGTAGCATCCGTGGAGAAAGAAACCGAGTTCACGTCTCAGGTCGAGATGCTGCCTAACCAGCTGAGTATTTCCAGCATTTTTTGCTTTTATTTCAGATTTCCAGCATTTGCTCACAGAGGGAAGAGAACGAAGCCGAAGAGGACAAAGCCGAAGGAAGGCTGCAACCCAGACAGCCCCTTTCTGGCCGGGCTATCCGGGATGGAATCATCCGCCTGCAGTACCAGTGCCCACAACCCCAATTTGCCTTTCAACATTGTCCCACACCTTACTTTTCCTCTGTTACTGACCATCACAGCATCCTCTTAGCCACAATGCTGAAATAAAAGCCACCACAAATCAAACTTTCCAATCCAACTTTATACATCTATCATAGAATCATAGAAATTTACGCACAGAAGGAGGCCATTTGGCCCATCATGTCTGGGCCAGTCAAAAAAGAGCTATCCAGCATAATCCCACTTTCCAGCTCTTGATCCATAACCTTGTAGGTTACGGCATGTCAAGTGTATATCCAAGTACTTTTAAATGTGATGATGGTTCTCTCTCCTCAGGTACTGTCACCTTTTGCTTCAAATCAGCCGTTATCACCCCTCTCCTCAAGAAGCATACCTTGACCCCTGTCCTTGCAAATTACTGCCCCATCTCCAACCTCCCTTTCCTCTCCAAAATCCTTGAACGTGTTGTCGCCTCAAATCTTTCCCACAACTCAATATTTGAACCCCGTCAATCAGGTTTCTGCCCTACCACAGTACCAAAATGGCTCTTATTAAAGTCACAAATTACATCCTATGTGACTGTGGTAAACAATCCCTCCTCATCCTTCTCGACCTTTCTGTAGCCTTTGACACGGTTGACCACACCATCCTCAACCAATGCCTCTCTCCATCATCCAGCTGAGTGGGACTGCCGCCGCCTGGTTCCAATCTTATCCATCCAGTCATAGCCAGAGAATCACCTGCAATGGCTTCTCTTCCCACACTGTTACCTCTGGTGTCCCCCCAAGGTTCTATACTTGGCCCCCTCCTATTTCTCATCTACATGATGCCCCTCGGCGACATCATCTGAAAACACGACGTCAGGTTCCACATGTACGCTGACGACACCCAGCTCTACCTCACCGCCACCTCTCGTGACTCCTCCACTGTCACTAAATTGTCAGACTGCTTGTCTGACATCCAGTACTGGATGAGGAGAAATTTCCTCCACCTAAATATTGGGAAGACCGAAGCCATTGTCTTCAGTCCCTGCCACAAACTCTGTTCCCTAGCCACTGACTCCATTCCTCTCCCTGGCCACTGACCGAGGCTGAACCAGATTGTTTGCAACCTTGGTGTTATATTTGACCCCGAGATAAGCTTCCAACCACATATCCGCTCCATCACTAAGACCGCCTACTTCCACCTCTGTAACATCGCCCAAATCCGCCCCACCTCGGCTCATCGGTTCGAATCTGACCTCGGGTGACTGTCTGTGTGGAGTTTGCACATTCTCCCCGTGTCTGCGTGGGTTTCCTCCGGGTGCTCCGGTTTCCTCCCACAGTCCAAAAATGTGCGGGTTAGGTTGATTTGGCTATGATAAATTGACCCTTAGTGTTAGGGGGGGATTAAATATGTGGGGTTATGGGGATAGGATGGGATATGTTAGGGGGAATTAAATACGTGGGGTTACGGGGGTAGGGTGGGATATGTGTACTGTGGGGATTAAAGCAGAGACAGGGTACTGGATTTGGATGATCAGACATGATCGTATTGAATGGTGGAGCAGGCTCGACGGGCCGAATGGCCTACTCCTGCTCCTAGATTCTATGTTTCTATGTTTCTATCTGCTGCTGAAACCCTCATCTGTGCTTTTGTTACCTCTGGACTTGACTATTCCAACACACTCCAGGCGGCCTCTCATCTTCCACCCTTCTTAAACTTAAGCCATCCAAAACTCTCTGTCCCTATCCTAACTCGCACCAAGTCCCGTTCACCCATCACTCCTGTGCTCGCTGACCTTCATTGGCTCCCGGTTAAACAATGCCTTATTTTAAAATTCTCATCCTTGTTTTCAAATCCCTTCATGGCCTCATCCCTTCCTATCTCGGTAACCTCCTCCAGCCCTACAATCCTCTGAGTTCTCTGCGCTCCTCCAATTCTGGCCTCTTGTGCATCCCCAATTTTAATCCCTCCACCATTGGCGGTCGTGCCTTCAGCTGCCAAGGTCCTGAGTTCTGGAATTTGTTCCCTAAACCTTTTCGCTTCTATACCTCTCTTTCCTCCTTTAAGACGCTGCTTAAAATCTACCTCTTTGACCAAGCCTTTGGTCACCTGCCCTAATATCTGCTTATGTGGCTTGGTGTCAAATTTTGTTTGAAAACGCTCGTGAAGTACCTTGGGACGTTTTACTGTATAAATGTAAATTGTTGTTGTTGCAAAACACCCACCTTATCTGGAAGATTATGATCAGTATCCAGGACCACAAAGCATGCTGATCTCACGTCAAAATTACGAGAGTTGGCTGAACACAGATTTGTTGCATTAGTCATTTAAATGGCTTTCTTGTTAAGAAAGTGGAAAACATTTCCTCGTGTAGAAGATGTTGCAATCAAATATCCCAAACAATGTTTTAATGACTGTTCATGTGGGCAAGTACTTCAATATTGAAGGATCTATGTCTCCTTCCTCCCAAAAAAGTGTGTTGCAATTATTATAGTGAGCCAGTACATTATATTAAAATTACTCTGAGGTATACTTTTTGTTGGTTTTATGTAGAAATGTTGTGTTTCTGATGTCAGTGAGCACTACTCTAATTTCTAGTGCTATTGATGTGACTTGCTGACTTCAATTAGCATGAATTATTGAAAAGTACTATATTCAGTCAATAGGTGGTATATATTTGTTTCTCGATCCAGTCGGCACTGCTTAGATATGGCCATAGTTCAGAGCTATTAACTAGACTTAACAACAAATCCCATGCTGAAGAATCTCTCTGCTAAAGGGAATGCCCATGCCCTATATCACTTCAGTGCACCTACCCCACATGCTTTGTACTAAATGGATGTTTACAAATAAGCTGTAAAGAAAATAATGATGACTAATGCCCAAGCATTTGATATTATGCAAATCTAATTATATTAGAAAAAATTTAAAAATAACTTTATTACTCACCAAGTTGATGGATATCAGTTCTGGGGATTGGAATGCAATAGCTAGGTATTCAAATGTGCCCAATACATCCAAGTTTGTAGCAGCAATAAATACCTATGCATACCATTTGTCAACAATGGCCAAATCTACATTTTGTTTTCTCCAGATGTTACAGAAAATACACAATTTGGTTTGACATTATAGTCAGAAGACACAAGGACACTTTTACTCATGTAAATTGGTCACCCAGTGAGTGTTTCAGTCAAGCATTTCCAGCTGCAGATTAAAGTTTGAACTTCTGCACCCCACTGTGTGCCTCAATCGCAACCTCATAAAAGAATTCCTTACTACATCAGTAAGACATTTTTCCATTTCCCACAGCAGCCGTCTTATGGCCTCTGATTGAGATTGCCAATTAGTGCCTCATTAGGGGCCCACACCCACTAGAAATTGTATTGAGACTGTCCAAACACGTTTCATATAGGACACGCATCCATCAGACAGTGTCTTTGAATAGCACTTTTGGGGACTGAAAGACCTTCTGCAGCTTTTACAGTATGGGCCTCATAACACATACACATACAGTATTTTGGAAGTTAGGAGCTCATTCAGTTTACAATTACATTTGCATGTCTGTGCTTTCTTTCCCTACTTTTTGTTGTGGAGAATCAATACATTGTGCTATTTTTGTGAAATATTCTTTCCTTCTAAGTTTCTAGCTGTAGTTTGCATTTGTTGTTTTTAAAGAAAAGATGGTGGGACAGTCAAATCACTGCAGCAATGTCATGATTTTACTGGCCTGTTCTTACAAAATGTACTCTTCTAATGCCTTGTACTTACAAAATGTACTTTCCTAATGCTGCTTAAACCATTCCTTGTAGTCTAATTAATCATTTGATACTAACTTTTAAGTTTTACATTGGACAGTGGTTTTGAAATATTTTTTGTGTGTGGGACCCCCTGTAACTATTGACTGGCAGGGAAGGAAGTGGAGGCATTTAAGGAAGGAGCTCCAGAGTGTAAGGTTGAGGTGGCTGAAGGCCCTGCAATCCATGGTAAGATGAAGGGAGGGGGAGATGCCCAGGGTCCGTGGTCTGAAGGATGCGGGAGAGGAGATAGGTTTGAGGATGTCTTTGAATCAGGGTGCGGCAAGGCTATGGATGGATTTGAAGACTAGGAGAGAAGTTTTAAATTCAATGCATTAGAGGACAGGAAGCTAATTTAGGCCATTGAACATGTGGGGATGAGGGATGGGGCAGTAGGATTTTAGAATGGGATAGGATAGAGGTGGCTGACTTTTGGAAAAGTTTAAATTTGAGACACTGGTAGGCTGACAAAGAGGATATTGGCAAAATCAGGTCTAAGGTGTCAAAAGTGTGGATAAGGAATTCAGCAGTGGATGATTAGGTGGGGCAGAGGCAGTCTTGGTGATGGAATGTGGGAATTTCTGGACAAACAAGAGGCCAAGATTTTGCATGGTCTGGCTCAGGCTGAGCGTGTGGTCAAAGAGGAAGAGCAAGTCAGTGGAAAAGGAGTGGAATATATCGTGAGGGCCAAAATGATGGTTGCAGCCCTCCAAGTGTTTATTTGGAAGAAATTTTGACACCCCATGAGTGTCATCAGCATATGGAAGCTGACCCCATATTTATGGATGATATTTCCAAGGGGCAGCCTGTAGAGAGAAAGAAAAGAGAGCTAATGATTGATGCTTGAAGAACTCCAGAGCTGAATACACTGGAAATGAGCTAGTTGCTTTCGGACAGGTAGGAATGGAACCATGGGAGCGGCGATCAAGGAGGATAGTGTGATTGATCCTATTAAACACTGCTGAGAGGAAAAGGAGAGATAATGCACCATGGTCAAAGTCACAAAGGATGTCTTCACTAACCTATGGTGGCACCCTGACCCCAATGCATTGAATTTAAAATTCTTGCTGTCATCTTCAAATTGCTTCATGGCTTCACCCCAGTCTATCTCAGAAACCTCTTTCAGCCATATATCCTCTCCCGCACGCTTTAATTCTCTAACTCTAGCCTTTGTGCATTCCTGCCTCACAACCTATCCTTGGTTGCAGAGCCTTCAGTTGCCTCAACACTACACTTTGAAACTTCCTCCCTAAACCCTTTCACTTCTGCCTCTGCTTTTAAAAGCTTTCTTGAAACCCATCTTTTCAACAATGCTTTTGTTCACCTCTCCTAACTTTCCCACAATGTCTCAGCATTTGTTCCTTTATCCGTTTTACCGATTTTATTTATTTATTTGGCTGTGTGATGTGTGCAGTACAGAAGCTGGAGTGAAGAGATTTGAACAGTGAGTTTTGGGAGCGACGGCTGGAAGGCAATGACCCATTCGGTGACCTTGGAAGGTAGAAAAGGATGTAATTTGAGAACACAGATGGGTCAAGGATGGGCTTTTTGAGGAAAGGGAGTAATGAAAGCGGTTTTGAAAGTAAGAGCAGAGGCAACTTAGCAAAGAAAACCATTAACAATGACGGTGTCAAGCTCAGTTCCAAGCTCTGGAACTGAGCTTGAAGCCGCCAATGGTGGAGGGACTGAAATCGGGGATGTGCAAGAGGCTAGAATTGGAGGAGCGCAAAGACCTTGGAGGATTGTAGGGCTGGAGGAGGTTAGAGATAGGGAGGGGCGAGACCATGGAGAGAGTTGAAAACAAGGATGAGAATTTTTAAATTGTGGCATTGCCGGACCGGGAGCCAGTGTAGGTGATGGGTGAACGGGACTTGGTGCGAGTTAGGATACGGGCAGCAGTTTTGGATGACCTTAAGTTTATGGAGGGTGGAAAATGGGAGGCCGGCCAGGAGTGCGTTGAAATAGTCAAGTCTAGAGGTAACAAAGGCACGGATGAGGGTTTCAGCAGCAGATTAGCTGAGGCGGGCGATGCTATGGAGGTGGAAGTAGGCGCTCTTGGTGATGGCGTGGGTATGTGGTCAGAAGCTCATCTCGGGGTCAGATATGACACCAAGGTTGCGAACGGTCTGGTTCAGCCTGACCTAGTTGCCAGGGAGAGGGATGTAGTTGGTGGCTAGGGAACGGAGTTTGTGGCGGGGACCAAAGCCAATGGGTTTTGTCTTCCTAGTATTTAGTTAATAAATCTATAAAACTAAGAAACAATAGAGGTGCCATTACACTACTAGGTGTATTCTATAGGCCACCAAGTAGTGGGAAGGATATAGAGGAGCAAATTTGCAGGGAAATTACAGAGAGGTGCAAGAACTATAGAGTAGTGATAATGGGCGACTTCAACTATCCTAATGCCGATTCGTATTCCTTCACTTCACCTGACGAAGGGGCAGCAGCTCCGAAAGCTTGTGATTTCAAATAAAACTGTTGGACTATAACCTGGTGTTGTGCGACTTCTCACTTTTATCCTAATATAGACTGGGGTAGTAATAGTGTAAAGGGCAGAGATGGGGAAGAATTTCTGAAGTGTGTTCAGGAGAACTTTCTTGATCAGTAATTTTATGGCCCAACGTGGAAGGAGGCATTGCTGGATCTGGTTCTGGGGAATGAGGTGGGTCAAGTGGAGCAAGTGTCAGTCGGGGAACATTTAGGGAACAGTGATCACAGTATTATAAGGTTTAGATTAGCTATGGAAAAGGACAGGGAGCAATCTAGAGTAAAAATACTTAATTGGAGGAAGGCAAATTTCAGTGGGTTGAGAATGGATCTGGCCCGGGTAAATTGGAATCAAAGATTGGCAGGCAAAACTGTAATTGAACAATGGGCTGCTTTTAAAGAGGAGATGGTTCGGGTACAGTCAAGGTACATTCCCATGAGGGGGAAAGGTAGGGCAACCAAAGTCAGAGCTTCCTGGATGACAAAAGAGGTAGAGAATAAGATGAAGCAGAAAAAGGGGGTGTATGACACACGTCTGGTTGAGAATCAAGTGAGAACCAGGCTGAATATAGAAAGTTCAGAGGGGAAGTGAAAAAGGAAATGAGAGGGGCAAAGAGAAAGTGAGAATAGATTGGCAGTTAACATAAAAGGGAAGCCAAAAGTCTTCTATAGGCATATAAATAGTAAACGGGTAGTAAGAGGAGGGGTGGGGCCGATTAGGGACCAAAAAGGAGACCTATGCGTGGAGGTAGAGGGCATGGCTGAGGTACTAAATGAGTACTTTGCATCTGTCTTTACCAAGGAAGAAGATGCTGCCGAAGTCATAGTGAAAGAGGAGCTAGTTGAGCTACTGGATGGGATAAAAATTGATAAAGAGGAAGTACTAGAAAGGCTGGTTGTACTTAAAGTAGATCAGTCACCAGGACCGGATGGGATGCATCCTAGGATGCTAAGGGAAGTAAAGGTGGAAATTGCAGAGGTACTGGCCATAATCTTCCAATCCTCCTTGGATACGGGGGTGGTGCCAGAGGACTGGAGAATTGCAAATGCTACACCCTTGTTCAAAAAAGGGTGTGGAAGGATAAACCCAGCAACTAAAGGCCAGTCAGTTTAACCTCGGTAGTGGGGAAGCTTTTAGAAATGATAATCCGGGACAAAATTAACAGTCACTTGGACAAGTGTGGATTAATTAAGGAAAGCCAGCACGGATTTGTCAAAGGCAAATCGTGTTTAACTAACTTTGATTAAGTTTTTTGATGAGGTAACAGAGAGGGTTGATGAGGGCAATGCGGTTGATGCGATGTACATGGACTTCCAAAAGGCGTTTGATAAAGTGCCACATAATACGCTTGCCAGCAAAGTTGAAGCCCATGGAATAAAAGGGACAGTGGCAGCAGGATACGAAATTGGCTAAGTGGCAAGAAACAGAGTAGTGGTGAACGGTTGTTTTTCGGACTGGAGGAAGGTATACAGTGGTGTTCCCTAGGGGTCGCTACTAGGACCACTGCTTTTCTTGATGTATATCAATGACTTGTACTTGGGTGTACAGGGCACAATTTCAAAATTTGCAGATGACACAAAACTTGGAAGTATAGTGAACAGTGAGGAGAATAGTGATAGACTTCAAGAGGACATAGACAGGCTGGTGGAATGGGTGGATACATGGCAGATGAAATTTAATGCAGAATAGTACGAAGTGATACATTTTGGTAGGAAGAACGAGGAGAGGCAATATAAACTAAAGGGTACAATTCCAAAGGAGGTGCATGAACAGAGAAACCTGGGGGTATATGTGCACAAATCGTTAAAGTTTGAGAAAGCGGTTAAAAAAGCGTACAGGATCCTGGGCTTCATAAATAGAGGCATAGAGTACAAAAGCAAGGAAGTTATGATGAGCCTTTATAAAGCACTGGTCCGGCCTCAACTGGAGTATTGTGTCCAATTCTGGGCACCGCACTTTAGGAAGGATGTGAAGGCCTTAGAGGGGTGCAGAAAAGATTTACAAGAATGGTTACAGTCACAAAGGATGTCATTTGTGACCTTGATAAGGGTTGTTTCATTGCTGTGGCAGAGTTTGAAATCTGATTGGAAGGATTCAAACATGGAGTTGTGGAAAAGATAGACCCGGATTTGGGAGGCAACAACATGATCAAGGACTTTGGAGAGGAAAGGAACGTTGGAGATGGGGCGTTAGTTTGTAAGGACAGAGCGGTGAAGTTTTTTTTTGAGGAGCGGTGTGATGACGGCAGATTTGAAGGGGAGGGGGCAGTACCTGAGAAGAGAGAACCGTTAACGATATCTGCTAACATGGGAGTTGGGTGGTCAGCTGTTTGGTGGGAATAGGGTCGAGGGAGCAAGAGATGGGTCTCCTGGGAGATAGGAGAAAAACTAGCGAAATATGAGTTCAGGGATAGGGCAGGGGGAACCTTAGGGGAGGTTTGGCCGGTGCGCAAGGGAAGCGGCAGAGGCAGCTGAATGGTTGGTCTCAATTTTCATGACAAAGAAGTCCATGAGCTCCTTGCATTTGTTGGCGGTGAGGGTGGAGGAGGCAGGGAGAGGGGTTTAAGAAGATGGATTGTAGTGAAGAGAAGCTGGGGGTTATCTTTGCATTCCAGGATGGTCCTGGAATAGTGAGCAGTTTTGGCAGGGACTAAAAATAGATGTCTCCAGATCCAGTTGATACCAAATTAGGGGACAAGATGGGATGCAGTGCCAGATCTAATTCTGGGTAACTAAGCAGTACAACACCACACCTAGTTAAGTCCACATTGAAAATGAATAAAGAAAAATAAGAATCCAAGATGAAGGTGTTAGGCTGTAAATTAGCTAATTTGCTTGGGATTAAAGAAAGACCTAACCAGATCAATTAATTGGAAAAAAAGGCAGCTCTAACAGCAGATTAAGAATGGAAAATATTTAAAAGCAAGGGCCCGGATTTTGAGGTCAGAGGCAAATGAACTTTATTCCTCTTTCCTCTTACAGTTCATTCCTCTTGCAGCTGCCCACAGACTTTTCGCGGGCTTTTTAGCGGCAACTTACAGTTGCTGGAGATCATTTACAGTGCGGCGTCCTCTACAGGGGTTCTGGGACCTGTATGAACAGAGCAAGCAACAGCGTGTCTCCTCAATCAATCAAATTGATGAATCCTCACTGAGACACGCAGGCCTGGATTTTAGCTCGGAGGTGCATTGTGCAGGGGGTGGGGTGGGGGGGCTGTTTTGAGTACGGGAAACCCAGAAGTACGTCTTCAAATTTTTTTTCTGTAGGTTTTCCACCCACAGCCAGTCTGACATCTCACGGGGGGAGGGGCTGCGGGGTAGTGGTTTACTGGGTAGCTTGTTGGGTCTGGAGGAAATACTCCTGCTTGTCCTGGCCCACAAGCAGTGCTGTAAAGGCACTTACCTCATAGATTCAGCCCATCTTGCCGCCTTTCAGCTGCCGGGTTTCCCGAGGCTAGGGAAACCCGGCAGCCTATGGTTAAAAATAGCCTCATTAAAATATTTAGATGACCAACCCGCCTCTTACAAGTGGAGTTTCTTTTTATTCGTTCACGAGATGTGGACGTCGCTGGCAAGGCCGGCATTTATTGCCCATCTCTAATTGCCCTTGTGAAGGTGGTGGTGAGCTGCCATCTTGAACCACAGAGGGCAGTTAAGAGTCAACCACATTCTGTGGATCAGGAGTCACATATAGGCCAGACCAGGTAAGGATGGCAGATTTCCTTCCCTAAAGGACATTAGTGAAAAAGATGGGTTTTTACGACAATCCGGTAGTTTCATGGTCACCATTAATGACACTAGCTTTTTATTCCAGATTTATTTAATTAACTGAATTTAATTCCTCATCTGCCATGGTAGGATTTGAACTCATGTCTCTGGATCATTAGTCCAGGCCTCTGGATTACTAGTCCAGTAACATAACCACTATGCTACCATACCCCATTGGTTGCCTGCCCGCCTCCCCATCGTCCTGCCTCTTTTAAAACCGAAAGTTGGCAAGTTCGAGGGGGGTTGGGTTCCTGTTTCAGATTTTTTGCTTTTTAACTTCCCACCCAAACCAAATCCAAACATTTTTGGGGGCTAAACTTCCCCCCCTGCAGAGTCTAAACCAAGAAGTATAAATTAGAATATGTATTCATTGTAAAATCATGTCCAGAAAGCAAAATAAAGAGAGGGAAAGAAAGATGGGATTGAGAGAGAGAGATAAAAGAGACCGAAATAAAAAAAAATCGATTTCAATGCCGAGTCTATCGGCGAGGTACTGGTGTAGCGTAGGTTGTGGAGGAGCAGGGTAAATTGGACAGCAAATTCCGGATTTCCGCATTTAACTGTGCACGTGCAGACTCCCGAATATGCTGTTCGATTTATTCCATAATAACTGTGAATGCTGTTGGCCTCACCGTTATTCTTGCGCATAATCCAGGCCATGATGTACAAGTACAACAACAACTTATTAAAAAAACAAAATACTGTGGATGCTGGAAATCTGAAATAAAACAGAAAATGATGGAAATACTCACATCTGGAGAGAGAAACAGAGTTAACGTTTCAGGTCGATGACCTTTCATCAGAACTGGAAAAAGTTGGAGATGTAACAGATTTTAAGCAAGTGCAGGGGAAGGAGGAGGGGAGGAAAGAACAAAAGGGAAGGTCTGTGATGGGTGGAAGGCAAGTGTGATTAAATGACAAAAGGTATGATTGTACAAAGCAAAAGGAGATGGCAATGGGACAAGTAAAGAAACAAAAGATGGGTGTAGATGAGGTGTAAATGGGTATAGCAGAATCATCAACAGATGACATCTGACAAAATAGGGGCAGAGGTTATGATTTGAAATTGTTGAACTCGATGTTGAGTCCAGAAGGCTGTAAAGTACCTAATCGAAAGATGAGGTGCTGTTCCTCGAGCCTACGTTGAGCTTTGTTGGAACAGTGTAAGAGGCCGAGGCCGAGGTCAGAGTGGGAGTGGAGCGGAGAATTAAAGTGACAGGCGACCTGAAGCTCGGGGTCACATTTGCGGACTGAATGGAGGCGTACCGCAAAGCGGATCACTCAATCTGCATTTGGTCCCCCCAATGTAGAGGAGATCGCATTGTGAGTAGCGAATACAGTATACGAAACAACAACTTATATTTATATCGCGCCTTTAACATAATAAAACATCCCAAGGCACTTCACAGGAGTGTTATCAAAAAAGAAAAAATTTGGCACTGAGCCATGTAAGGAGATGTCGGGGCAGATGACCAAAAGCTTGGTCGAAGAGTAGGTTTTAAGGAGTGTCTTAAAGGAGGAAAGAGAAGTGGAGAGGCAGAGAGATTTAGGGAAGGAATTCCAGAGCTTAGGACCGAGGCAGCTGAAGGTACGACCGCCAATGGTGGAGCACTTAAAATTGGGGACGTTGAAAAGGCCAGAATAGGTGGAGCGCAGAGGTCATGGGGGATTATAGGGCTGGAGGAGATTACAGAGATAACGAGGGGCGAGGCCATGGAGGGATTTGAAAATAAGGATGAGAATTTTAAAATCGAGGCGTTACTTTACTGGGAGCCAGTGTAGGTCAGCAAGCACAGGGGAGGTGGGTGAGTGGGACTTGGTGCGAGTTAACACACGGGCGGCAGAGTTTTGGATGACCTGAAGTTTATGGAGGGTAGAACTATGGAGGCTGGCCAGGAGTGCATTGGAATAGTCAAGTCTAGAGGTGATAAAGGCATGGATGAGGGTTCAGCAGCAGATAAGTTGAGGTATGGGCGGAGACTGGTGGTCTTACGAAGGTGGAAAAGGGCAGTCTTAGTGATAGAATGGATATGAGGTAGAAAACTCAATTCGTGATCATATACACCAAGGTTGCGAACAGACTTGGTCAGCCTTAGACATTTGCCGGGGAGAGAGATCGAATCAGTGGAAAGGGAATGAAGTTTGTGGTGTGAGCCGAAGACAATGGCTTCGGTCTTCCCGATATTTAATTGGAGGAAATTTCTACTCATCCAGTGCTAGATGTCGGACAAGCAGTCTGATAGTATAGAGACGGTGGAGGGTTTGAGAGAGGTGGAGGAGAGGTAGAGCTGGGTATTATCAGCATACATGTGAAAACTCACGTTGTGTTGCCGGATGATGTCACCGAGGGGCAGCATGTAGATGAGAAATAGGAGGAGATCAAGGATAGATCCTTGGGGGACACCAGAGGTGACTGTGCTGGATCGAGAAGAGAAGTACAGGTTAAATACATTCCTACTGGGGTAAAGAGTTGCATCAAATGAGGTTTTAAAGAGGCATATAATAAATAGTACTTCCAAACCCACAACCTCTGCCACCTAGAAGGACAAGTGCAGCAAGCGCATGGGAATACCACCACCTCCAAGTTCCCCTCCAAGTCAAACACCACCCTGCCACTCCTTCATTGCTGGGTCAAGAACCTGGAACTCCCTACCTAACAGCACTATGGGAGTACCTACACTACATGGACTGCAGGGGTTCAAGAAGGTGGCTTACTACCACCTTCTCAAGGGCAACTAGGGATGGGCAATAAATGCTGGCCTTGCCAGCGATGCCACATCCCATGAATGAATAAAAAATTAAAATATAGTGGGATAATTCAGAAGAAAACGAAGTAATATAAAAAGTATGGAAGTGAAGCAAAAAGAAATATTAGAAAGCTTAAGAGGGAATATAAAGAGGAGTGGTGGTCATTTTTAAATGGAAATTGCAGGGACTTTTGTAGGCTCTTAAGTAAAAAGATAGTGTTGCAGTGCTGAGGCATTCAGAGATAAATAGGGGGCATCTTGTACTTGAGGTTGAGGGAATAATAGAGCTGCTTTCCTTTAGTTTTTACAGAGGAAGTTAAAAGTAGGATTGTAGGAATATTGGAGGCAGTTGTAGAAGAGCTATTACTGGACATAAATATTCAAAAAAGAACTGTATCAGAAAGTTAATGGGACTAAAAGTAGAAAGTTACCAGATCCAGTTGATGTCAAATTAGGGGACATGACAAACAGTGAGGAGGAAGACAAGAGATGGACAGGTTATTGGAGAGAGCAGAAAGAACCGCAGATACAGTTTTGTGAAGAGAAATTTGAAGTACAGTAGTACATTTTGGGGAAAATAACAAAAGGAATAATGAAAAAAAGTATACCCTAAATGATAAGGTTGGCAAAATAGAAACCTAGGGCTGAAAACATAGTTCTTAAAAGGTAGAATAGTGGTGGAAAAAGGCAAATGGAATTCTGGGTTTTATGCATGTGGCATTAAATATAAAAGTAAGGAATTGGTGTTAAGTTTGTACGAGACATGGATTAGGCCATGGTTGGAGTATTGTAGTTCTGGGATAGGAAGGATATTGGAGGTATGACCAGATTAAAGTGAAGATTGACTAGAACAATACCAGGAATGAGAGGTCAATTATAAAGAGAGGCTTTTTTTTTACTGGAATGGAGAAGATTTGATAAGGGTTTTCAAAAGTGAGAGGTTTTGAGAGGATTTTGGTTGGTGAGCAATTGTTTCCACTAGTTGGCAAATCAGCATAGATTTACGATCATTACAAGAAGAACAAAGGGGCAAGTTAAAATTATTTTGTAAATATGCAGATTGGTATTAGGATATGGAATGCTTTACCACAAGTAGATAGTATAATATAATATAAAAGGGAATTCGGTAAGTCTTTGAAAAGGAAGAATATAAAAGATATGCAGGAAGTGGGTTTAGAGTAGATAGCTTCAGTTGAAGAGCTAGCACTGTCCATCACCGGTGTGATGGGACAAACCGCCTCTTCTGTGTTGTGATTTGAGACTATTGTTTCTTTCTGGATGTAGTAAGGAAAACATTTTCTTCCACAACCTGGTGCTGCCGAGGTGAACTGCAGTACATTCACCAATACCCCTGCTCAGATCAGGCAAAACAGCACAGATGTTGAACCTGGGACTTTCCTGGTCACTGTCTCAGTGTCACACCACCGTGTGTTCATATAATGAGCCATTGGATAGCTTCAAAAACGGTATTAACTATGATTAAAAGTATGGTTAATCCCTTTCATATCTAATCAGAGCAGATAAAAAAGAACTTGCAAGGTAAAAGGTAATAATTGAGCACTTCAGTAAAGAAACTTGTGTTGGAATCATACAGAAGAGAAAGGAGACACAGCAAAAGAGAGACTTACATTAAAAACTAGTGAGAAAAAGTCAGGCAAACGAAGAGATGGACACCATAATGGGAAAAATTTGAGGCATAGGAAGAGAGAAATTAGGGGAGATTTTCCTGGTCTGCACCCATTGCCTAAATTGCCTGGGTACAGTGAATATCGGAAAATTGGGCGAGTCCAAGTTCATGCCTTAACGGAACCTGTTCGATTTTCCTTACATTTATTTAAATGGGAGGAAAATTCCGCAGGTTCTTTAATAGGCAGAGTAGAAAAGAACGAGAGAAACAGTTGCAGGACGATAGACAATCCCAAAGTAGATCAACTGGTATATTTTTAAAAATGAATGTCACTATTTGGAAGAAAGGGGTTAATTGTGGATACATGTATTGGAGTGCAACTTGTAGTTCATGATTAAAGACACTAATGTACGTTTGAAGAAGTGCAAAGTAGCCTAACTTTTCTATTTAGGAGTATGAAATCAAGGATTAAAAACACCGCCTTTGACCTTAATTACTACAAGAGTAATGTAGGCATGAGTCGTGTGATTCCTACAGGCCAATTGGATTGCTAGAAGGTGCATGGCTTAAAAACCTCAATATTCTCGATGAGTAGTCCAGCTCCCTTGGTATTGAACATAGCGAGTGAAGAACATGTATAGTCTTTAGGTGAAGTAGGGTTAGAGGTTAAGGGATAATTGGGCTAGGACATTCAGATGTAATTCAGTCACCATTTTAAAGTAATGTATTTTATCTTTATTTTTTATACAATTACTTTTGATTGTATATTATCCTGAGAATGAATAATAAAAAAAATAATTAAATAGCCAAACATGGCAATTTGGGAAGTGGAGAATTAGAATTGGTTGGCGTATAGGAGTTTTTTTTTGCAGTATAGGCTAAGGACCTGGGAGACACAACTGAGGTGTTGTAGTGCCGCCACTGGTGGGAGGGTATAATTAGTTTACAGAGGCAGTTTATAAATGTTGACATAGGAATTTATAAGAAGAAAAGTTCACTGGAAGTGTATGCAGATGTAAGATTTTTAATACATAGATTAATGATGTAGACAATAGATTAGCTGGTTTCTAAATCCTTATCCTCACTTTAAATCCCTTGTCCCCTTTTTAACTCCTGATATCACTTTCAGACTTGTATACCCCTTCTACACCCTCCAGTCCTCTAGCCTTTTCTGTATTTTCCCCCATCCCTTCACTCCACCATTGGTGGCAGAGCCTTCAGCCATCTCAGCCAGATTCTTTAGAATTCCTGTCCTGAACCTTTCTGCCTATCAACCTCTCGCTCCCCTTTTCCAAAAAAAAATCTGTTTGACCAAGCTTTAGGTCATAACTTCAAACTCTCCCACCCTTTCCTTTATCCATTTTCTCTATACTTTTCTCCTTTTGCCCCCCCCCCCCCCCCCCCCCATGGTGGTGTAAAGTGCCTTGGTACATTCTCTATAGTAAAGATGCTATATAAATGTAAGTTGTGCATTCTAACTGTGGACATTATGGTAAAATAACACATTTTTTAAGTTATCTTGTGGGACCAGTAGCAAAGGATTTAAATTGGGGGAAAAAATCCTCCTGAATAGGAGTTTGCTCAATCTTTAAATGGAGACAAAAAGATAAAGTGCTACTATCTGACGGGTTTTAACGTGGGTGAGCGTTTGGGTGGGGGTGAAATCCTGGGAATCCAACCTGCCGACTTCCGCATTTCACTCCAGCATATTAGGCTGTGTGCGTGCAACCCCCTTCAGGAGAGGTGGGTTGCCAATTTTAATATGTTAATTGTTCAATTAGAATGATATTGACATGGGTTTTGTAATTTAACTTTGGGTGCATGGGCTTCTTGGAACTTGCCACTGAAAGCAAGGCAAGAACACAGCTGCAATTGAGAGGGATGAAGGCATAATTGGAAATACGCCAATAAGTACTCAGTACTCGCAGCTGCTTGTGTGGAAGGGTTTGTTCACACACTTTGGAGGTGTGATCTGCCTTACACACTTTGGAGGTTCGGAGGTCTGATCTACACTTTGGAGGTCTGATCTATCAGATCAGCATGGGTGCCGCTTATGCTGTGTTACCTTGGACCTCAGATGAGTACCAAGACGACCATCAGCAACAGCTTGCTGCTCACAGATCTGCAGCTCCACAGGAGAGAGGGTATAAGCAGAGAGGTGCAGCTCGCAGGAGGCCTTGCCCAGCACACAGGGTCTAGAGGATAAGCTCCCTCGACATGTCAGAACACCAGTGTCTGAGGAGGGGCAGGGTGTCGTGTCAGGTGGTGGCAGACATTTACAGCCTGCTGGAACAAGACCTGCTGGCAACTGGACCTGATGGCCACACTCTACCAGTGGCTGTCAAAGTCACCATTGCCCTCCACTTTTTTGCCTGTGGATCTTTTCATGGCTCTGCTGGAGACATTTGCAGGATCTCTCAGTTGGCAGAACACACATGTATAAGACAGGTGACTGCTTCTTTGGCAGGGCCGGCAATTATGCCAACTTTTCCTGCGATGACGCCAGTCAGAATGAGCGGGCGCTCGGGTTTGCGGCTCTGTCTGGCTTCCCACAGGTGCAGGGCGCCATTTACTGCACACATTTGGCAATTAAGGCACCCGTAGATCACCCAGGAGTGTTTGTTAACTGCAAGGGCTTTCACTCCATAAATGTGCAGCTGGTGTACAACCACAAAAAGATCTTTATGCAGGTGTGCGCAAGATTCCCGGGCAGCTGCCATGATGCTTTCGTCCTGCGGCAGTTCACACACCCTGATCTCTTCGTATCTCACAGCAGCGTTACCGGCTGGTTGCTTGGAGACAAGGGAATACCCACTTAAAAAGTGGCCGATGACACCTCATGGAAACCTGAAGAATGAGCTCCAGGAGTGATACAGTGAATGCCATATGACCACCAGATGTGTTATCGAACAAGCCATCGGCATGCTGAAGATGCAATTCAGGTGCCTGGCAGATCTGGAGGCACCCTTCGGTACGCACCAGCCACGGTCTACAGAATGGTTGTGGTGTGCTGCACCCATCTAACAACCACATGCAAAAGCCACTTTTGCCCCCCCCCCAAATTGCACTAACACAAAGCAGTCCTGCAAACAACCAAGCCTCCCTTTCACAGCCCCCGCTTGCTCGGCATCAATTCATGTCTTCCCATTCATTATCACACAACTGAAAAGGCCACTTGCTACCCAGCAACCAATAATGGGCAAGACGGGAAGTGTTGCAAAAGAATAATATTTATGTGCCTCACATATAAAACAGAAACTTAATATTCTAACAATGTGTAACACACCCACGTGCATACCCTTGTGCAACTACAAATCTTTATTCTTCCGTTTCCTATCACTTCTATGTGGTGCAACCCCTGTGGCTTCAGCAGATGTAGAGGCAGGCTGCTCAGATCCCTGCTCTGACTGCTGAGATGCTCTTGGCTGACGTCCACTGGGTTTTGGCGCCTGTGAGGGCCCCGCCAAAGACTGCTCCACCTACACCTGTGCAGGGGCAGACTCTGCCATTAGACGAGGCAGCATGTGGGGTACTGACTGTGGGGGGGGGGGGGGGGCAATGGCTGAGAAGTGGAAGCGCTTTGAGCCGAGTCCCCACTTCCATGTCCCCTTTCACCATCATCCCTCTCCTGGCCCAGCTGCACTTCCCTGCTAACAATGTGCTGGAGAACACTTTCCTGCAGATCAGTGGTGTGATAAATAGCCAAGGCTGGGGTATCATTCATCCTATTTAAGGTAGCAATCAAAGTGTGCCAGCAATTGGTGAAGGCCTGCATGCACGTCTGATTGCCGCGTTTGATGCTCCTTGCAGTTGGCCTATCTTTCCAAGGACAAAAACAACATCGCAAAGGCCTGCGACATCATGCCACTCATGCTTGAGACGGACTCCACCAGCAATCGTACAGTGTGGTGGGAATGCCTGCCAGTACATCGCACATTCTCTGCTGCTGCTCCAGAAGTATCCTGTTTGTCGACTGCCCCCCCCGAGGTACAGCATCTTCATCCAGCTCACCAGAGCTTGGAGCGTCCTATGCCCTTCGACGCGAACTCTCCACTGCTGTCCCTGACTCCACCATCTGCTCTTGCTCACTTGTGAAGTGTGAATCACTATGTGAAACCCCAACCATCTCTCTACGTTCTCCCACCGAAATGTGACTATCTGAGTGTCAGTGGTGGATGGATAGATGGGTGATGTGAATAAGTGCATAGACCGAGATGGATGAGTTCACCTGCAAGTTAAGTTGGTGTGAGAAGTGATGTGCTGGAGTAGGCTGAGAAGGCAGAGTGAGGGGGTTAGGGTGATACGCACATCAGGATGTAGGTGAATGTGGCACTGTACTCCCTTTCCTGCCCTGCTTAGGTCATTGAACTGCTTTCTGCATTGAATCCAGGAGTGTGGCACCACGCTCCTGCTGTTGACCTCCCAGGCAACCTCCAGCGAAGCCCTTTTTGTGACACCTATGGCTTCTTCCTCTCGTCAGTAGGAAAGAGTATCTCCCTCCAGGCCCTTACAGCCCCCAACAGCACATCCATGGAGGCATCGCTGAAGCAGGGTGCAGCTTTTGACCTACCTTCCATGCCAACACTTTTTCTTTCTCGCCTCCAAGTGCTTCAACTTGCATGTTTGGAGTGTCTCTTTAAAAAGTGGAGTTTAAATTGCCCGCTGATGCTAATTGGTCGGGAAACCCGGAAATGATATGTTAATGCAGTGGCTGTGTTGAAAAGCCACTGACAGATGCGCTTCACATACTTCTGGGTTTCCCCAAGCGTTATCAGGCCCACCCCTGCAGTCAGCGCGTCTGCACATTAAAATCCAGGCCTCGGTCTCCTTCCTGACTGACAGGAATGTGAAGATATTGCAAAACCTGCAGAGTATCAGTGCTACTTCAGATGCAATTTCGTAGATGTATGGATGTTACGGCACAATCATTGAAACAGAAAGCATCAAGAGTATTTTATGTGTGATGGAAAGAACTATAGCAGTGAGAGCTGAAATATATTGCGAGGCACCAGTAGAGAACTCTTGATGATTATGGTAAAATTGACCAGTGGAAAAACTTCAGGATGTTAGAAAAAAGAATTTATATTTATATTATAGCACCTTTCACGATGTTGGGACGTCCCAAAGTGCTTTACAGCCAATGAATTACTTTTGAAGTGTGTTCACTATTGTAATTTTGAGAGAGAGGTCACATTTTGTTAAAAAGTTCAATAGGCTCATTATGGGTAGCGTTTGGTCTCCTCAGATGTGGAAAGTACATGACCAGAGATTTGCAGCTACCATCAATAGCAGTCCAGAAGACAGATGTAAATATATTAAATAACATTTGTTAGATTCTGAGAAAAATGCTTGAGGCTACCTGTGGCAAATCAGACATATATCTTACAGGGAGCTATCTGCATTTTTTCCAGGATTTTCTGTAGAGGTGCAGGGCAAGTTGTGTGGTAGAATTCAACTGCGATTTGAGCCTGACATATATATAAAATATAAAAATTTCCTGCCATGTTGAGTCTTTAGAGCAGATATTTCTCCTTTCTAGCTAACGACCAGGAGGAGGCTGGAATCTCCACCCAAATAGACTTGGAGTGACCCCAAACATGAAATATACATTTTATAATTTAAAAAACATTTGCCAGTATTGATATATTGCACTGTATAGTGATGCTGTGTGAGTTTCTGCCATGATGTCATGTTTCTTCATGGTGGGATTGTGATGACAGCGTTTGTTCTGTAGTACGTGATTTTTTTTCCCCCTTTGCAATGAATGGATACTGCAGGAACAGCAGTTAGGGTTTAAATCAGAAGTTTAATTTGGATGCCCATATATGGGAGGATGAACATACAGTGAAAGCCATATTTTGAGCATTATTGTGGTGTCCCGTTATACGCGATGGCCGGTATAACGCGTGCGCAATCTGTGGATTGTGTTAGTGACCCAGTACCGGCAGCCTGGGGACCCGCTGCTGATACCTGACACCAGACAGCTGTCAGCACGACCCTGCTTCTCGCCATCACTCACCTGCAGCGTACTCATGGCCCTGCCAGCACAATTCAATTATGTGGTGTATGTTGAATCCATCCCATTGAATTCGTTACTCATTCACTTCATTCATCGTTGAAGTTTGAATAGAAAGCTCTGGACACCAACAGCAAATAATAAAAACGCTAAACTCTGGTCACTGGCAGCAGATTGAGCGCTACAAGAATTTCTCCCTGTTATAATACACTGCCTGATTTTTTTCTTTCAGTTTTTGGTGCTTAGTTTAGCTTTTCCCAATGAACTGTTTAAAAACCAATATAAATATATTTTTTAAAACAATCATCGGTTTTTCATGTGTACTTCACTTATACAATAAACACAGATGAGTAATCACAGCTGTTTCTGCCTGAAATAAACCGAGCACTTAAGGTGCTATAATTGGCAACTTTGAAATTGACATTAACACTAATGGTTATCGCGTTTTGGCCGATATAAGCGACTGATCATTTTAAACGTGAAAGTTATTACATGGTGGGGGCTGTACTTAGGATGTTAGCTTGCAAATATTTTAGTACAACAAAGATTTATTTTCCATTATGGTTTATATTTGCACTATAGCGATGAAGCTGGTACAGATTTTATTGCGAATTGCACAACTGTTTGATTTTAACTGACATGCTTTCCTTTCAACCATTTTACAGTTCACTGATGCTAGTGAACTTTTATGTATGGTCAAATAATCAAATTTGCAATAATTCCTGAGTATTTAATAAAACTCAGTACTCATAATATTTATTGAAGTACTATATATGTAAAACATTTTGTCTTATTAAATATTAACATTCTAGTAAGACGTGGGTATTTATAATAGTTGCTTTCAGTCAATATTAGTGGCTTCTTGTATTTATTACTCCTGGAGGATTTTCTAGGATATTTTTCAGATTGTATGAGCAAAATATGCAAATATTTGTACTGTAGCTTTTTGGTTTTCAAATTGGGAAAAATGATTGCCTATTAATCTTGGAAGTCCTTACATTGAGATGACATGGTTCATCTTGTTTTTGTAATGTGCACTGCCAACAGCTAGTTGTGCTTTTGTGAAGCATTATAGTATAATTGCCTTCACTTTATAAATTTGTGTCTTTATTTCAAAGATTATTTTTATTTTGAAGAAAAATCTGGTTGTAAGTTTAAAGTACTGAATTAAAATGCAATGAAAGTGTTCAAAATATTGTTTATAGGTTTTAAAATAATTATTTAATATCCAGTACTTAAAAAAAAAAGTGGTTGGAAATATTTACTGTGCTGTTAGTTTGTTTAGTGCCCATAACTCAGTGTACGTGAAGTCAGGGAAATAAAAAATACCAATTATAAAATGCACAGAAATAGAAAAATGAAAATCTAATTGAGCAAAGATCTGATTATGGCCTCTGAATTGCACCATGGTGCTATACTGAAATCACTGCAGCCCCGTAGGAGAAGAGCTGTAAGGCCCCCTATAGACATATGAAGACCATTTTCAAGCTATAATCCATTGAAATGCACTGGTAATTTTTTCCTGCCAGGACACTCCCTGCCTGGTGTCACTACTTGTGTTCTCATGGGACCAAATCAACCAATAACAACCATGTAGCCAGATGTCTGGTTCGTCAGGAATCCCAAAGGCCAACCAGTGGAACACAGCAGCATTTGCTATGAGCTGAAGATCAAAGATTTTTGAGCATTTCTTTGGGGCACATTGTGAGTTGCTCATCTTTCAGTTCCCATTCATAGAGAGAATTAAAAACAACTCGAGGAGCAACGAAAATGTAAAGCACAGCTGTTAATTAAAAAAAATATGCAATATGACCCATGTATTCTACAATAACAAATATATTAATTACTAAAATTTTCATCGTGCTGTTGAATATTACCTGGATTTCCAGTTGAAACAGCAGAATTAAACTGAGGAAAAACTCCACTAAAACTAATTTGCCTGAAAAAGCAATAAACTAAAGTGCAGTATGCAGTTTCTCCTCCCTTCCCCCAGTGTAAAAAAATATTTGTTAGTTATTTAATAGTAAGCTAAATGAGCAGTATTTCCTACCTGGGGTTTGCTTGTGGTAGAACAGCTAAACCTGGAAAAATTCAGTGAAATAGTTGAAGAAATGATGGGGGTGAAATTTGATAGCGCTAAAACACGGGCGCGGGCACTGCGATGTGTGATATGCCCGCGCCTGTTCAAGGAGTGCAGGCAGCACGTCAACTTCGTGCAGCCTGCTAATTATAATGATTGCTGTGCTCTCAGCAGGGGACCGAACTTCGCGTTGTTTGAGCGTGGCTAGCTTTACTTAAAGCTAGCCTGTGCCTCTTAAAGGCAATCTGCACCTCTTAAAGGTGAGCTGCCTTCAGCACTAACCTAAATGGCTCAACAGGCCAGGGAAAGGGCACCCTGGGTCTCGGACGCAGCACTCGAGCTTTGTGCAGGGGGTTAACACTGGAAGAGAGGTCCTCTACCCACCGGGGGGCCAGGAGGCCTTCCAGAAAGAAGGATGTGGGACCAGATTGACGAGGCGGTCAGTGTCAGCAGTGTTGCCCCCAGGACCTGGCTCCAGTGCCCAAAGAAATTTCATGATCTCCGACGAGTGGTCAAGGTCAGTGAATGCATCTTCAAAAGCCATCTCCTACCAACTGCACCACTAGCCTTACACACTGCTCAATGCACAAACCCCCCCCCCAATCACTCACCTACCAACAATCTGTACCAAACCTGAGGCACACCTCCCATTCTTAGCTTTACCTCACCCACTTGGAGGAGATGGTGCAGGCCATTCTTGGCAGGGGCATGGCTGAGCCCTTGGCCAGCGGCGGGGCTGAAAAGATACAAGATGCGGGTATCCTCATACGTTATCCTCCTTCTCACATCCCACTTCCCACTCATCCCACAATCTCTTCTGATTTACAAGATGCACATGGTGTAAGCATGCACCTTTTGCTTTACTCCACTTCCCCTCACCACAGCCCTACCCATGTGCCTTATTTCATACACCCAAGAAATCCAGCCTGTCCAGTCAGTGGGTCAACAAGAAGACGGAGAGGAGAGTGAAGAAGAAACACTGTCACTCGATTTCACACTCCCAGCCACCAGCTCCTCGAGGTCATCCTGCTATTTGTGGTGGCTTTTATTTCACCATTGTAGCCAAGAGGATTCTGTGATTGTCAGTAACAGAGGGAAGGTAAGGTGTGGGACAAATGTTGAAAGTGTAATTGGGGTTGTGTTCACTGGTATCGCAGGTGGACGATTCGATCCCAGATATCCTGGCCAGAAAGGGGCTGTCTGGGTTACCTCCTTCCTTCTGCTTCCTCCTCTGCCCTTTGTGAGCAGCTTGTCCCCTTTGCTGCCTCTGTTCCATCTCCATGTCATGCTGCAGCCCCCAGGACTGGTAGCAAATGGTGTTCTCAGAGGCCTTCCTTTAAGAGCCAAAGCCTTGCAAACATCCAGCAGCACTCCCTGCACTCCCTTCATACTTTAACAACTTTTTAAATGTCTTGCACAAAGCCACTACTCCAATAAAATGTAAAGAAACCAGTACAAAAGCAAAAATCTAAACTTACCTGAAAGTTGCGTGTATCCCTTTAAAAGAAGCGCTGGTAGTGGGTCTGTCATACAGCTGCACGCACGTTCTGCTGTGTGTGCGCTTTGGAGTGGGCATTAAAAGGAGCAGCGATGTCCAAAATAGCAGGTTATACATCAATTCGATCCCAGATATCCTGGCCAGAAAGGGGCTGTCTGGGTTACCTCCTTCCTTCTGCTTCCTCCTCTGCCCTTTGTGAGCAGCTTGTCCCCTTTGCTGCCTCTGTTCCATCTCCATGTGGCATAGTGGTTAGCACTGGTGCTTCACAGCGCCAGGGACCCGGGTTCGAATCTGACCTCGGGTGACTGTCTGTGTGGAGTTTGCACATTCTCCCCGTGTCTGCGTGGGTTTCCTCCGGGTGCTCCGGTTTCCTCCCACAGTCCAAAAATGTGCGGGTTAGGTTGATTTGGCTATGATAAATTGACCCTTAGTGTTAGGGGGGGATTAAATATGTGGGGTTATGGGGATAGGATGGGATATGTTAGGGGGAATTAAATACGGGGGTAGGGTGGGATAGGTGTACTGTGGGGATTAAAGCAGGGGACAGGGTACTGGATTTGGATGATCAGCCATGATCGTATTGAATGGTGGAGCAGGCTCGACGGGCCGAATGGCCTACTCCTGCTCCTAGATTCTATGTTTCTATGTTTCTAATTCATGCTGATTGATGTCACGATCTGACTAATTTACATATCTGGAGTGCGCAAAGGCAACGGCAGTGCTGTCCTCCTGCCCAAAATGGCGGTGGCCGCGTTCCGTGGCAGAAGCGAGGCAGCTGCCATTATTTCATCGAAACCGGCCTTGACAGCGGTGCAAATGTGCTGAATTTCATGGCCGATGTATCTTATTCGTGTCCTAAAGGTGGCCTGCTTTAAAAAGATAAAAAAATGTTCTTGCATTTAATTCCCTTTAGATATGTTTCTTAATTTGCTCTCAAATGTTTTTGTCCTTTTTTAATATCAAATATTTTGCCTCATGGTAACAGTATTAGTTTCTAAACTATAGTTTAGAAGAAACAATATCTGTACTTCTGCTTCTCTAATTGGACTGCTACAGTCTACTGCGCTTAATTCCAAATTGCTTAATTCGGTGCACTTTACCCTAATATTTAGAAATCTAAAATAAACCACAGATATATTAACCTAGTGCTTATGATACTAGACTAGCAATCTAGAGGTCGTGAATTCAAATCCCGCAGTCGGAAGTTGTGAAATTAAATTCCACGCCAGAAAAATATCCATGCAAGCTTTTGGATAGTCATAAAAGCCCAACTGGTTCACTAACATCCTTCTGGAAAGGGAGCCTGCCTCTCTCTCTCTCTCTCTCTCTCTCTCTCTCTCTCTCTCTCTCTCTCTGGTCTGGCCTGCACATGACTCCAGTCCCAAACTATGTGGTTCTCTCTTAATGCCCTCTGAAGTAAACAATCGCTGCCAAGTTCAAAAACAACAAAAAAAAGACTAACCTATTGGCAATGACCCAGGCATCGTATCTGACCTCTCCAAGTCAGGCACAATCCTGACTTGCATATATATATTATCATTCCTTCATTGTGACTGGGTCAATAGCCTGGAATTTGCTACATAACACCATCAGCACAAGAACTACAATGGTTCAAGGAGAAAGTCCACCACGTTCTTAGGATAACCAGGGATGGGCAAGAAATGTGGTCTTGCTATTGTCACCCACATCCCGAGAGGGGAAAAAAAGCTCCTTCTGCTGTGCTTTAACCTCAACTCTAGAAGAGCATCTTCATTGCACAAGTGTAAATTTCTCCAGCAGCAACTGACTTAAAATTGTCCAAACCATCTTCACTTTAGACCGTTAGAAAAGGGGCATTTGGCGCATTAGTTTGGGTGGAATTCAGCCTGAGGGTCCGTGAGGTGAAATGATGATCCCACTCTGTCCTCAATGGATGGTATTTTAAAAATCTCTATGAAGTTGTTGCTATCTTGGCCTCAATGTTAACTCTCCATGCCTGGCAGAAGATAGGCATGGGGGAGCAGTTAAAATGAAGTGGGGGACTTGCCCACTCCTTTCATTTGCTGCATTCACATCCGGGAGTAAAAATTGAGACCCATGTGTTGTCCGAAGATTGAGGTTTTTTAAAGTATGTTTACTAGATTATATGTATTCAATATGTTTATGTATTCCTTCCTTTTCTTTGCTCACTTACTATGCTGCATATCTCTATTATAATTTTATAATAAATAGGAAAACCTCTAACATTTCCTTCCCAATTTATTTTCTATTTATAACTCTAGTAAACATATTTTTGAAGGGAATTTATTTTTGTATCCCAAGAAAAATCTGATGAAACTGTTTCTCATTGTAATTTCAGTTTTTGGTATAGTCACGTGGTTACCACAGTGAGCACTGTTTACCATGAACCAATAAGAGTTGAAGTTTTCAGTCATGCTGTTTTCACAGATCAATCATGGCACTCATTTGTAAAAAAAAAGAAAACTACTATGGAAATAGTCAATTGGTTACCAGGGACCACATGGAAACTATTGACCTGTTCCTGGGGCCCTCCTGTGCGCTATCCATGAACCACTCACTAGGAGGTGCAATAAATGTGGTCCATGTTGACTTGCTTCCCTTTTAAAATTTATTCCATCTTCCCCTTTCTACTGCATAGTGCATTCCCTTTGCTGAGTAGCTTTCCTGAATGGCCTAGCTGAGATTGAGAACTTCTTATGTGATGAATCACGTGCATTTTTGTCCTACTGAATTAGTAGACAGAAGCATTGTAGCAACACCTTAGAAGATATGTAGGGTTCTGTTCCATCGGAATATGTTCTTGATGGTACAATTGCCATAATAGAGATTTCTGTCATTAGCTTATAAATGTGCATGGTCTGATATATTTAGGCAAACTATGTCAGTTTTTATTTTAACTGGAGAGTAACTGGGTTGCTCTTGGATCTTTTCTAGGTCTTCTATTTTGGATGACTGCCAGGGACTTGCAGCTGCTTATTTCCACATTCCAACCCCCCCACTCCCAGCACTTTGCCATGATTGGCCCGAAATTTGTAGTCAACGGCGAAGCAAAGGTGTTTGCTGCTGGCCCCGAAGAAAGCTCCCCACAAAGACCTTGCGATCTCTGTGGCGAGAAGTTTGCCTTTTTCAACGTGCAAGTGATTTCAGTGTAATATAATGGGGATCCCCAGAGCGCTCTGCTGTGACGTCAACTTTGGACTTGACTATTCCAGTGTTCTCCTGGCCAGCCTCCCATCCTTCAACCTCCAAAGCTCTCCCATTCTCCAACCTCTATAAACATGAGCTCAACCAGAAAATCTGTTGCCCATATCCTATTCCGCACCAGGTCCTGCTCACTCATTACCCCGTCCTTGCTGACCCACATTGGCTCCTGGTCTCCCAGCACCTCAAGTTTAAAATTCTCATCCTTATGTTTAAATTGCTTCATGGCCTTGCCGTTCCCTACCTCTAACCTCCTCCAGCCCCGCAACCTGCCTCCGAACTCTCTCTTCCTCTGACTGTAGCGCTTTGTGCATTCTCCCACGCCCTTTGACCCACCATTGGTTGTGTGCGTTCAGCCGTCTATGCTGTAGAATTTGATCCCTAAGCCCTTCCGCCTCTCCACCTCCCTCTCAACCTTTATGGCCTTCCTTAAAACCCACCTCTTTGCCTAAGCTTTTGATCATCCCTCTTCATATCTCCCTCTTTGTCTCTGTCCATTTTCATTTGATTACATCTCTCAATTGCAACGCAACATTTTTCTAGGTTAAAGGTGCTATATAAATGCAAGTTGTTACTGTTGTAGCTTTTGTTGTGAGATACTATATTTCCAGCTTTTTTTAGATCAAATTCTAGTCCTAATTATTGATTTAACTTGCCTCGACTTGTTTGGCAAATATTGCCAGCACTTGCTTAGGTCAACCTTTGATTGTATGATTAGTCTTGCCCCACTGAAGTGCAACTCAAGTTGGGTGATTCCATACTGGTACTGTTGTACAGTCAAGGCATTCTTCATTCAGGGTGAAGCCACAAGCTGGCAGCCTGCTCTGCAGCACATCATAGTGGCACAGCCAGATGCCACCTTTGCTGGAGCAGCATTGAAGTATCTGGGGCACTCCAGACTCCCTCCTTCCCTCTAATTAAAATCCTTGGGTAATTCATGTATTCCTTCATAATGGGAGAGAGCCCGGCTTTGTTCCGATTATGGAAACCCTAAGTAGTGAGGTGAATATACAGCAAAATGGGGATACAGTTGCAGAGTGTGCTCTGGCTTACACCGACCTGTCACTTGGGCACCCTGCCAAGGAAGTCAGACTCCTGGTAGGAACATCTCTTTGATAAAAGTCAGTTGCATGAGGACCGGGATTAAGCAGTTGGCGATTAGTGAGCTTGGTATGGGATATTGAACTTGGCATCTAGAAAATCAAGATGGCTGGCATGAAGAAAGCTGACCTGCATAGGCTGTTTAACCACACTGAAGTCATATGTCTATCAAATAATTGATGAGGAAGCTCTGAGGCTTAAGATGATAGCTGCAGGAAGATGTATGCAAACACATATTCATATAGCTCGGCTTCAGCACCTACCTAAATTGGGTTACACCGACTGGTAGCAAGCACCATTGAATGAGTTATTGGCCCTGATAATTATGGGGCGGGTGCAAGTGAGGCCGAAAACGGGCAAAAAAAACCATCGTAGCCAAGGACGCGGAGGTCCTGCCAAACTTAATGGCAGGACCTCATTAACATTTTTTTGCTTCATTTCCCGCCTGGCAGCCGGCCAAACGTACAGCTTGGCCGGCAGGCGGGAGGTAGCAACAGAGACAGGAGGTTGCGGGCGGTTCCCAGCAATGAGGAGGGCGGAGAAGGCTGCCTTCAGGGCTGGGGGGAGGAGCCCATGATCGGGAAGGCGGAGATAGGCCGAAGACTTCCTTGAGAGTCCTGGGGGGAGCAATCCTAATCCTCCTGGCCAACAAGGAGTGCTGACCCCGGGAAACCCGTGCAGCAGTAAATTTTAAATCGGGCTCCCAATTACATTTTAGGAGCCTGATTTAAATATGTTAATTAAGTGTGAGATGGGACACTCTGATGCCCCATTATCTGTCACCATAAGAAAAGGTGGCGTGTGTTGGGGTCATGTTTGCTGTATTTCATTCTTTAACCCCCTCCCGCCTGTCATGGGGGTGGTTAATATTGAAGCCATATAGTCACTGTTATGCTTTGGGGGTCTTTTTTAAACTTGTCCTAGATTATTTTGGCTCTTGTATCTTAAATCACTGTCACAAGTAAGTAGCACTCCAAAACCTCTGAGAATGTCTATCATTGCCTTCAGTAACATGCTCATGAAAATTAAACAGCAAATCCTGTCTGGCAGTTGTATTTAGTTATTACACTTATGCCGACGTAAGATCTTTGGTCTTTCGTAGATGCCTTCTCAGATGTTGTGACATCAGTTGCTCCATTAAGTGGTCTCAGTGTCTTTCTTTTATTGACGTTGACTTACACTGCTCTATATCTATTTGTATGATACCATAACCCGGGAATGTAACAATAGCATGCCTTTGTGATCTGGACAAAATATTTGTGTCTTTTATGTGAATTTTGTCAACATCTCCGCCAGTGGATTGAGTTACCACTAGATGAGGCAAAACTTGACACTAAACGTTAAGCAGCTTATTTTCCAGTGAAAACGTGGAATAACCGTTCTGATCAGATTTGATTAGTTCAATAGGTAAAGTGTATCAAAATAATAAACACATTATGCTACCCCAGTTCACTTGGTCACTTTGCTTAATTTACACAGAATAACTGCTGCATTCTGTCTCGTATCCCAGGGAAGGACTTTCTCTCCTTGCAGTCATCTGTCATTTTCTGAGGCCTTTTTGTCTCGCCAGATTTCCTGTTGCAAACACTAGACTGTTTTTCAACTGTCTCGATGTGTGTCTCTTCTTATCCCCCACTTCATGACAGACAGAGGTCCAAGAGTTTTCCAACACACTGGGTAAAAGATGTTTCCCAGGAAAGCTAACTAATTGTTTAGTCTCTGGAAAAAAAAAATCTGTTTAGCATATTAACCACCCTTCATCTGGGAGACTTTTTTATAAACTTGTGAGAATACACATTGCTTTTAAAAGTATCTAGTTTTTTTCTCCAAATCCTAACTCTGGAAAAGTGGTTTAAAAAAAACCCCCAGAAGCCTGATGATCTTTGAAAGCAGTAGAGCAGTAGACCTTATTTTAACTTTAAAATATTATGCAAATGTATTAAATAAAAGCTCAACAAGCACATTAATTCGTATAATATAGCTATATTTTACAGTAGATATTCTTCCATCTAATTCCTCAAATGGACAAAATAAAAAGATTATAACTCTGTTTTATGCCAGTGAGCGCCTAATTCATCTATAGTATTTCTTGAAAATGCAAACTGATCTTTTTTCTCTCTTAATCATTTCAAACTGATCAGTGATTTTCAAATTCACTTTTTGATTTCAACAGAACAGCACCTTTTGATATCCCTGAAGAGTTACTGGGACTTTGGGGATTTTCAGCATCTGACCATTCAAATTTAAAAAGAACAGTCAGTCATATATAAACTGTGAGAAGTCGCACAACACCAGGTTATAGTCCAACAGCTTTATTTGAAATCACTAGCTTTCGGAGCGCTGCTCCTTCGTCAGGTGAAGTGAAGAGATGCATATAGGCACAGCATATATAGTCAGAGAACACTGCCAGATGATTACAGTTAATCTTTCTAACTGCCCTTTATCACACCTCGGCAGAGAGATAATCACGGCAATCTCTGCAGAGGTGTGATAAAGGGCAGTTAGAAAGATTAACTGTAATCATCTGGCAGTGTTCTCTGACTATATATGCTGTGCCTATATGCATTTCTTCACTTCACCTGATGAAGGAGCAGCGCTCCGAAAGCTTGTGATTTCAAATAAAGCTGTTGGACTATAACCTGGTGTTGTGCGACTTCTCGCATTTGTCCACCCCAGTCCAACACCGGCATCTCCACATCATATATAAACTGAACCAATGACATAGCACTTTTTATGTTTGAATCATTTCTCTCTTCAGTCTGTAACTGATGGAACTTGTAACACTGTATCAGTATTGATGGTACTGGAATATGGTTAATAATCAGTTTTTAAACTGTTTGGCATGGAAATGGTTATGACCCTTTTCCGGGTCCGTAACCAGTAATGCGCTAACAGCGCTCACCCCAACCGGGAGTTCCGGGGCCAGCCCAACATTGGACCTCAGGTCTCCTTAATATTTTTTTGAGGTGGGGTGCCAATCGCAAGGACTGCAGAGTCAGCGGAGCACTCCTGCTCCTCCTGGCCTTACAGGAACATTTTAAAAAAATGTTTTAAACTAAGCTGTTGGTTGCGGTCGCTGCTTAGGCCGCAGCACCCACTTACGAATCCCGAGCAGCTTCTGTTCTGCTCAACCAAAACCAACGTCTGTAAGGGGGCCTAAGACAGGCATTAGGCCCCTTATTTACACATGTAAGGGGACAAATACCTGTTTAAGGTGGCCCCCAGGGACACCTGCAAAGTCACCTTTGCCAATATGGCGGCGTCCATAAAGCAGGCGCAGATTTAGCTCAGTGAGAATCAATTTCTACCCAGTTATGTACTGTGATTGGATTTAAAGAGACCGCAATTAAATCAAAACTACAACAACATGCAATCATATACCACCATTAACCTAGAAAAACATCCCATGGCATTTAACAGAAGTGTAATTTTTTTTAAAAATTCGTTCCTGGGATGTAGGCGTCGCTGGCAAGGCCAGCTTTTATTGCCCTTGAGAAGGTGGTGGTGAGCTGCCGCTGCAGTCCGTGTGGTGAAGGTACTCCCACAGTGCTGTTAGGGAGGGAGTTCCAGGATTTTTGACTCCGTGACGATGAAGGAACGGAGATATATTTCCAAGTCAGGATGGTGTGTAACTTGGAGGGGAACTTGCAGGTCATGGTGTTGCCATGTACCTGCTGCCCTTGTCCTTCTTGGTGGTAGAGGTCGGGGGTTTGGGAAGTGCTGTCTAAGAAGCCTTGGCGAGTTGCTGCAGTGCATCTTGTAGATGGTACACACTGCTGCCACGGTGTGCTGGTGGTGGAGGGAGTGAATGTTTAAGGTGGTGGATGGGGTGCCAATTAAGCAGCTGCTTTGTCCTGGATGGTGTTGAGCTTCTTGAGTGTTGTTGGAGCTGCACTCATCCAGGCAAGTGGAGAGTATTCCATCACACTCCCGACTTGTGCCCTGTAGATGGTGGAAAGGCTTTGGGGAGTCAGGATGCGAGACACTCGCCACAGAATACCCAGCCTCTGACCTGCTCTTGTAGTCACAGTATTTATGTGGCTGGTCCAGTTAAGTTTCTGGTCAATGGTGACCCCCAGGATGTTGATGTTGGGGGATTTGGCGATGGTAATGCCATTGAATGTCAATGGGCGGTGGTTAGACTCTCGCTTGTTGGATATAGTCATTGCCTGGCACTTGTGTGGTGCGAATGTTACTTGCCACTTATCAGCTCAAGCCTGAATGTCGTCTTGGTCTTGCTGCATGTGGACTGCTTCATTACCTGAGGAGTTGTGAAAGGAACTAAACACTGCAATCATCAGCAAAAATCCCCACTTCTGACCTTATGATGGAGGGAAAGGTCATTGATGAAGCAGCTGAAGATGGTTGGACCTAAGACACTGCCCTGAGGAACTCCTGCAGCGATGTCCTGGGGCTGAGATGATTGACCTCCAATAACCACAACCATCTTCCTTTGTGCTAGGTATGACTCCAGCCAGTGGCGAGTTTTCCCCCTGATTCCCATTGACTTCAATTTTACTAGGGCTCCTTGATGCCACACTCGGTCAAATGCTGCCTTGATGTCAAGGGCAGTCACTTTCACCTCACCTCTGGAATTCAGCTCATTTGTCCATGTTTGGACCAAGGCTGCAATGAGGTCTGGAGCTGAGTGGTCCTGGCGGAACCCAAGCTGAGCATCAGTGAGCAGGTATTGGTGAGTAAATGCCACTTGATAGCACTGTCGATGACACCTTCCATCACTTTGCTGATGATTGAGAGTAGACTGATGGGGCGGTAATTGGCCAGATTGGATTTGTCCTGCTTTTTGTGGATAGGACATATCTGGGAAGTTTTCCACATTGTTGGATAGATGCCAGTGTTGTAGCTGTACTGGAGCAGCTTGGCTAGAGGCGCGGCTAGTTCTGGAGTGCAAGTCTTCAGCACGACAGCTGGGATGTTGTTGGGGCCCATAGCCTTTGCTGTATCCAGTGCGCTCAGCCGTTTCTTGATATCACATGGAGTGAATCGAATTGGCTGAAGACTGGCTTCTGTGATGGGGACATCAGGAGGAGGCCGATATGGATCATCCACTCGGCACCTCTGGTTGAAGATGGTTGCAAACGCTTCAGCCTTGTCTTTTGCACTTGTGTGCTGGGCTCTGCCATCATTGAGGGTAGAGATATTCGCGGAGTCTCCTCCTCCCGTTAGTTGTTTAATTGTCCACCACCAATCACAACTGAATGTGCCAGGACTGCAGAGCTTTGATCTGATCCATTGTTTGTGGGATTGCTTAGCTCCGTCTATAGCATGCTGCTTTAGCTATTTAGCTTGCATGTAGTCCTATGTTGATGCTTCCGCAGGTTGGCACGTCATTTTTAGTTACGTCTGGTGCTGCTCCTGGCACTCCACATTGAACCAGGGTTGGTCCCCTGGCTTGATGGTAATGGTAGAGTGAGGGATATGCCAGGACATGGGGTTACAGATTGTGGTGGAGTACAATTCTGCTGTTGCTGATGGCCAACAGTGCCTCATGGATGCCCAGTTTTGAGCTGCTATATCTGTTCTGAATCTATCACATTTAGCATGGTGGTAGTGCCACACAACACGATGGAGGGTGTTCTCAGTGTGAAGATGGGTTTTTGTTTCCACAAGGACTGTTCGGTGGTCACTGCTACCAATGCTGGACAATCGCATCAAGTAGGTTTCCCTCACCACCTGCCGCAGTCCTAGTCTGGCAGCTATGTCCTTCAGTACTCAGGCAGCTCGGTCAGTAGTGGTGCTACCGAGCTACTCTTTTTGTGATGGACATTGAAGTCCCCCATCCAGAGTACATTCGGTGCCCTTGCTACTCTCGGCTTCTTCCAAGTGGTATTCAACATGGAGGAGTACTGATTTATCCGCTGAGGGAGGGTGGTTGGTGGTAATCAGCAGGAGGTTTCCTTACCCATGCTTTACCTGAAGCCATGAAACCTCGTGGAGTCCAGAGTCAATGTTGAGAAGTCCCAGGGCCACTCCCTCCTGACTCTATACCACTGTGCCGCCACCCCTGGTGGGTCTGTCCTGCCAGTGGGACAGGACATACTCAGGGCTGGTGATGGAGGAGTCTGGGGCATTGGCTGAAAGGTATGATTCTGTGAGTGTGACTGTCAGGCTGTTGCTTGACTAGTCTCCCAATTTTGGCACAATCCCCAGGTGTTAATGAGGAGGACTTTGCAGGGTCGACTGGGCTGGGTGTGCCCTTGTCGTGACGGAAGTCAGGCCGAGGTTGATGCCGGGTGGCCTGTCCAGTTTTATTCGTAATATTGCTTTCTGTAGCAGTTTGTTACAACTGAGTGGCTGGCTAGGCCATTTCAGAGGGTGCGTCTGGAGTCACATATAGGCCAGACCAGGTAAGGACGGCAGATTTCCTTCTCTAAAGGACATTAGTGAACTAGATGGGTTTTTACGACAATCCGATAGTTTCATAGTAGCTTTTTTCCCCTTCCAGATTTATTTAGTTAACTGAATTTAAATTCCCCAGCTGCTGTGGTGAGATTTGAACTCGTGTCTCTGGATCCTTAGTCCATGCCTCTGGATTCCTAGTCCAGTAACATAACCACTATGCTACCGTACCATTTCAGACAAAATAGGTTGTATGTGTTTTTTGAGCCAAGGAAGGAGATATTGCTTGGTTAAAGAGGTAGGTTTTAAGGAGGGTCTTGAAGGAGGAGAGGGAAGTGGAGAGTATAGGCTCTAAACAGCTGGAGGCAGAGTTAGCAGTTGTGAGGTGAAGAGTGTGGGAGATGAACAAGAGGCCAGAGTCAGAGGAATACAGAGTTCTTGAAGGGTTGTACGGCTGGGATAGGAGAGATATGGAGTGGTGAAACTTGGATGTTTATATGTGCCTAATCCGGCACATATAATTTAATTTATTTAAGTCTTCGAGGAATACAGCAGTATTTCTCTATTCAAATATGGCCTATAAATGTATTTCATAGAATGGTTACAGCACAGAAGGAGGCCATTTGGCTCGTCGAGCCCGTGTCGGCTCTCTGCAAGCTAGTCCCACTCCCCCGACCTTTCCCTGTTGCCCTGCAAATTTTTTTCCTTCAGGTACTTATCCAATTCCCTTTTGAAAGCTGCGATTGAATTTGCGTCCACTACCCTTTCAGGCAGTGCATTCCAGATCCTAACCACTCGCTGTGTAAAAAAGTTTTTCCTCATGTCGCCTTTGGTTCTTGTGCCAATCTCCTTAAATCTGTGTTCTCTGGGAACAGTTTCTCTCTATCTACTTTGCCTAGACCCCTCATGATTTTGAACACCTCTATCAAATCTGTTCTAAGGAGAACAACCCCAGCTTCTCTAGTCTATCCATGTAACTGAAGTCCCTCATCCCTGGAACATTCTTGTAAGTCTTTTCTGCACCCTCTCTAAGGCCTTCACAATCTTCCTAAAGTGCGGTGCCCAGAATTGGACACAATACTTCAGTTGAGGCCGAACCAGTGTTTTATAAAGGTTGATCATAACTTCCTTGCTTTAGTACTCTATACCTCTACCTCTATTTATGAAGCCCAGGATCCCGTATGCTTTTTTAACCGCTTTCTCAACCTGCCCTGCCACCTTCAACGATTTGTGCACATACCTCCAGGTCTCTCTGTTCATGCACCCCCATTAGAATTGTACCCTTTAGTTTATATTTCCTCTCCTTGTTCTTCCTACCAAAATGTATCACTTTGCACTTTTCTGCGTTAAATTTCATCTGCCACGTGTCCGTCCTTTCCACCAGCCTGTTTATGTCCTCTTGAAGTCTATCACTATCCTCCTCACTGTACATCCAAGTTTTGTGTCATCTGCAAATTTTGAAATTTTTAAAAGTTTTTTTAACCATAGACTAGTTTAAATAATCTGTGATCCTGTACAGTTCAGTAATCATCCTTTATATTTAAAAATGTTCATCTGAACACGCCACAATTACTTCGCACAGAGGTTCTTGATTAGGAAACCGATTTTTAAAAATTGGACAGAGCATTGCATATTCAGAGAACCAGATGTATGAATGTGTAAGCCAGAAGTGGGAAAGCTTACTATATTGTAACAAAGCTCTAAATGTTGGCTTGGTTAATTACCTGACAATTTCTGTTTATTACTGCTGGTAGCCTGGAAGCATTTTCTGCTGATGTTAATGGAAAGACAGGAGGATGTATTGGTATTAATAGCAGACTGATTGGACATGATGATATTGCATGGTCTGATGCCTTTGGGTAGGCTGTGAATGCTACAGGTTGACAGGCAGGTGATGAGGCAGCTCCAGCCAGGGCCAGCACAGGAGGGCTAGCTAATATGCTGTCTGCCCTGAGGGTCTATGGGAGCACAGTTGGATTATTATGTTAATGCATGAGCCTGCTGCCCTCTTCCTTTCCCAGCTGGGTTCCCTGTTGTTAGGAACTGCTTTGTGGTGACAGAGGAGTAATACGCTTCATGATTGAAAGGGCAAAAGAGCTTGGAAAAAAAGAACAGAAATGTACAGATATGTAAATTTAATAGCAAGACTGTAGGAGGGTTCTAATAGATGATTTTCTACAAAGTTCAACAGGAAATGGAAATCATTAGTCAATTTACTGAATGAAATTAATTTTTTCCCCAAATTTCTGAATGACAGTAATTTATATTCAGTTGGTACCTTATTACGTTATGGCGTTTAGATGTTCTGCATTGTACATGTTTTGTGACACTGAACAAAAAAATTTGTTTCAAAGCATGACCATTGTTTATTCTGCTGGGCAGCAGATTTGTGTATACCAGTTTATTGTAAACCGGGTTATAGTTCATTTTTCATATGTTAACAGTTGCTAAATGTGGAAGGGGATTAATGAATAATAGTTGCTCAGAAGTAGCTTGAGAAGTTAAGAAATTAATATTTGTATAATGAGCAATATATGAATGATTCTAACATTAAATGGGAATGAATCCTCTGGGGGTGAAATTGGGTGCCTTTGCGCCTCCCGTTAGCGCCCCCGGGGATCGTAATGTAATCGCCGTGCATAGCGTCCCGGACCCGAAATTGACTTCTGCCCCCTGCAGCAGCGCCAGTCGAAAACACCGACAGCTGCAGGAGGTGTGCATCGGACGGGCGGCTGCTTCGGGGGCGATGATTAAAGGCGAGGTGGCCGAGGTAAGTGGGAAAAAAAACTTACCTTTCCTGTTCTAGTTTTTTTTCGCGGGTTCCTGCCCGCGATCGATCAGCCCGGCACTCTGCTTGAGTGCCGGGCTGATCGCGCGGGATCGCGGCTGCCTTGGTGGTCCAAGTAGGTACTTTTTAAATTGCAGAGCCTGCAGCGATGGTCCTTCCCTTTAAGGGATTGAAGGAGCCTTTGAACGTGGCAGCGCTGCACGGCCCAGTGTGCAGCGCTGCTGAAGTCTCCGCCCCACTCTCCAACATTAGCGCCCTAAGAAGGAAGTGGAGCACTTGATTTAGCGCTCCACTTCCCTCTTGGGGCACTAAAATTCAATTTTGCGGTTGCTGGCGCTAATTAGTGGCCCAAAATGGTTGATACCGAGTTTTTCCCCCTATATGTCTACATCGTTTACTGCAAATGCAATAGCTTGGTGCCTATACTGGTAAAGAAATGTACTTGTTTAGCTATGGATTTCACACCAGTATAACTTCAGAACTCCATCAGCAAGCCAGCACAAATGGTAGTTTGCAGTGACACTGGAGTCCATGCTCTGATTCATTGTTGAAAAAAACACATACAAGTCATCGTAACAGTTACTTTCATACTGGGTGGCCAAATGACAAAAGATTGCTTGTGCCAGCTTGTAAATCATGTATTCCAGCTAGCAATCATATGTACCTGCATGAGTTCATTTTATAGGCTGGTTTGTTGGCAAATGGGGAAATAAGTGCACCAACATCATCTTGTTGCATTGCTGTCGGTCTTACTTGTCTATGGGATCAAATTCTAAGAGGTAAATTGAATTCTAAACTGGTGCACTGTAAATGCTGCAAACTATATCTTAGTGATCTTGTACTGGAGTCTGTTTATTTGTGAAAACAAGCCCTACTACTGAAGGAATAAATATGAACCTATTCCACGTTGGAAGTTGACTTAAAAATATTTTTGGTAAGTAAGACTGTTTGACTGATTTTTGGACTATGACTCGTTTGTAAATTATTTAAAATTTGCTTTGCTCAACAACTTTACATTTTGTTTTTTGATCATTTAGCTACCAGTTAAGAAACAGGTAAAACAAAAGTATTTTAAACCTTAGTGGTTTGTTTTCACCATTTTCCCCCTTCTTTCCTCTCAAAGATGTTGGCTTCTTGTTGTGATCTGATTCCATAGTTGCCAAGCAGCCTTCAGTGCCTCGCCCAAGTGGCTATTATTCTTACATGAGCCTTGACAGTAATTATTGTCAAACTAGTTAACTGAGGCTGTTGAGGCTGAACCCGATACTATCGTGGTTGATTTCTTTCCTCCTTTCCCACCCCCCTTTCTCTTTATCTTTCTCTTTCTTTCTTTCTTTCTTTCTTTCTCTCTCTCTCTCTCTCTCTCTCTCTCTCTCTTCTCCCCACCCCCCACCACCAAGATGGATAGTAATCAGGATCCAGAACCCTAGCTGATTTCCTCTCTCTGCACCCCGCAACAGCGCTGAGGCCAATTGCTACTGTGCCAACTGAGATCAGCTGATTGATATCAAACCTTTGGCATAGCTGCTCACTGGATAAGCTCACTGATGCATCAGGGGAGCCCTTTTCATGGCTTCTTCAAATCGAATTGTTATGCAATCACTATATGGATGTAGTTAACTGCCCTAAATAAAAAACAAGAAGGCATGAATACTGTAGTTTTGTTCATGTATAGCACAGATTATCTTTTTTTAAACTTTAGGAATTATTTCATCTTGATCAGAGTCTTGAAATGCTTTGTTTTGTTGCAATGCGGCAATACTCAAGTAAAAGTAAAAGGCAACACCCCAGAATTCCACTTAGACTCGCCCCATCAAAAATCTACAACTCTCGTACAAGATAAAGGTTAACATTGCACAGCTTCTACCCACCAAAACATCTACATGTCCACTGGTGCCCGCAATGCATTTTCTTTGTTCTTTCTGATTTCAACCGATGCATTTCTGTTAGCCATTGTTCTGCTCTGTCAGCATTGTGATATATAAATAACAACTTTCGACTTCAGTCTTGACTCCTGCTGCTGATTTCTGCCTGTATTATTGCTGCATTGTCTTCAATTTTAAATCAGCAGCAGGAGCATGGACTGAAGTTGGGATCGAGGAGGAAAGGTACCATTTAAATATTACAACACTGGAGGACTGGAACAGAGCTGTGGCTGGTAGGAATGGAATGGTATGGCGTTAGAGATAGGTCTGTCTTTGGAGAAATTAGTCTTGTACAGGGAAATGTTGAGGTAGAATATGACCTGTGTATAAAATTACCCCCCACTTTAACCAACAGCGTCATAAATTTCCAGTCATATACATGTAGATATGGTATTTACAGTTATTTTTGCAGTTATTGTCCATTGCCTCTTTTTTTTAAAAACAACTTTTTAACTGGATCCTAAATAGTACATCCTTTTAAAGTACTGAACATTATTTTTCAGATTTCTTAAGAAATTGGCTATTAACAGTGTTGACTCTTCAAGTGAACAGGTGGTTTGTAATTATGGTGATAGATGTGTGTTTTTTAGGGATTCAAAACAATAGTGGAAGTATGATGTTGGAAATGCAGAAGTGTTAAGCTGTCCTCGGAATGGAAAATATTTTCCCCACGTTTCTTTTGTCCCCCATTTCATCTAGAAGTCTTTGCCCTGTATGTAAATATTTATTTTAGATAAGCTACTTTTTGTAGGGGGGGGGGGGGGGTCAAATGCATGAAGAGAAGGATTTTGAGAAGGTTTTTAAAAGGGTGGGAGGGAATTGGGCAGGTGCATAATGGTTGAATAAGGTAAGTTAATAGCAAAGAATTCCTTTGTTAGCTTCGCTAATTTATGGATCAGTTACCCAAATCAAGCTACTTTTTGGTTCTCTTCCATCTTTTTTAATTTACTCTTTAGCTCTATTCTTTTAGCCAGGGGATTTATACTCTTAATAGATCCTTTTGTTTAGACCGAGTATGGATTTCTATTTTTCAATGCAATTCTTTTCAATACTCCAGAAAATGTCTTCATCCGACAACTTTTCTCTATCACTCTTGAGTTCACCAGATAACAACACCACTGGCATCTTCCTGGCTAAAAATATTTAATATTAAGAGAACAAATTGTGGATGCAAAGTAGGAGAGGGAAGGGAAAATGGAGGGGGGGAATCAAATGCATGAAGAGAAGGATTTTGAGAAGGTTTTTAAAAGGGTGGGAGGGAATTGGGCAGGTGCATAATGGTTGAATAAGGTTAGTTAATAGCAAAGAATTCCTTTGTTAGTTTTGCTAATTTATGGATCAATTACCCAAATCAATCATTGCATCAGGAACTTTATTTGCTGTGTTGGTGTTTTTGTATCCATATGGTCTCCTGTAGGAGTCCTGGGGAAACTGATCAACATAAAGGCTTAGGTTAGCATTTGATGATTTATGCATTTTCCATCTTTGGAAGTGCATTTGTTTGCCAGATCATTGATAAATGGATAACATTCTTGATAATTTTCCATGATGCACAGTTGATTTTCCTTATTTTGTTAATTACAGTTGTTTTTCAACCTATTTGTGTTATGCAGAGTATTAAGGAAGCGTAGTACTTGATTTCAGAACAATGTGTCCAAGTGGAGACTACAAGTTGAAGTCCTTGGATCTTTTATCACAATATTGTAGGCTTTTCTGGATTTCTGTCCTATTGTGTTTGGAATGCTGCACTCTCAGCTTGCTTTCACTCTGCTTTATTACGATTTAGACATCCTTCAAGATCTTGGATCACCTTTGATTTTATTTAGAACTGTGTCTGTTGCATTATTGCCCCTGTACAGCAGTCTACCCATAGTTGGTTTTATTGAAAAACTTAAATAGAAAGAGAGAAAACCTATAGTGCAGGACACCACCAAGATTGAAAAGAGTAAATTAAGTAATTATGGGGACAACGACAACTTGTATTTATATAGTGCCTTTAACATAGTAAAATGTCCCAAGGCGCTGCACAGGAGTATTTTAAGACAAAAAATTTGACACCAATCCACATAAGGATAAATTAGGGCAGGTGACCAAAAGTTTGGTCAAAGAGGTAGGTTTTAAGGAGCGTTTTAAACGAGGAAAGAGAGGCAGCAAGGCGGACAGGTTTCGGCAGGGAATTCCAGAGCTTAGGGCCTAGGCAACAGAAGGCACGGCCACCAAAGGTTGAACGATTATAATCAGGAATGCTCAAGAGGGCAGAATTAGAGGAGCGCAGATATCTCGGGGCTGGGGGGGGGGGCGGTGCGGGGGTTGTGGGGCTGAAGGAGATTACAGAGATGGGAAGGGGCGAGGCCATGGAGGGATTTGAAAACCAGGATGAGAATTTTGAAATCGAGGCGCTGCTTAACTGGGAGCCAATGTAGCAAGCACAGGTGAGATGCGCGAATGGGACTTGGTGCGAGTTAGGACATGGGCAGCTGAGTTTTGGATGACCTCAAGTTTACGTAGGGTGGAATGTGGGAGGCCAGCCAGGAGTGCGTGGCATAGTCAGGTCTAGAGGTAACAAAGGCATGGATGAGAGTTTCAGCAGCGGATGAGCTGAGGCAAGGATGGAGTCCGGCGATGTTACGGAGGTGGAAGTAGGCGGTCTTTGTTATGCTGCGGATATGTGGTCGGAAAGCTCATTTCAGGGTCAAATATGACACCAAGGTTGCGAACAGTGTGGTTCAGCCTCAGACAGATGTTAGGGAGAGGGATGGAGTCAGTGGCTAGGGAACGGAGTTTGTGACGGGGACCAAAAACAATGGCTTCGGTCTTCCCAATATTTAATTGGAGAAAATATTTCCTCACTCAGAACTGTATGTCGGACAAGCACTCTGACAATTTAGACACCCGTGGAGGGGTCGAGAGAAGAGGTAGTGAGGTAGAACTGGGTGTCGTCAGCGTACATGTGGAAACTGACACTGTGTTTTCGGATGATGTCGCCAAGGGGCAACATGTAGATGAGAAATAAGAGGGGGCCAAGGATAGATCCTTGGGGGACACCAGAGGTAACGATGCAGGAGCGGGAAGAGAAGCCGTTGCAGGTGATTCTCTGGTTACGATTAGATAGATAAGAATGGAACCAGGCGAGTGCAGACCCACCCAGCTGGACGATGGTGGAGAGGCGTTGGAGAAGGATGGAGTAGTGGTCAACCGTGTCAAAGGCTGCAGACAAGTCAAGAAGGACGAGGAGGGATAGTTTACCTTGGTCACAATCACAAAGGATGTCATTTGATGAGAGCCGTTTCGGTACTGTGGCAAGGGCGGAAACCTGATTGGAGGGATTCAAACATGGAATTGCAGGAAAGATGGACATGGATTTGTTAGGCAACAACACGTTCAAGGACTTTGGAGAGGAAAGGGAGGTTGGAGATGGGGCAGTAGTTTGGAAGGACGGAGGGGTCAAGGGTTGGTTTTATGAGGAGAGGGGTGATGACGGCAGATTTGAGGGAGAGGGGGACAGTACCTGAGGAGAGAGAACCGTTAACAATATCGGCTAACATGGGAGCTAGAAAAGGAAGTTGGGTGGTCAGCAGTTTGGTGGGAATAGGGTCGAGGGAGCAGGAGGTGGGTCTCGTAGACAGTAGCATAGTGGTTATGTTATTGGACGAGTAATCCAGAGGCCTGGACTAATTATCCAGACATGCGAGTTCAAATCTCACCATGGCAGCTGGGGAATTTAAATTTAAATTAAATCTGGAATAAAAAGCAAGTCATTAATATACATCAAGAAAAGCAGTGGTCCTAGTACCAACCCCTGGGGAACACCACCTTCCTCCAGTCTGAAAAACAACCATTCACCACTACTCTCTGTTTCCTGTCACTTAGCTAATTTTGTATCCATGCTGCCACGGTCCCTTTTATTCCATGGGCTTCAACTTTGCTGGCAAGCCTATTATGTGGCACTTTATCAAATGCCTTTTGGAAATCCATGTACACCACGTCAACTGCATTGCCCTCATCAATCCTCTCTGTTACCTCATCAAAAACTCGATCAAGTTAAGTAAACACGATTTGCCTTTGACAAATCCATGCTGGCTTTCCTCAATTAATCTGCACTTGTCCAAGTGACTTAATTTTGTCCCTGATTATCGTTTCTAAAAGCTTCCCCACTACCGAGGTTAAACTGACTGGCCTGTAGTTGCTGGGTTTATCCTTACACCCTTTTTTGAACAAGGGAGTAACATTTGCAATTCTCCAGTCCTCTGGCACGACCCTCCATATCTAAGGAGGATTGGAAGATTATGGCCAGTACCTCCGCGATTTCCTTCTTAACTTCCCTCAGCATCCTAGGATGCATCCCATCCGGTCCTGGTGACTGATCAACTTTAAGTACAGACAGCTTTTCTAGTACCTCCTCTTTATCAATTTTTATCTTATCCAGTATCACCACTACCTCCTCTTTCACTATGACTTTGGCAGCATCTTCTTCCTTGGTGAAGACAGATGCAAAGTACTCATTTAGTACCTCAGTCATACCCTCTGTCTCCATGCGTAGGTCTCCTTTTTGGTCCCGAATCGGCCCCACCCCTCCTCTTACTACTTATTTATATGCCTAATGTCTTTTAGGGAAGGAAATCTGCCGTCCTTACCTGGTCGGGCCTATATGTGACTCCAGACCCACAGCAATGTGGTTGACTCTTAACTGCCCTCAGAAATGGCCTAGCAAGCCACTCAGTTGTAACAAACAGCTACGAAAAACAATAATAAGAATAAAACCCGACGGACCACCCAGCATCGACCTCGGCACCAGCTTCGAACACGACAACGGCTCATCCAGCCCAGTCGACCCTGCAAAGTCGTCCTCACTAACATCTGGGGTCTTGTGCCAAAATTGGGAGAGCTGTGCAAAAGCCTAACATAGTCGTACTCAGATTCATACCTTTCAGCCAAAGTCCCAGATTCATCCGTCACCATCCGTCAATGGGAATCGGGGGGAAAACTCTCCTCTGGCTGGAGTCATACCTAGCACAAAGGAAGATGGTTGTGGTGGTTGAAGGTCAATCATCTCAGCCCCAGGACATCGCTGCAGGAGTTCCTCCGGGCAGTGTCCTAGACCCAACCAACTTCAGCTGATTTATCAATGAGCTTCCCTCCATCATAAGGTCAGAAGTGGGAATGTTCGCTGATTGCACAGTATTCAGTTCCATTCACAACTCCTCAGGTAATGAAGCAGTCCATGCCCGAATGCAGCAAGACTTGGATGACATTTAGGCTTGGCCTGGTAAGCGGCAAGTAACATTTGCGCTACACAAGTGCCAGGCACTGACTATCTCCAACAAGTGAGAATCTAACCACCGCCCATTGACATTCAACGGCATTACCATCGCTGAATCCCCCATCAACAACATCCTGGGGGGGTCACCAATGACCAGAAACTTAACTGGACCAGCCACATAAATACTGTGGCTACAAGTGTAGGTCAGAGGCTTGGTATTCTGTGGCGAGTGTCTCACCTGCTGACACCCCCAAGCCTTTCCACCATCTACAAGGCACAAGTCAGGAGTGTGATGGAATACTCTCCACTTGCCTGGATGAGTGCAGGTCCAACAACACTTGAGAAGCTCGACACCATCCAGGACAAAGCATCCCGCATGATTGGCACCCCATCCACCACCTTAAACATTCACTCCCTTCACCACCGGCGTACCATGGCTGCAGTGTGTACCATCTACAAGATGCACTGCAGCAACTCATCCAGGCTTCTTCGGCAGCACCTCCCAAACCCCCAACCTCTACCACCTAGACGGACAAGGGCAGCAGGCGCATGGGAACACCATCACCACCAAGTTCCCCTCCAAGTCACACACCATCCTGACTTGGAAATATATCGCCGTTCCTTCATCGTTGCTGGGTCAAACTCCTGGAACTCCCTCCCTAACAGCACTGTGGGAGTACCTTCACCACATGGACTGCAGCGGTTCAAGAAGGTGGCTCACCACCACCTTCTCGAGGGCAATTAGGGATGGGCAATAAATGTTGGCATTGCCAGCGACGCCCACATCCCTTGAACGAATTAAAAAAAAAACCCAGCTGGAGTTTTAAAATCCTGAATTTTGTAAGGAAGATGGAAAGATTGAGGAAGGTAAGGCATTCCACAGTTTTGAATTCCTGGGAAAGAATGTGTTAGAATAGGGGACTGTGCGAAGATTCTTGATTTTGACAAGTTAAATGTAGAAGGAGGACGAGCCTATAGTGGCATATGTTGTGCCAGGTGAATCATAATTCCCATTTTTGGGATACTAACCATCATTACTGAGCAGGTTTGGTGGTTCCAGCTTTAATACCTGCTGTTCTGCACATTAGTGTTCATACTGTTTAATTAGCAAATTAACAACTTGAGTTGCTGCATAAGGGCCCCAGTGTGAAAGGTGGAATGGTAATATATTGCAATGTGTTCTGCACGGATCTAATAAAGCAAAACATGGCTGGACTGCCTTGCAAGGGCAATAGTGAAACAGATGTAGTTAGGAATTAAGATCTCTACTGACATAATACAAGTTTGTAACATTATCCGTACCAACAATTTTTGATTTAAAAATAAACTTTATTTTGATTTCTAAATCTACAATTCTTCATTGGACACCAAAAGTAGTTTGAAAAATCTGTGTGTGACAGGATGGACAGGTCATCACAAAATGACCTCCCCAGAATAAGATACCCTTCTGTTTGCATACATACGGGATCTAACTGGGCATTGATACAAACAGCAAAATAATCTTCTGTATTAAAGAAAAAAATGAATTAGCTTTAAATTGATCTTTTTGAAAGAAGAATAGTAGTTAAATCATTTTACCACACCTATGAAGGCAATAGGAAATAGTAGAAGAAGGTATGAAGAAACACATTGGCCCGGAATTTGCGGTCAGTGGCAAAGCGATGGCGATCGCCACAGACCACAAAGCAAGCTGCCCACCAAGATCTAGCGCTGTCAGTGCGATGCCGCAGTGATGTCATCAAGCTGTCTAAGCAGCCAATCACATTGAATGGTTGTCCAGCAATCAATACACTGTTAAAACCCCAGTTACACCTATTCCAACAAGGCTTAATTTTTAATGGGGTGTTTAACGACGCAATTAGATCGGAAAAGCTCAAGTTTTTGTCAGAACTGATTTCACGAATTGCCGGCTATGAGGAGTTCCACAGCACAGCCTGTGGCAGAGCAGTGAATGACTGATTGCAGCTTCAGGATTTCCGCGTTTATCTGCGCATGCGCTAAATCCTGATTTTTACAGTCAGTTTCTGAGGGGTAATGACGGCAAACGCTGACAGTTTGCCTTCAGTACCACCGCAAAATCTGGGCCATTGTGCAAGAGATTGTGCAATACACAAAGGCAACATCTACTGCGTGACCAAATGCAGCACTACATTCATTAAAACATAGCTGCCTTTCACAATGATAGGTACAGTTGCAAAGGTTATACAAATATTTGTATTTTGCATTCAAATCACTTCTCCTTCCACTGCCCCCACCCCCCCGAAAAAGTAAATTAAGTGTTCAAAGTTAGAAATCAGGTAACCTGATACAGTATAAGCATCACCGTATGTCTGAAGAGGTATTTGAAGAAGCATCTCAATATGCTTATAATGGTTGCTGCCTCAAATTGTTCAGACTAAAAAGATACTTAATGCACTATGACTACCTACAGTTCTATTGATTTCTGGTTGCCAAGATGTGACTTGGTGATCCAGGCCCTAGAAGTAGTGCAGTGGAGGACAATGTGACTGATCCTTGGTGCTGGAGCTATGAAGAACGACTTGATAAGCTAGGTTTCTTGAGCCTTATAAAGAAAATCATCAAGATACTCAGCAGAATAAAGAAAGCACACCCAGAGACTGTAGAACAAGAAGGCACAGGTTCAGGCTTGTGAAGGGCAAATTTAGGACTGATATCAGGAAGTATTTCTTTACACAGAGGGTGATAAACAGCTGTAATGGGTTGTTAAGGTCAGGGCATTGGACTCATTTAAGGAACAGCTGGATACTCCAATGGAAAGACTAGTGTTGGTATTCTGAAAGGGCTGCAGGGCCATCTTCATCCAAACCTATCTTGGAATTGGAAAGTGTCTAGCAGTCTAAATAAATTACGGGGCTAAAAATAAACTACCTTTTTGAAGAGTATTTTTAATTTATAAATGAGTTATCAAATTTCATTTTTCTATTTTTTTAAACTCTTAAGTTGGTAAAAGCAGGCCTTACGCCTACTTTTACCAGGCGTAAGAATTTGACAGGCTTTCAGCGGGCGGAAGTTGTGCAAAAAACGCAACTCTCCACCCGCGGAGGCACTTTTCTTGTGCATGCGGATGATCTGTCAAGAGAATTCTTGACATTGCAAGTGCCGGTTTATAGCGCATGTGCTTCGCATGCCTGAAACCGGCACTTGCGCGGCCCCTACGGACACGTGCGCACCCGTAGGGGGTCGCAAAATCCGGCCCAACATCTTTCATTTGTTAGCACTGTTTGGGGAAAAGTGTCTTGCTGTACACACAATGGCCCAAAAATTAGTGCCGCTACGCGAGAGTACGCACTGCGCACTCTCGCGTATTCTGTCTCCAATTGCCGGTTTTCTGCATGCACTGCGCATGCGCTGAAAACCGGCACTTGGTGAATGGAAAAGGGGGCGGGTCCTAGGTGAACCGCGTGCGCGCATGCAGTGCACTTAGTGGTTTCAACGCGCAGGTAAGTACGGAAGATTCTACACATAAAAAAAGGAGGAGTAAGACCCACTTTTAACAAGGCAAGTAGTGAATTAAGTATTATTTTGAATTTTTTTTAACAGTATATCTTTTTTAGAGACTTTAAAGACAGGTAAGTTTATTTTTATAACTTTTTAAAAGATTTTAAAATTTTTCAAAAATTTAATTTTTTATTTAAAATGGTTAATTTATTTAGCTATACTTATTTTATTAATGTGATGGGTTTTTTAATTTAATTGAGGTTTAGCGGTTCTTTTGGGGGGCTATAGTATTCATAGCTTTCACAGCACTTATGTGAAAGTTATGAATGGAAGATGGTGTGCTGCCATTGGCTCTAACTGAGTCACGTGATACCACAGCTCGCACGAATTAACTACGCCTGTGGGATACGCAAGCCCAGCACAGCAGCTGTCCAGAACATCAAGTTCGTGCGAGCTGGAACTGAAAAAGCCAACGCGCAGTGAGGGATCGCGGGGAGGCCTTACCCTCGCACGAAGGCTTCCTCACGAATTTTTGGGCCATTGTGTTTTGCGTTCAGGATAAATTCTGTATTGCTACAGACTGGCAGATTAACAGTAGCCAAATAAAGTGAAAACTCATTCCACTTGATCTGCAGCTACTTTATGGTCCATCTGAAAATAGTTGCACTAGATTCTAATTTTTAAAAAAAAGTGAGTTGGCTGTCTAACACTCATCATCATGCTTGAATCTCTAAATAAAGGTACTCTATGCAAGTGAAGTTTCCATATGCCTGATAGGATGGGCACACACTCTTCTACAGGGACGTAGTCCTCCTGCCTAAATCCAGAGGGCATAGATGCAAATTGGCTACAGCCAAGACTTGGCAACCCCCAAGAGTGCACTGCTGGAGTTTAACACAGCTCTAGCTAAGCTTTGTACAGATCGTCCAACTACAACAACCGTATCTAGTAAGGCATTGGCTTGAAATTTCTTGTTGGGAGTGGAGGAAGGAGACATCAACTTGATGTCCAGTGAACCTGGATCACTGAATCTTACAACAGCATGTTCTGGAGCCAACCAGAGAGCAGGCTATACTAGACCTGGTATTGTGCAACGAGATAGGATTAATTAATGACCTCATAGTGAAGGCGCCCCTAGGTAGCAGCGATCATAATATGATTGAATTTTACATTCAGTTTGAGAGAGAGAGAAGAGTGGGTCCAAGACTAGTATTTTAAACTTAAATAAGGGCAATTATGAGGGCATGAAAGCAGAGCTAGCTAAAGTAAACTGGCAAATTAGGTTAAGGGATAGGTCAATAGAGTTGCAGTGGCAGACATTTAAGGGGATATTTCAAAATACGTAGAATATATACATTCCAACAAGAAAGAAAAATTCCAAGGGGAGGACCCACCATCCGTGGTTAACTAAAAAAGTTAAAGATAGTATTAAACTTAAAGGAAAAAGCATATAATTGCGCAAAGATGGGTGGCAGATCAGAAGATTGGACAGAATATAAAAAACAGCAAAGAATGACTAAAAGATTAATAAGGAGAGAAAAATTAGAGTACGAGAGAAAGCTAGCTAGAAATATAAAAACAGATAGTAAGAGTTTCTATAGATATTTAAAAAAGAAAAGAGTTAACAGTGAGCGTTGGTCCTATAAAAAGTGAGTCTGGGGAATTAATAATGGAAAATAAGGAGATGGCAGTTGAATTGAACAGGTATTTTGCATCGGTCTTCACTATAGAGGATATAAGTAACATCCCAGAAATAGCTGTAAATCAGGAAATGGAAGGGAGGGAGGAACTCAAGAAAATTATAATCACCAGGGAAGTGGTACTGAGCAAATTGTTGGAGTTGCGGGCTGACAAGTCCCCGGGTCATAAGAACATAAGAAGTAGGAGCAGGAGTAGGCCATACGATCCTTCGGGCCTGCTCCGCCATTCAATAGGATCATGGCTGATCCGAACCTAGACTCACGTCCACTTCCCTGCCTGCTCCCCATAACCCTTAATTCCCTTATCAGCTAGGAAACTGTCTATCTCCGTTTTAAATTTATTTAATGTCGCAGCTTCCACAGCTCTCTGAGGTAGCAAATTCCATAGATTTACTACCCTCTGAGTGAAGAAGTTTCTCCTCATCTCAGTTTTGAAACGGCAGCCCCTTATTCTAAGATTATGCCCCCTAGTTCTAGTCTCACCCATCAGTGGAAACATCCTCCCGCATCCACCCGATCAAGCCCTCTCACAATCTTATATGTTTCAATAAGATCGCCTCTCATTCTTCTGTATTCCAATGAGTAGAGGCCCAACCTACTCAACCTTTCCTCATAAGTCAACCCCCTCATCTCCGGAATCAACCGAGTGAACCTTCTCTGAACTGCCTCTAGAGCAAGTATATCTTTTCTTAAATATGGAAACCAAAACTGTACGCAGTATTCCAGGTGTGGCCTCACCAGTACCCTGTATAGCTGAAGCAAGACTTCCCTGCTTTTATACTCCATCCCCCTTGCAATAAAAGCCAAGATTCCATTGGCCTTCCTGATCACCTGCTGTACCTGCATACTAACCTTCTGTGTTTCATGCACCAGGACCCCCAGATCCCTTTGTACTGTAGCACTTTGCAGTTTCTTTCCATTTAGATAATAACTTGCTCTTTGATTTTTTCTGCCAAAGTGCATAACCTCGCACTTTCCAACATTATATTCCATCTGCCAAATTTCTGCCCACTCACTTAGCCTGTCTATGTCCCTTTGCAGATTTTTTATGTCCTCCTCACTCACTGCTTTCCCTCCCATCTTTGTATCGTCTGCAAACTTGGATACGTTGCACTTGGTCCCCTCCTCCAAATCGTTAATATAGATTGTAAAGAGTTGGGGTCCCAGCACTGACCCCTGCGGAACACCACTAGTTACTGATTGCCAACCCGAGAATGAACCATTTATCCCAACTCTCTGTTTTCTGTTAGATAGCCAATCTTCCACCCATGCCAGTATATTACCCCCAATCCCGTCATTTTTTATCTTGTGCAGTAATCTTTTGTGTGGTACCTTGTCAAATGCCTTTTGGAAGTCCAAATACACCACATCCACTGATTCCCCTTTATCCACCTTGTTTGTTACGTCCTCAAAGAATTCGAGCAAATTTGTCAAGCATGATTTCCCCTTCATAAAACCATGCTGACTCTGTCCGATTAAGTTATGCTTATCCAAATGTCCTGTTACTGCTTCCTTAATAATGGACTCCAACATTTTACCAACCACAGATGTTAGGCTAACTGGTCTATAGTTTCCAGCCTTTTGTCTACCTCCCTTTTTAAATAAGGGTGTTACATTAGCAGTTTTCCAATCTGCTGGGACCTTTCCTGAATCCAGGGAGTTTTGGACAATTACCACTAATGCATCCGCAATCCCTACCGCAACTTCTCTCAAGACCCTAGGATGTAAGCCATCAGGTCCAGGGGATTTATCCGCCTTAAGTCCCATTATCTTACCGAGTACCATCTCCTTAGTGATTTTAATCGTGTTTAGCTTCATCCTAGGGTCTGAAAAGAAGTGGCTAGTGAGATAGTTGATGCGTTGGTTTTAATTTTCCAAAATTCCCTAGATTCGAGGAAGGTTCCATTAGATTGGAAAATAGCGAATGTAACTCCTTTATTCAAAAAGGGAGGGAGACAGAAAGCAGGAAACTACAGGCCAGTTAGCTTAACATCTGTCCTAGGGAAGATGTTAGAAGCTATTATTAAAGACATTATAGCAGGGCACTTAGAAAAGTTCAAAGTAATCAGGCAGAGTCAACATGGTTTTGTGAAAGGGAAATCATGTTTAACCAATTTATTGGAGTTCTTTGAGGAAGTAACATGTGCTGTGGATAAAGGGGAACCGGTGGATGTACTGTACAGGAAACTTTCGTTTATCCGGCACCCAAATATCCGGAATTCTCGCTTAACCGGCAAAAATCATCCTCCGAAAACTCCTCTCAAATAACCGGCAATGTTGCCGAGTCGCAGTCGAGTCTCCGCGAACGCCGAGTACTCCGAAAACTCCTCTCAAATAACCAGCAATGTTGCCGATCCAGAGTCAGAGTCCGAGTCCGCGAACGCCGATTTAGTCAGTAGGGGTAGTTTTCAAAAGTACCCAAATACTGTATACTGCACATTTCTTGATTTATTTATTTTTCTTTGTTAAAAATAGCCTCGGTAGATATAACTCTCCGTTATCCGGTACTTTCGATAAACCGGCACCCCGTCGGTCCCGGTTAATAAAGAGTTTCCTGTACTTAGATTTCCAGAAGGCATTTGATAAGGTGCCACATTAAAGGTTATTGCGGAAAATAAAAGCTCATGGTGTAGGGGTAACATATTGGCATGGATAGAAGATTGGCTAGCTAACAGGAAACCGAGAGTAGGCATAAATGGGTCATTTTCTGATTGGCAAGATGTAACGAGTGGTGTGCCACAGGGATCAGTGCTGGGGCCTCAACTTTTTACAATTTATGTAAATGACTTGGATGAAGGGACCGAAGGTATGGTTGCTAAAATTGATGATGACACAAAGATAGGTAGGAAAGTAAATTGTGAAGAGGACATAAGGAGGCTACAAAGGGATATACAGGAAACTCTTTATTAACCGGCACCGACGGGACCGGCGTGGTGCCGGTTAATCAAAAAGTCCGGATAATGGAGAGTTATATCTCCCAACGTACGAGAGCCCCGTACACATTGACATGCGCCTGCATTCGGAGCTCCGTCTCCCCGGGGACCGCCAGCTGACCATCTGTCGTGTCCGCTGCCTACCCGGGCTGCACATTCCCCTCCCAATCTACACGCTCCGATACAAGGCAAACGCCTCGGGTTTTTTTTAACGTTAATTTTAAACGAGAGATGAAGGAAAACCCCGGTTACCTACTCAAGAATTTTGCCGGTTAAGAGAGATTTCCGGATATTTGGGTGCCGGTTAATAGAGTTTCCTGTAGATAGGTTAAGTGAGTGGGCAAAGATCTGGCAAATGGAGTATAATGTAGGAAAATGTGAAGTTGTCCATTTTGGCAAGAAGAATAAAAAAGAAGCATATTATCTAAATGGTGAGAGATTGCAGAGCTCTGAGATGCAGAGGGATCTGGGTGTCCTAGTGCATGAATCGCAAAAGGTTACTATGCAGGTACAGCAAGTAATTAGGAAAGCTAATAGAATGTTATCGTTTATTGCGAGGGGAATTGAATAGGGAGGTTATGCTTCAGTTATACAGGGCATTGGTGAGACCACATCTGGTGTACTGTGTACAGTATTGGTCTCCTTATTTAAGGAATGATGTAAATGCGCTGGAAGCAGTTCAGAGAAGGTTTACTAGACTAATACCTGGAATGGGCGGGTTGTCTTATGAGGAAAGGTTGGACAGGCTAGGCTTGTATCCGCTGGAGTTTAGAAGAGTAAGAGGTGACTTGATTGAAACATATAAGATCCTGAGGGGTCTGGATAGGGTGGATGTGGAGAGGATGTTTCCTCTTGTAGGAGAATCTAGAATTAGGGGGTCACTGTTTAAAAATAAGGGGTTGCTCATTTAAGACAGAGATGAGGAGAAATTTTTTCTTAGAGGGTCGTGAGTCTTTGGAACTCTCTTCCTCAGAGGGCGGTGGAAGCGGAGTCTTTGAATATTTTTAAGGCAGAGGTAGATAGATTCTTGGTAAGCAAGGGGGTGAAAGGTTATTGGGGGTGGGCGGGAATGTGGAGTAATCGGATCAGCCATGTTCTTGTTGAATGGCAGAGCAGGCTCGAAGGGCCGAGTGGCCTACTCCTGCTCCTAATTCGTATGTTCGTATGGATCATCATCTTTAAAAGTATCCAAATCAAGCTACTGAGAAATCCTTCCAGATACAGTTTCTATTTGTCTGATATGAAGTACACACTGAACCCGCTCCCCACCCCCAGTAGGAACACACCCTACTTGCTTAAGTCCAGACAGTTCAAAGGTTGGGGATCTTCAGTTGTGCTCATAGCTACTGCTGACATTAAGTAACCTCTTCCCAGGATAGAGGAGTGTTAAGTTTTCCGCTGTTTGTCTAGGCATGATTACCCTACCTGTTAGAGCATTGGATTACAGGATAATATGCCACACGCTTAACCTGAATTGGGACTTTGCTGTCATTGAAGAAATTCAAGAAAGACCAAAGTGCTCTTCAATCTTGCTCAGTACAGTCTTGAAGGATTATGATCCCCAGGGACAATGTTTTTGACATCGTTTTATCTTCCAACCAATAGCTTTAAAAAAAACACTTTTTAAGCACGTATAGTCATAATACTGCATTTGGAGACTTCATATCCCTTTGGAATGCTTGGAACAGCCACTCTGAGGCCAGCCCTTATGATGCATCCAACACACTGTTGATGAAGACATCAAGTAAGATGGGTGACCATGGACAACTATGCCTCACTCCCCTTTTGAGAGAGAGAGGTTTAGTTAACCTTTCATCTATCCTTACATAGACCTTGCAATAAGAGTTCACATACTGGATAAAATCCAAGATTTGGCCATGGACATGCCTCTTTCCTCCCCCCCCCCCCCCCCCCCCCCCAAAGATTCCAGCTTCTTCTAGGGCTACTCGAGACCTTAGCCTAGATTTTAAAATTGCCATTGTTTAAAACCTGGCAGTAACTTTTTAAACAATAAATAGGTTAAAGGAGGGATTACAGTAACACTGATAGGAAAACCAAGGCTTATAGATCAAAAGCTGTATAAAAATCAATGAAAACAATGTGAATGGGTTTCCTCTGGAGTGCCGTGAAACTGCCTTAACATAGACTGCTTTGCCACCATCCTTCTGACCACCGCATGGCCACCTGCCATACCCTATTTAATGGTAGTTCCCCTAGTTGACGTGCTACTTGTAATCTATTTGTAAGTCAGCTATGACTAACGCACTTGTCGGAACTCATCTTCCATCAAAGATGCTTTTTTTAGTGTATTGATCCTTAAGGCATTGTACGTAGATTTAAAAGGTAAATGGTTCAGTACTCTTTCTCAATTCTCTTGTGAATCTCCAATACCCCTTTACTTCCTTTCTTTCAACCAACTATCTGATCTAGTCACACTGTGATGCCTATCCCTGAGGTCTCTGACCTGTCTGCTGTTGGTAGGAAGCTTGTATCACTGGTAGTTCTGATGGATCTGTTTTAAGACACAGACACAGTGCATTGCCATTTTCCTAGGCCCACCACTAATAGAGTGCCAGATCCCAACACAGACATTGAGTATCCTCTGAGCTAGAGTCTGCTTTTATACACCCCATCATTTGTCAGCAGGTAACTGGGCTGCTATAATAACGGTGCCCTCCGACCCACTCCAGCAGCTAGTAGGATAGCTTCTTACATGGAATTACATAGAAATTACAATATGGGAACAGGTTGTTTGGCCTAATTAGTCTATGTTGGTGTATATCCACCACACAAGGAATAGTCCTAATCCCATGTGCCTGCCCTCTTCCAATTATCCCTTTACTCCATTTCCTTCAACCACCTATCTAATCTAGGCTTAAATGTTAACATGGTCTCTGTTTCAATCACCAATTCCAGTAATGCAATCCATAGCCTTAAAACCCTCTCTTTTTTAAAAAAAAGTTTCTCCTACGTTCTGTCCTACATTACTTATATTGAATCTTATATTTATGTCCTCTAGTTCTAGATCCCCCTCAACCATTGGAAATGGTCTGTTTCTATCTACCTTGTCCCACCCTTTCATAATTAAAAAAAAAATCTATCAAATCATCCCATAATCTACTCTGTTATAACAAACAGTTTCTTCACTCTCCCCAGCCTCTTCCTGCTTCCCCCCAAACACCTGTTGCCTCTTTCATGCCTTTTTTCTGCAGTCTCTGTTTGCTTCCTGGTTCTTATCTCTGGCATCTGATTGCATTCCTAAGCTCCCCCTCCCTGGTCTTAGGCTCTCCCAGCAACCCCTCTTTGGCCTTTTCCACTGTTTTTTCCCCATCTCAGGTTTCACACCCGGGCATCATTTTGTTTCCCTAATGCACCTATTCTGAATAATACTGATTTTTATCAGGCCCTTTATCCAATTCCTGCCTTGGATCAATAAATTGATTGGTCATGTGTTTTCCACAGACCAGTTGGAACCCACAAAACAGATCTGCAGCACTGGATGAGCTTAGTGTGTGTCACTTATTTCTGACCCATCTGCCTCTAATCTGCATATCCATAGTAACAGAAGTAGACCATTCAGCCCCATATAATTTCACTAATTAGAATACATAGATATAGGGTTGTAATAATGCTACATACCTTCCTGTCCTTCAGCAATATCAATGTTGCTACCCTTTTATATTGCCTCTACTAAATATCTATGGGTTCTGCTGGCATTCTTAACCTGGTCAAGTTTTGCTGTCCTGGTTTGTGCTATTGGAATAATTCAAGTGGATTACTGCTTTATAACTCACTGCAATTCCTCTGTTGTGCCCTAAAAAATATTTGTAGGTTATGCTGTTTCCATATAACATGCAGTCAAATAAAATGTGCAATATCACGCACAGAAGCCTATAATCAGTCGCTATCTACCTTGATGCCTGTCATTGGCAAGAAAAAATCTTGCCAAAAAAACCCATCTTTCTCAAATGACACCCGCTTTAATATTGAACAACAAATAGACTGGACATGCTTCTCTTTTACATGCCAATCTGTGTTCTCAAGTAAGTGGAGTTTTTATTTCATATAGGAGTAGAGTGGTGTATGTCACATAACCACTGTGCAGTAGTTCACAACAGAGTGGGAAGAAACGTACTTATTTCTTTTAGAATGTACATTAGTTTTCAAAAGGGAACAATTATTTTAAGTAACAGTTCTCAAACTTCCCTTTGTGGGAGGAGAGAACATTGTAAATGGTCACTTGATGCAACTCATGCTCACTCTGCCTTTTATTTAAATGTTTTTTATTCTTTTGGGAACTCAGTAAAATATTGGCACGGAATTTGCGGTCAGCGGCAAAGCAAGGGCGATCGCCGCTGACCCCGAAGAAAGCTGTCCCAGAGATCTCGCGATCTCTGTGGCGATAAGTTTGCCTTTTTCAACGTGCAAGTGATTTCAGCACAGTATAGTGGGGGTTCCCTAGTGCGATCTGCTATGACGCCAACAAGCTGTCTAAGCAGCGAATCACATTGCAGAATTCTCAGACAGGGAACCAGGAAATGAGAACCTGCTTTTATCCTGACTTTTTAAAAATGTTAGAAAGCAAAACAAAGATTGGGGCTCTCACATGGCGATACGGTAGAACCTGAAATATAATGAACAAACTAAAGTTTCTTAAAAATTGTAATTTTTATCATAATGGAGAAATTTGGCACTCCACAAAATTAAAATTAGTTTTTCAGGGCCAGAACATTTGTTTAACAGTCAATATGCTGTTAAAACCCCAGTTACACTTAATCCAACAAGGCCTAACATTTAATGGGGTTTTCAACAGCGACACTACTGCAGAAAAGCCCAAGTTTTCATTAGTTTCACTGATTTCCCTGATTGCCGGCTATTTGGGGTGGGGGGCACAGCGCAGCCCGTGTTGGAGCAGTGAATGACTGACCGCAACTTCAGGATTTCCGCGTTTAGATGCACATGCGCTACATCCTGAAGTTGCGGTAAGTTTCAAAAGGGTAATAACGGCGAACACTGTTAGTTCGCCGTTATTATCCACCGCAAATTCCAGCCCAGTTGTGAACAGGCCGATATTACCCTGTAGGCCATGCTTGTTACTTGGGCCTAAAGCTTAGATGTTGATTTCTTTAGGACTTTAATGTTATTGTGGTTTGTCCTCTGCACCCTCACCTTTTTAAAAAAAATTAGCCCTTTGTACACATAAATTGACCATTTCTGGCAGTTCCTGATCCTGCGTGACCACTTTCCTGGTTAGGATATGTAAAGGTTATTAAACAGACTTTGGTTGTGCTTATTGTTTTCCCTGATTTGTATGTGCATGCTGTGTTCTAACTGGTGTGTCCATGATTATCATAGCAGTGTTGAAATTGCAGTGTGTCAGTATAAAATACTCTCAATACTATTGTCTGGAAAAATAAACCTAGTTTGATATTTATATATGGTAAATAATAGGTGCAGGCACAGCTGAAACAAACTGTAAAAATGTAACCTGTAAAGATATTTGTTATTAACTGTCACAATCTGAAGAATAATATACAGATAAATGATGTGTAATACCTAAATTTGTGATTAATAAGTCCCATATGAGATGATGATGTAATTTTAGATAGTAAGTGAAAAATAGTCAGCAATAGTGTAACATGCAGATATTGTCCTGCTTACATGCTCTCTCTAGTGCCAATCCTATTCATCAATGTCGGCAGACTCTGTTCTCATTAAACCCACTTCCACAAAAAGGACTTAATTTCCTTAAGAGGACAGGACACCTGATTCAATCTAACACACATTACCGAGAAGTTTAAGCTATTGCCTCTATTCTGTGAAGGGCCTTGCCTTGGTTGAGAGAGATATTCATGCTTAAAAAACATCTGAAAGATATTAAATGTTGCTTAGTTTTATTTTTTCATTTGCTTGTTGCACTTTGAGTAGACTATCTAGCTAATAGTCTTTAGAATGTTTTTTTCATTCAAATACTAAATAACATTACTTAATTTTGTTTTTGATTGCAAGCTTTGAAAAAATGTCCTTTGGAATTTAAGGTGCACAATCTTTGTTATTAAAATGTAGATTATCAACAGCGGTATGATACGTTCCTTAACAAATTGATTTCTTTCCTTGTCTTTTATGAAAGTACTACACCTGTAAGCTGCATGCTGAGCGCATACAGACCATTTTTCTTCAAATTTTGTACCTCTGATCTTGAGCACCAATTGTCCTCTGTGCTACTGATATCTCATTCCTGCTGTTCTTTAAAAATAAGTTCTTCATCTAACTTGAAGGACACATATATAAGGATTAACAAAGGCTTCTGATTTTCAGATTTTTTTCCTGAATTCAGTTCAAATAAAAACCAAATAAATAAAGCTGCGAGAAATGTTGTGCCTTTTAGGCTCAAAAATAAAGTGGAAAAATTAATAATTAGGAAACAATTTTGGAATAACATAAAATACTTTAAATAAATAATTACATCAGGATGTACAAATATATCATGGCAAAGTATAATGCTAAAAGGAGTTGATGCACATCAATAGTTTGCATCCTCAGCGTCTCTTTAATGCTCTGAACTTCATTTAGTTTTCTCTGTGTGATGTAGGTTATTTCAATATTCTTGATATACCAGTTGGAGTAATGACATAGAGCAAATTAAATACTTCCTGTGCCTTCCAGAAAAAGCAGCTGTGTGTGTTATACCGCAGCCAGAGTTTGCCAACATTGACTTCAGGATTTTATCACGTTTAACTCTAATTTTGGAATTCAACTTTTGGGGGTATTTATTGGGTTTACCTCAAAAATAAGAGTCAGGAATATTCCATAGCATGATCACTCACTGTGTCAACTGGTTGTTTTCCATATTTTCATAAAGAAGCCACGTCACACTAAAAGACAGCACAATATATTGAATTGATGCAGTATTCTCCTATGAGGGCATACGCAGCTGCTTCCTATGTTTTTTTTCCCCCTTGCAGTAGTTCTTCTGTCCCCTGGTCAGGCATCTCCTTCATCTCAAAGGATACAGCAAGTTAGCTGCTCCCATGCCACTTCATTACTGCTCTTTGCCAGTCACCAGAAGAACGTGCAGGAATGGCCCAGTGGAGAATCCCCAACTGATTTTCCCTCCTCCCTGAGATGAAAGGTGAAATTTTGTGAGCCCCCCCCCCCCCCCGGCCACCAATTGATTTTTGCATGCAGTTACGAGAAAATCACGGGTGTACTGCCTGTGATTTTCCATCCATTGATTTCAGTGGATAGAAAATTGCAGTTAGTGCATCTGAAATTTTCCAATAAACTGCCTGCTATACGTGAAGCCCCACCGTTGGCGGAGCGTCGTGGAAATTTTCACCTAAAATGTCTGGTCATTGTTCAGCACTTCCCAGTAGCATAGTGACTGCAATTGGCAACCCAGTGAAATAAAGGGCTGAACACGCTCTTGCTGCACCCATGTGTCACCTGCAATATTTTATATGGTAGTAACTCTAGTTATCCAAATAATCCATTATACTGGCACAGATAAGCTAATTTAAGGTCATTTACCCACATATCTACTTACAAATACTTGCTTGGTTAAAACGTTGCTCCTGATGGAAGCAAAAAACATTAGTTAAATATCTAATTAAGTACAAGAGTCCCTTGAGTGAGATCAGTTTAAGCACCAACATGTTAAAAGTTGGATAAATCATGTGTATGGTAGTCTTGTGCTTTGTGGTGCTTGTGTAAGATACACAGTTGCCATCTCCATTTGTGATCTCTGTGTCGGAATTGGGAAAATATGCTTTAGGTGACAAATTTTATTTGGGACAGTGTATAACAGTGGGGAAAAGTGCTGAACTGCATTACTTTATAGTTGTTCAATACAATGGGCTAGAAATTTGGAGCATTTGCGCTGCTTGTTAGCGTAAACGACTCTTTGCCCAGGCGCGGCACCGCTAACGACTCCCGCTAAATTCAGCGGGAGTTTAGCGGCGGCGGTAAACAGTAGCGCCCCGCTCCGCCGCGCAGGCGATGACCACGTCATTACTGTGAGCAGCGCCCCATTTTCGCCCCACCTGCAAAATTGGCCCGCGCCCCCTGAATCTGCACCGGGCGATGACAGCGACTGATTCAGGGGGCAGGAACGTAATAGCAGGAAGCTCGCAGGGCGCTAACTAAAGGGGAGATGGCGGGCAGGGGAAAAAAATCGGCCAACTTACTTGTTGTAGCCCGTTGTTTTTGAATGCAGGGTCCATGCTGCGATCTGGCAGCCCGGCACTCCCCTTGAGTGGCGGGCTGCTGGCACGGCACCCCACTCCCCGGTGGTCCAGGTAGAGACCCACAAAGTTGTGGACTTGGGCCCTCCCCTTTAATGAGGGGAAGAGCCCTTCCATGCGGCAGCGCTACGTGGCCCGATATTCGAGGTTAGTGCTCCAAGAAGGAAGTGGAGCACTTGAATTAGCGCTCCACCTCCCTCTTGGGGCGCTAAAACTGAAGTTAGTGCTATTTTTCGCCGGGCGCTAAATTTAGCGCCCAGGCGATGTTAGCGACCCAAAATGGTCGCTAACGAATTTTCCCCCCACTGTCTTTATCAAGGTATTGAAATTGTTCCTATGTGGCAGGAAGTACCATATGTCACATCCTTGACAGTGTGCAGAGGTAATTTGTCTGTGGCTACTGTGATATTCAGGGCACAGTGGAGCTGTGGTCCATTGCCATCATTTATTGATAAGTCTGAAAAAATCTAATGAAATTATCAATGTTCTTGAATTAATTATGAACGTGAATAAGAAAGCTAAATACTCTAGAGTCAGGATCGCATTATCTATTCAGTCTTGTCATTTCCTCTTTGGGAGCAGTATGTAGGTTTTGCTTTGTCTTTTGAACATGGCTTTGGATTTATTCTGATTTCAAATTTCCTGTACCTATTGGCACCTTTTTTTGTTTATGGTGTTTTACAAATAAATAATGCTGAAGTTTGATGCATTTTACTTAATTTCTCGGGGGGGGGGGGGGGGGGGTGGCGGTGTGGTGGTGTGGGTGGGTGGGGAGTGGTATGGCTGCTACCTCCCTGGTTTCGAGGGACCACACTGGATCTACAGATTATGTTGTCTTCATTACCACGGTACTGTATATTGCTTGACTGGATGAGGTTCAAGATCCTTACCTTGTTTTATTTAGTTTCTGCATCTTTTCAAGATTTACAGCTTATCTTGGACATTAGTGGCTTGAGCTGCAGTTTTTATTTTGCTGTAATAGTTTTTACACTGGTTTATTTTAGGTAAGTCCCAATCATTGCCTGGAAGGATCTGAAATTTGTTACATACAGTATTTGTTAGTATGTTAGTAGTATCCTGCACTATAGTTCTTTCTGTGTGATTGTCAAAAATCAAATATATATTTACACTGTTGTATTTGTGTTTACTGAGTTAATTTTAGTATATAAGCATTTACTGTATTTAACAAGTTAAAATGCTACAAATGCCACTCAACAGTAGCAAATACTTTATGATGGAAGAAATACTCAAATAATCTAATCTTGTTTTACAGGCAGCTGCTATTTTCAATTCTGCTTTTGGAAGTTTTCTGGTAAGAGTTGAAGTATTTAATGACTACATTACAAGATTAATTTTGTAAGCACTGTCAAATTGCAATGCTTAAGTATTTATTACTGAGTTATTTCTAACATGAACAAAGGCACAGCACAATGGATTTTATTGGCTGATTTCCTTATTAAAAGCATATTTCAAAACAAACCATCTGTTTTAAGTTATGGTTCACTTTTTAGCTTTGCATTTTGTCTTAAATGCACTGATGAATAGGATGAAAATTTTCAAATTTGTGTGTGGGTATTCTTTAAGTTTTAATCAGATTATTCCTAACTCATAATTTTAAGTCCCTTCCTGCAAATACTTTATTAGTATTATTGATACTATTGACTTTAACAACCTTTTGCCTGCCCCTCCTAATTGTTGCTGCAAATGAATGTTGCAATGACAAAATTTAGGTCACGGTATTACAGTTATTGAGATTATTTTTCCACTGCAGTCTCTGCTGGCTGTTAATGTTGACTGGAATGCCATTCTGAAATGTCTCAATTACAGGTGACTATTTATAGTGTAAAACTACCTTTCAATAATCTTGTTATAGTGAGCCTTTTCACTACATTTCAAAGCCTTTAGAAATGTATTTTTTAGATGGGAGGTCAATTCATTACATTATAGATAAGATTAAATAGAAGCATGTATCAATATATAGATCATTTTTTATGAGGTTCATCAAATACTCGTTACTGAACATCGAGGGATTGATATTTGGAAGATAAATCATGACCCATGGATAGTGCAGGAAATGATAATTCAATCTTTAGCTATTGTGTGTGTGTTCGTGTTGTGTTTTTGCTTTCCACTTATCAATTGGTTAGAAGTTCTTTTCTCACGTAACAGTCAAAAGACAAATATCATCCAAATCTTTATTCATACTGATGTTTGTTTGATTACTGTAAAACAGAACATTTTTAATGTAGCTGCCCTAGTTATATTTGATAGATGAATACAATTTACATAAATTCCAGACTCTGGTTTCTTTGCATTGTGCCACAGAGCATTGCTGTAAGTTAGAAACATAATTTCATTATCTCCTCCCCTTCATTTTACACATGCTGTTTTACAATAAAGTAGATTAGAATAAATGATTTGATTTCTCTCTTTGATGTGCCGTAATAATATTTGATGGCAGATCAATTATAGTCTGCTGAATAGTTAGCTAATAAAATCTGCTTGTATCATTATAGTTGCATGTTATGGAATGTAGAACTTTCACACATGATGTTTAATATTTTTGTAACTACAGCATTTATTGGAATTTGGTATTGTGTTGTGAATATTTCCACAATTACTAATTATTTCAGACAGTGAAAGCTAAATATATAACGAACAAACTCAAACTTGATCACTAATACTTTCAGATGCAACTATCTGTGACAGTAGAAGAATGTTTGCAAATATTTTTAATCAGTAACCAGATCAAAGCATTCACATATTAGAATATATACAATTGTGTTTGTATACCCAGTACCTTGGCTGTAAAGATGAGTAAACTACTTTTTAAAATTACTGGTTTTATTATTAGTGTTTAATCTGATGGTTTTTCCCTCAAATTTGTTCTAATGAATGTCAGCTTCACACAGACAGTGTTTGCACTGTATGTCTATTGAATTATGGAGATGGTAAACATACTAGTCATGTCCATTTTTCTTGCAAATTTGTGACATAAATTTAATTACTGTGATGGCCAGCAACACTCAAATTTAATTTTGTTAGGCAGAACCAAGTTGATTTTTAGGGTAATGGATTTCTTTATTCTGATTTGAAAAAATACGTGATCCAAATAGTAACAAGGTAGGACAACTGAGATTTTATTTCTAAAGGTGTGTGCTAGCTTTGGATTGGGGTTGTACGGTAGAAGCACTAGCAACTTTGTAACTCCCATTTGTTATATTGAAATATTGTACAAACTCATTTGGAGGGTGCCATTACATTCAATTTTGCAAGGTTTGAAAAAGGGAGAAATGCACTACATCTTTTAAAAATGTGCACCAGGTGTTTCAAATATTCATAACTTTTTAAAATAGGACTTGGGAAAGATAATTAAATCTGGAACTAATAAGTGAGGCTTTTTGCTTGAGCCTGGTTATTCCAGAGTCTAAACTCCTGTGCTACTCTGCAGACTTCAAGCAAAGACTCACCTGTTGTAAAGGGGGAAAAAAAAGCTTTCTTGTCATCAGCTCTCTTTTTATAGATGGTGATTCGATTTTTGCTATTGTTACTTCATTTGATTTATTGTTCAGACATTGTTTCTAAAAACTCATTTAGAAAGATAATGCTATGTGAAGGTGATGGTGAAATTAACTTTGAAGTACTTGATACTTTAGCCAGTTTTTTTATAATGGAAAGTAAAATATGTTTGTAAAATTTGTGGAAATTTATTTCATTATATTAATAGATAACACCATGTCATATAATCACCATCAGTATTAAAATGCCTTCCTTGCTGTGAGGATGGAAAGATTTCGAAGACAAAAAGCCTAGAAGTAATGGCCTAGAAATTTGATGACCTGCCCATTTTACAGGCTGATCTCGTTGAATCTAATAGTATTGAGGTCACTGTTGTCCAGGTGTTCCCCCACATGGAGGTCTGATACTGCATCAGGAGCACCACTAAAAACGAAGTCAGGTACCCGATTACCCCATGTTTCCTCACTAGCATGTTGTGTTAGGAAACAGTCATTTATAGGCCCAGAAATTAAACATCGATGGTTGCCGCGGGGGTAAGGATTCCCCGCGATATCGCACTCCGCGCCTACCTTTTTGTTTCGGGCCCACACGAACTTCAGTTTGAGGGCCGCTCCCTGTTGCCGGCGTGCAGTGCTTGCGTGTCCCAGAGGCGCAATTAGTTCGTGCGAGCTCTGGGATCACGTGGGACAGTTAGAGCCAATGGCAGCACACCATCTTTCATTCATAGTTTTGACAGCAAGGGCTGTCAAAGCTATGAATACTACAAGCCCCCAAAAGAACAGCTAAACCTCAATTAAATTTAAAAAAAAGCCATCACATTAATAAAATAACTATAGTTAAATAAATTAACCACTTTAAACAAAAAATTTAATTTTTGAAAAAATTTAAATTCTTTTTAAAAGTTATAAAAATAAACTTACCTTTCTTTAAAGTCTCTAAAAAAGATAAATCTGTTGAAAAAAAATTAAAATAACACTTAATTAACTACTTACCTTGTTAAAAGGGGGTCCTACGCCTGCTTTCTTTGTGTGTAAAATCTTCACCACTTACCTGCGCGTTCAAACCTGAAAAAAAAACTAAGTGCACTGCGTGCGCGCAGCCTGTAGCGCGCACGCGGTTCACTTAGGAACCGCCCCCTTTGCAATACACGAAGTGTCGGTTTCCCGCGCATGCGCAGTGCATGCAGGAAACCGGCAATTCGGGACCTAATACGCGAGAGTACACAGTGCGTACTCTCGCGTATTAGGTTTTCGGGCCATAATGTCTATAAATCTTTCAGCTATCCTCCCCTCAATAGTAAATGGCTCACCATTCAACCATTGAATGCCTGGGAAATTAAAAATACCTCATTACATGCATTCATATGACATTACTCTGTCTCTTATTTTAATAAAGTGGTGTCATGAATGTGTGGGCTGAGGGAGTAAGAAATGATGAGAAACAAAATGAAAAATATGTCCTTCAAATCGGAATGGTAGCCAAAGTCAGTGGGTGAGAATGCATTAGAGCTGGCAATCTAACTATTAATTGGCTTTCGGACAAGTTTCCATTTCTGGCAGAGTGGATAGCGCTCTTGTGGAAATACTATCTGAGAAGTAAAGGATGTAGGGAATAGCAAATATTGAAGGTAATAATGGACAATGGGAGCTTTCTGGATGCACATAAAAGTACATAAAATAGTAGAATCTATGGGCTGGATTTTAATGTGCAGACGCACGGGGAGCAGGGGGGAACCCAAAATATGTTAAGCGCATCTGTCAGTGGCTTTTAAACTCAACCACCTCATCTGTCATTTTCTTCTGGGTTTTCTGTCCAATCAGCGGCAGTGGGTGTGATGCAGACCCGCATGACGCAATCTCAACTCCAGTATTTAAAGGGACAATCCAAACAAGTTGAAGGATTTGGAGTTGGCTTTCAGAGAACTGGAAGTGTTGCAATGGAGTCGAGATGGGCAAAGGCTGCACCTTGCTTCACGGACAGCTCCCTGGATGTGCTGCTGGGAGCTGTGAGGAGCCGGAGGGAGATATTCCCTAGCAATGGGAGGAAGAAGCCTGCTGCTGAGACAAAGAAGGCGTGAATGGAGGTTGCCATCACATCACTCCTCACACCGCTCACCTTGCAGATGCACCCATCCTTCTCTTTGCAACCACATCCTCTCATTCCCATCTATCCAGCCAGTATACCCACTCCCCATCATCCTTATGCAATGTCATGCCTCTCCCTCATAGTCACCCTCACCAAATGTACTCCATCGGATGAACAAATGCCATTCCACTCACTCGTACGTCTCCTCTTTCCCGCCTTGCAGGAGAAGAGAGCGTAGAACACCAGGGAGAGGGAGCGAACTGGAGGGAGCCCTCCACAGATCACACAGCTGACAATTGCAGAGGAGGAGGCACTGGAGATGAGTGGAGTTTTGGTGTCCCTGGCTATCTGAGATGGGGAGACGGGGGAACTCCCAGCTACCTGGTGACACAATTAAATAAAAACCACCCACACGTCATATGGCACTGAGTCATGTTGATTTGGTTTCAACAGCGATTGAAATATGATTATCTTCATCATGATAACTTGCAATATTCTTATCTTGCCAGGACTACTTCATGTCTTTTATCTCTCATAGGGCCTTCACACGTGCAGCAGGAGTCAGTGGACGTGGCGGGCGACAATTCCTCAGAGGAGCTGAGTCCTTCTGCGGGTGCACCATCACAGGACTCATGCACCAGCTCACATTCTTGCACTTCAGTGGGACCAATAAGGCAAATAGTTGAGTTTTCACCTGGTGGCTCACACTTCACAAGTGGGCAAGAGCAGATGGCGAGTCTGCATCGGAGGGCACAGGCCTCTCCAAGCTTTGCTCAGCTGGACACAGATGCTGTACCTCAGGGGCCGTCGGTGAAGAGGAGAATCATTGAGGAGCAGAAGACAATGTACGATGCACTGACGGGGCTTGAAAGCACACTTACCACAACTGCAGAGAGATTGGAGGAGTCCACCTCAAGCATGAAGGGGTGATGTCGCAGGCCATTGTCTTCTTCCATGGATAGAGTGGCCAGCACCATGGACTGTCAAACGTTCCAATCAAATGAGTCCATGCACGCCTTCAACACCACCGTGCAGTCTCTGGATGCCAATGTGTCTGCCACCTTAAATAGGTTGACAGATACCTTAGCCTTGGCCTTACAGGACCGCACTGATCTGCAGTGAAGTGCGGCTGGGCCATGAAAGGGATGATGGCGAAAGGGGTCATGGAAGTGGGGACTCCACTCAAAGCGCTTCCATTTCTCACCCACAGCCCACCTCTGTCAGTAGCCCACATGCTGCCTCGTCTCCCGATGGCCAAGTCTGCCCTGGCACAGGTGGAGGTGGAGCTGTCTTTGGCTGGGCACCCAGGGGACGTCGGCTAAGAACATTTCAGTAGTCAGAGCAGGGATCCGAGCAGCCTGCCTCTACCTCTGCTGAAGCCACACAGGTTGCACCATGTAAGAGTAGCAGAAAAAGGAAGAGTAGTGAGGCTTTGTAGTTGCACAAGGGTATGCACATGGGTGTCTGAGAAAATGTTGTTTTGATAAGTTTCTGTTCTTTATTTACATCACATAAATGTTATTCTTTTGCACCACTTTCCTGTCTTGCCCATTCTTGGTTGCCGGGTGGCAAGTCGCCTTTTAAGTTGTTTGATGATGAATGTGACGACATACATTGATGGGGACCAATGGGAAATTGTTGATGGGGTGGTTGGTTGGTTTCAGGACTGCTTTGTGTCAGTGGCATTGGTGGCGGGGGGGGGAGGGGGTAGCAGGAAGAGTGGTGTTTGTATTTCCTTGTGACATGGGTCCACTGGTGCAGCCTGAGTGAACCTCGCATTAATAAGGGCATTTTTGGCATCCCAGGCAGCAATGTGAGCAGCTGAGGGTGCATTGCCCTCATCACCCACTCCATTCTCCTCTTCCTCCTCCCCCTCTGAAGCGTCCAAGGAGGATCTCCATCATGACCCCTCTGAAGCGTCCAAGGAGGATCTGAGCTCTTTGCCTTGTTCCTCCTGCAGATTCAAGCCTTCCTGTTGCGCAATGTTGTGCAGAGCACAGCAAACCACAACCATTCTGGAGACCCTGACTTTGTCCTATTAAATTATGATTATCCAAATGTCCTGTTACTGTTTCCTTAATAATGGACTCCAAAATTTTACCTACCACAGATGTTAGGCTAACCGGTCTATAGTTACCAGCCTTCTGTCTACTGCCCTTTTTAAATAAGGGTGTTACATTAGCAGTTTTCCAGTCTGCCGGGACCTTAGCGGAATCCAGGGAGTTTTGAAAAATTATTACCAATGCATCTACAATCCCTACCGCCACTTCCTTCAAGACTCTAGCATGTAAGCCAACAGGTCCAGGTGATTTATCCGCCTTGAGTCCCATTATTTTACCGAGTACCACTTCCTTAGTGATTTTGATCGTGTTTAGCTCCTCTCTCCCTATAGCCCCCTGTTTGTCCAGTGTTGGGATATTCTTAGTGTCCTCTACTGTAAAGACTGATACAAAATATTCATTCAGTGTTTTTGCCATCTCCATATTTCCCACCATTAATTTCCCGGTCTCATCCTCTAAGGGACCAACATTTACTTTAGCCACCCTTTTTCTTTTTATATAACTATAAAAACTCTTGCTATCTGTTTTTATATTTTTTGCTAATTTACTTTCATAATCTATCTTCCCTTTCTTAATCAATCTTTTTGTTATTTTTTGCTGCCTTTTAAAGTTTTCCCAATCCTCTGTCCTCCCACTAGATTTCGCTACCTTATATGCCCTTGTTTTTAGTCGAATACTATCCTTAATTTCTTTACTTAGCCACGGATGACTGTCCTTTCTTTTACACCCTTTTCTTTTCATTATCTTTGGTCCCTGCAACAAACTCCGTTCCCTAGCCACTGACTCCATCCCTCTCCCTAGCATCTGTCTGAGGATGAACCAGACTGTTCGCAAACTTGGGTCAAAATTTTCTCAGGAAAAAACGGGTGGGTTGGAGGGATGGGGGAGGGGAAGTGAAAGTTGAAAAAATGTGATCCCCAACCCACCCACTTTCACCTTTCACTCAGGTGGGAATGGAGGGGGGCGGGCTGGCAATTTACATAGTGGGCCAGAAATTCGGTTTTCCGGCTTCCTGCGGGTGCAAGCATCGCGCGCGTACTTACCTACTGCGCCTGCCGTTGTGTTTTGGGCCCACGAGAACTTCAGGTCCTGGACCTCCTCCAGCTGCCGGCGCGCAGTGCTTGCGTGTCCCAGGGGCGCAGTTAGTTCGAAGCGTCCCCTGGGATCACGTGGGTTATGGAGAGCCAATCCTAGCAGGGCATTTTCATTCATAGATTTGACAGGAAGACCTGTCAAATCTATGAATTGAAATCGGCCCCAAAACACCTAAACTTCAAATAAATTTTTAAAAAAACATCACATTTTTAAAATAACTATAAGTTAAATAAATTAACTACTTTAAATTTTTGAAAACATTAAAATACTTTTTAACGGTGCTAAAAATAAACTTACCTTTCTTTAAAGTATCTAAAACAGATAAACATGTTGAAAAATTTTTTAAATTGTAATTAATTAACCACTTACCTTGTTAAAAACAGGTCTTGCGCCTCCTTTTTAAAAGCGCAGCTTCTTCCATACTTACTTTCCTGGAGAAACCTGAAAAAAAACATAAGTTCGCTGCGTGCCCGCAGCCTCTCCCGCGCATGCAGTTCACCTCTCAACCCCTCCCTTCACAAAACCGGAAGTTCCGGTTTTCCGCGCATGCGCAGTGCATGCAGGAAACCGACACTTCAAGTGGCCTTACGGGTGAGTACACAGCGCGTACTCACCCGACAAGCGCCGAATTTCTGGGCCATTATAATGAGGCCAGAAGCCGCTACTTTAACCCGATCGAAACTTAGCCCCAGGGTCGGGGATCGGAGCCCTCCCGGCGATCGAGCCTCCACCCACCCCCGGGGATCGAGCTCGCCTCCTTCACTCGGGGGATCGAACCCCGCCAAGGCCTGGACTGCGCCCTCTTCCCACCCCACCCCCTCCCTCCAAAAACCATCCTGGATGCTCCCCCCACCCCCAAAACCATCCTGGGCCCAGCACTTACCTGTTGCTGCTGCTTCCTTCTCCGAGTTCCCAGCATGACTCGAAGCCAGCCTGTCCAATCAGGCTGACTTCCAGGCAGGGAACCCAGCTTTCCTTCGAACGCACACTGTGGAGCTGAAACCTGGACTTCCCGTCTCCCGGGTCCCCCGCACCGTGCTGGTGGGACCTGGAAAAATCCAGCCCTTGGTGTCATATTTGATCCGAAATGAGCTTCCGACCACATATCCGCGCCATCACTAAGACCACCTATTTCCACCTCTGTAACATTGCCCAACTCCACCCCTGCCTCAGCTCATCTGCTGCTGAAACCCTCATCCATGCCTTTGTTACCTCTAGACTTGACTATTCCAATGCACTCCTGGCTGGCCTCCCACGTTCTACCCTACGTAAACTTGATGTCATCCAAATCTCGGCTGCCCGTGTCCTAACTCGCACCAAGTCCTGTTCACACATCACCCCTGTGCTCGCTGACCTACATTGGCTTCGGATTAAGCAACGCCTCGATTTTTAAAATTCACATCCTTGTTTTCAAATCACTCCATGACCTCACCCCTCCCTATCTCTGTAATCTCTTCCAGCCCCACAACCCACTGAGATATCTGAGCTCCTCTAATTCTGCCCTCTTGAGCATCCCTGATTATAATCGCTCAACCATTGGTGGCCCTGGAATTTCCTGCCTAAAGCTCTACGCCTCACTACCTCTCTTTCCTCCTTTAAGACGCTTCTTAAAAACGATCTCTTTGACCAATCTGCCCTAATTTCTCCTTAAGTGGCTCAGTGTCGAATTTTGTTTTACAACACTCCTGTGAAGCACCTTGGGGTGTTTTACTATGTTAGAGTCACTATATAATTACAATGTTGTTGTTCAACACCAGGTTATAGTCCAACAGTTTTATTTGAAATCACAAGCTTTCGGAGCGCTGCTCCTTCGTCACCTGATGTTGTGCGACTTCTCACATTTGTCCACCCCAGTCAATGTTGTTGTTGTTTTAGATACTTTTTTCAGTGGTGTTTTGGATTGTAATGAAAATAAAAACTTAGAAAAGGAAAAGTATGAGTGCACCTTTATCACAACATGAGCCAATAAAACCCATATATGCATTTAAAAATTTTTTTTCAATCTGATTATGCAATAGCATTGAAATTAAAACAACAACCACTTGGTAGGGTTAAGGAAGTGGGAGACAGACAAGAGGCCAGAGATGGAGGAACACAGAGTTTTCGGAGGGTTTTTGTAGGGTTGGAGGAGGTTACAGAGATGGGGAGGGGCGAGGCCATGGAGGGATTTGAACATGAGGATGAGAATTTGAAAATGGAGACATTTGGGGACTGCAGCCAATGTAGGTCAGCGAACACAGGCGTGATGAGTGAAATTCAAGGCATTTAAAAAAAAACTCCCATATAAATGGTTGGTGATCATAATAGGTACAGTAATATTTAAGGGATATTTGTTAGTTTTGTATGAAATTGTTGCAGATATGGTTTGGCACAATTCCTCAGAAGCTGAATGAAAAGTTATTCTGGTTCACTTTCTTTGTTGTGCTTTTCAAGATGCAGACTGCTGGTTGGTGTGTGTGTGTGTGTGTGTGTGTGAAGCTATGTCGCTTATGTCGCTTATTTTAGAAACTACACAGTTGTCAGATAGGATCATTAAAGCAGGGTTGTTCTTACTGGTGTATGCCATTTATACCGACACCAAGTCTATGCCAATAGTCCTAAGTGAAGTAGAAAAGTATGCAAACATTAAATAAGCATTGCCACATGATGGCCTTTCACCTCACTGTCAGAGAGACAGATGTTTATCTAATAGGATGCACAAGAAGTTAATTTAGTTTGCTCCTAATGTCCACTGACCAGAAATCTGGCAATTAGATTAGGCAGTGTAAATTTTAGCAGTGTCTTGTTTTGATAACTCCATTTTCCACAATAGTATCTGCATAGTATGCGCTGTAGGCAGTGTGACTAGGTTTGGAAAAGGTTTTTAATTCGCCATTTGAAGCACTCGTGGTCCTTAAAATAAAATTCTATTTCTGCATTAATAATGTTGCAGCTGCACAGCAACCTCTCCAAACAATTTACTTTGATTTTGTTTTTAGCCCCCCTAAAAATAATAATGTTTGCCCCCTCCCTAACCATGTGAAGTACTGACTGCAGGGCAGTACTGTGGCATGTTCCATTGTTCCTTTTTCCAGAGTTCCCACCTGGAAAGCTTTCAATCACTACAGTACCATCTGGAGATTTGAAGAGCAGAGGTTAAACACTTCCTCATAGGCAAGAGAGAAATATGAGGATAAGTTACCCTAAGTTGTGCATTCATGATCTTTCCAGTAACTGGTTGAAGACCAGGGCCTCGATATTAACCCTTCCCCCACCCACAACAGGCGGAAATGGGGTTGGATGGGTGGGGGATTGGTTAATATGGGGAATGCATCCCCAACACGATGCACGTGTGCCAGCCGCCTTTTTTATGGCAGCAGATATCGCAACATCCGAGTGTCCTGCCTTAGAGAGGCGGGGCACATAATTAACAATTAAATTGTACTCGCACAGTGCAATTGGGAGTCCGACTTAAATTTCCCTGCAGCTGCGCGGGTTTCCCAGGGGTTGGGAAAACCATCAGTGAAAGGGAGCCAGGAGCTGCCGGCTCCACAAGATAAGTGCCTGTTTCAGCACTCCTTGTGGGCCAGGAGGAGCACAATTGCTCCCCTTGGCGTCTCGAGGAGCCCTTTGCCCCTCTCCCCCCCCCCGCCCCCCGATCGCGGCCTCTCCCCCTTCTGATCGTGTGTTCTCTCTCTCTCTCTCTCTCTCTCTCTCTCTCTCTCTCTTCCCTCCCCCCCGATCATGGCCTCTCTCCCCCCACCCCGATCGCAGCCTCTCCTCCTCCTCTTCCCCTCCCCCCCCCCCCCCCCCCGATCACGGCCTCTCCTCCTTCTTCCCCCCCCCCGGATCGCAGCCTCTCCTCCTTCTGATCGTCTTCTCGTTCTCTCTCTCTCTCTCTCTCTCTCTCTCTCTCTCTCTCTCTCTCTCTCTCTCTCTCTCTCTTCCGATCATGGCCTCTCTCCTCCCACCCCGATCGCAGCCTCTCCTCCTCCTCCCTCCCCCCCCCCGATCACGGCCTCTCCTCCTCCTCCCCCCCCCCCCCCCCCCGATCGCGGCCTCTCCTCTTCTTCCCCCCCCCCCCCCCCCCCCGATCACAGCCTCTCCTCTCCCTCCCGATCACCAATCTTCCTCGTTTGGGAGCTGGATACCTGACCACTTGCTGAGGAATGCTTCATGACATCTTGGGATTTAAAAGGGGATAGGGGTTGACAATAAAGTTTAAGACAGGAGATAGGGAAGAGAAACGCAGGAGCACGAATTGTTTCCTGGTTGTAAGTGCTTGTGATAAAAAATTTAAAATTCCACTTCTAAGCTACACCCTACTCCTTGCAGTATTTCAGAAGGCACGATACCCACTCAGCCAGAAATGGAAATTTGTCCAAAAACCAATGATAACTTTTTCAGAAATGAATTACATGGGAAGGCATTTATTAACTGAGAATACTCATCTATTGAGCATTTTTATAAATTAGAACTGAACAATCAACTAATTCTTCCCTTCATTTTTTGTCACATGCCATTTTCCAGGACATAAGAGTGGTCAGTTTTTGCGTAATTATTGTTATTCATTCATGGGATGGGGGCCCCGCTGACAGTACCAGCATTTATTGCCCTGAGAAGGTTGTAGTGAGCCACCTTCTTGAACCGCTACAGTCTGTATGGTGAAGGTACGCCCACAGTGCTGTTAGGTAGAGAGTTCCAGGAGTTTGATCCAGCGACGATCGTGGGTTTGGGAGGTTCTGTCGAAGAAGCCTTGGCGAGTTGCTGCAGTGCATCTTGTAGATGGTACACACTGCAGCCACGGTACGCTGGTGGTGGAGGGGGTGAAGGTTTAAGGTGGTGGATGGGGTGCCAATCAAGCGGGCTGCTTTGTCCTGGATGGTGTCCAGTTTCTTGAGTGTTCTTGGAGCTGCATCCATCCAGAGAGTATCCCATCACATTCCTGACTTGTGCCTTGTAGATGGTGGAAAAGTTTTTGGGAGTCAGAAGGTGAGTCACTTGTCGCAGAATACCCAGCCTCTGACCTGCTCTTGTTGCCACAGTATTTATGTGGCTGGTCCAGTTAAGTTTCTGGTCAATGGTGACCCCCAGAATGTTGATGGTGGGGGATTTGACGATGGTAATGCCATTGATAGTCAAGAGGAGTTGGCTTGACTCTCTCTTGTTGGAGGTGGTCATTGCCTGGCACTTGTGTGGCACTTGCCACTTATCAGCCTAAGCCTGAATGTCGCCCAGATCTTGCTGCATGCTGGCACGGACTGCTTCATTATCTGAGGAGTTGTGAATGGCGCTGAACACTGTGCAATCATCAGCGAACATCCCCACTTCTGACCTTACGATGGAGGGAAGGTCATTGATGATGCAACTGAAGATGGTTGGGCCTAGGACACTGCCCTGAGGAACTCCTACAGCAGTGCCCTGGGGCTGTGATGATTGACCTCCAACAACCACAACCATCTTCCTTTGTGCTAGGTATGACTCCAGCCAGTGGAGAGTTTTCCCCCTGATTCCCATTGACTTCAATTTTACAAGGGCTCCTTGATGCTACAATTGGCACCTCTGGAATTCAGCTCTTTTGTCTATGTTTGGACCAAGGCTGTAAGGAGGTCTGGAGCCGAGTGGTCCTGGCGGAACCCAATATGCAACATATGCAATTAGAGCAAAAATGTGATAGCTTCTAAACGATGATTTTAGTACGGAAGTCAAAATATCACACATGGGACAATAGCGTTGTTTTTCCTGTGCAGTTTCTGTCCTGTGGCAGTTTGGTTGGACACCAGAAGCATGCTCCGCCAGGAACAAGACTTCAGTACCCAAACTTCCTACGTCATGCCTAACTTCAATGACGCAGATGTGCACATGAGGGCACACTATTGGGCACCTCAGGAAAAGAACATAAGTCTGGGTGCTTTGCTTTCACTTCAATCCGTGTACTCAAGTGGAAAGCCAACTGAAAGTTCAAAGAATTTATAATAGACATTTACCTGACCCCTCTGCATTTATTCAGAATTAGTTGGATTGTTTTTGAACGTATTTTTATCCTTCAGCAAATTCATTATGGTGTGTGGTAGATTGATATCTTATCAACTGTTCGATGCAAAAATCTAAATCTCATAGCACTACTTGAAAGGTTATGGAAACAAAAGTATAGTGTAAAGTTTAATGTTAAAGCCTTAAGTTCTTCAAATGGATTTATACTTTTTTTTCTGGGGGGACTTCCATTGTGCCTGCCACCTTGAAGGGAATTTTAAAATAGTCAGCTGCTGATAAACTTTTGAGTGTGTTCAAATTCTTTTTTAGCCACCATTTGCTGTAATTGGTATTGCTATGGTCTTTGTGTCTATTTAAATGTGCTGACCTCTGTGAATATGTGCATGGTACACTGTGCCATAGCTGGGATTTCTGTGCATCCCTGCAGTCAGCCTTGGTAAAACGAGAGCACAGTGGTGATGAGCAATAGGTGGAGAAACCGGGAAAGCAAGTGTTTCTTTGAAGTATGATGGTGCAACAATAGGAGGAAAGTGCTGGTTTGATTGTGAAGCTTTTCATTTTATTGAAGATGATTGTATGATCAGGGAGAGGGAGTATTTCTGTTCTGTGATATGGAAACAATTGTTAGTGGCTTAGGAGAGGGCCAAATTAATTTCTTCAACATGGCTTCTATCACGAATTGCAGAGGATTAACAGCATTCAGCAACATGTACTGAAACTGCAATACCATTTTGAATGCCAAAAGCCAAAGCTAAAGACCTGTGTTGACAATATCAGCCTGTCCCTTTTAAGACAGATAGCACCCAACACTATGACAGGGATTCTGTGTACAGAGCCATCTGAAATTCACTTGCATGTAATTTACAATGCTGTGGCCTCTTCAGACATAATCAGTGCAGCCACCAGAAAAAAACCATAAAGCAAGTTCACTTGCAACATTGCTCAGATGCACACCAGAGGAAAAGGATTAGTGCCTATTTGTCTTCTGTTTTTCACCAGCTATTTGGGAGCAGGGCACAGGAAAATCTACCCTAATAATAATATAGATAAGCACCATTTATTTTTTCTTTGGTCATCCTTTATACAGTACAGGAACTTAACTAAATTTGATTTTGTTCTGCAAAAATTGCATGCTAACTTTGCCACCCGCCCACCCCCCAAGTTATATTTTTGTCATGCTGGACGGGGTGTGCTCCTGCCAGCATAAATCCTGACTTCTTCAAGTGAGGTCACTATATCCATGAAACCAGACTCAAGAAACCGGCCAATAGATATATAATCAGAGAGAAACATTCAACTGCCTCTGGTTGTCAGGTGGATGTATATAAACAATTCAGGCATCAAACTTCCTGGTCCTAGATGGATATACAGATCAAAAAAAGAGAAATATGTTGATCTCCAGTATACTTGCCCTCAACCATATGTCTACCCTGTATTGCAGATAGAAACATAGAAGATAGGAGCAGGAGTAGGCCATTCGGCCCCTCGAGCCTGCTCCGCCATTCGATGAGATCATGGCTGATCATCCAAATTCAGTACCCTGTACCTGCCTTCTCCCCATATCCCTTGATACCTTTAGCTTTAAGAAATATATCTAACTCATTCTTGAATATATTTAATGACTTGGCCTCAACTACCTTCTGTGGTAGAGAATTCCACAGGTTCACCACTCTCTGGGTGAAGAAATTCTTCCTAATTTCTGTCCTAAATGGCTTACCCGTTATCCTTAGATTATGACCCCTGGTTCTGGACTCTCCGACCATCGGGAACATTCTTCCTACATCTAGTTTGTCCAGACCTGTCAGAATTTTATATGTTTCGATGAGATCCCCTCTCATTCTTCTATACTCCAGCGAGTATAAGCCCAATCGATCCAATCTCTCCTCGTATGTCATTCCTGCCATCCCAGGTATCAGCCTTGTGAATCTTCGCTGAACTCCTTCCATGGCAAGAACATCCTTCCTCAGATAAGGCGACCAAAACAGCACACCGTACTCAAGGTGTGGTCTCACCAAGGCCCTGTACAACTGCAGCAGGACATCCCTGTTCCTATACTCAAACCCTTTCGCTATGAAGACCAACATACCATTTGCCTTCTTCACCGCCTGCTGCACCTGCATGCTTACCTTCAGCGACTGGTGCACAAGGACACCCAGGTCTCGTTGCACTTCCCCTTCTCCCAATCTATTGCCATTCAGATAATAGTCTGCCTTTCTGTTTTTGACACCAAGGTGGATAACCTCGCATTTATCCACGTTATATTGCATCTGCCACGCTTCTGCCCACTCATTAAAAGTATTCAAACTGTATTTCTCCAATGGATGATCCAGCTATTTGCCATCATTTTCTTGGGCTTCCAAGCCAAACATACCACTTTAGAATTAACAAATTGGCAGATATAAAACAAAGCATAGCCTCCAAAAAGCAGCCTTAACCACCTAATAAAACCAGTTGTTCCTTGCTGTTTTCTGTTGACCCTGATGTATCTGTTTTTTCCCCAAGACCACATCAAAAACACATCAGTTCTAGAGTACACATCACTATAATTGCATAATCCTGCTCCTCCTTGCCCTACAAGGAAAGTTTAAAAAAAAGTAAACACAACTTACCTATATAGGCCTCCTATGACCCCCGCTCCTCTTCCCGCTAGCTTCACCTGGCGGGAAAGCCACAACAGCTTCCCCACTCAGGTCATCAGTTAAAATAGCATACTGGGCTTGCTGATGTCATCGATATGCGCCGCTGTCAAAAAGTGGCATGTGCGTGCACAGCATGTTGGGGACGCATTCCCCATTAATAATTAAACCATGAGGGACTTTTGTCATTGTGGAACTCTGACTTGACTGGGAAGGCAGTTCAGAGAATTTTTAATGTGATGTATTTTAGCACAATGGAAAAAACCTCTTCATGTTTGATGCTTTCTACAATGCAGGAATAGAAAAATTGTTGTATACAAATCTGAAGTGAAAATTTTAGAAGATGAACAGACATTAAAAAATCTCTTGCTAGGAATATAAGCACTTAATTAAAAAAAAAGTGGTGTGGGAATAGAAACAGTTCAACAATATTTATTAGGTAAGGTTAGTCAATAGATTCTAGTCAATTGATCTAATTAGTCTAGACCAGGTATTAATACCTACATTCCAAGAATGTGTTTAACAGATCAAAAGCAGAACTATGCCAGTTCTTAAACTGTCACGACTCACTCACGTTTGCTTTTATCCTGTCACCAACTAATGTCTATTACGTAGGTACCAAACATTTTTGGGCTGGAATATTGGGCCTCAAGCTTAGCCCCTATTCTAGCACAAAGCACAGTGTAGAAAAGAGAAAGCTAAGGGGTGACGTGATAGAGGTCTTTAAGATTATGAAAGGGTTTGATGTAGAGAAGATGTTTCGACTTGTGGGGGAGACCAAAACTAGGGACCATAAAATATAAGATAGTGACTAATAAATCCATTAGGGAATTCAGGAGAAACTATTTTACTCAGAGCGGTTAGAATGTGGAACTCACTGTTAAAAGGAGTAGTTGAGGCGAATAGCGTAGATGCATTTAAGGGGAAGCTAGATAAATACATGAGGGAGAAAGGAATAGAAGGTTATGCTGATGGGGTTAGATGAAGAGGGTTGGGAGGAGGCTCCTGTGGAGCAGAAAACACTGGCAAGGACCAGTTCAGACGAATGTCATGTTTATATGCAGTACATTCTATGTAATTTGCACGCTACCTACTTTATCCCACATAACCCTGCTCTTTTATCCCAATCCATGTTATTCCTTGGTTTGAACGTGGTTGAATTCTTGGCTCTGATGATTACCATGAATTAATAAATATTCCAGAGATCTTTCGTAGAATGTCCTATTACTGGCCACATGCTATGGGGAGTGAGATGATAGGGAACAGAAAACCTGAGAGTACTGTATAGAAATCAATTCATCTGTGCCTGGTGGGGTGTGATTAATATAAATGCCCAGGAGTGAATTGGTGACATCAGCTCCTGTGGACAGTGTCTCAGCACCTACGTGTAGAAGTTAAATGAAACTGTAAGCAATAAACTGCAGGTGCTGGATATCTGAAACAAAAACAAATAAATGCTGGAAACAGCAGGCCACGCTCTGTGGAGAGAACAGATAAGTCAGTTCTGACTAAGTGTTTAGTCCTGAAACATTAACTTACCTGTTCTCTCCACGGATACTCACTGATTTGTTTTAAATGAAACTATGCTTAATTTTCTTTTGCAGAATAATGAAATATTTATCTGGTCATTTTATCTTTTTTTGCTGGTGATTGAAAAATGTTGGCAGAAATTGCAATTTCCAGTTTACACCATCATAATAAGTAAGGTCGAAAACGTAATTTTATTTTTACTTCAAGTCCTTTTCCTTTTTATAAAAAGGGGCCTCCCATCACATGACTTTCCCTTCAAATGCTGACATTTTTGAACACTCGATCAATTTTACTTGGTAGATTATTCTCCCTTGAGTCATACATTTCTGGTACAGGGATATTGATAGATTAAGATAAAAAGAGAATGAACTGTACATGGCAACATGGTTGAAAACTGTCTGAAGCAGCTGTTAGAAATGCAGATGAAGCAAACTGACTAAAGCCCAAACAAATTTGAAGTGAAAATGCCTAGTAGTCTGCTTGATCTACTCTGTATGTTAAAGTTTCAGGGACTTAAGTTATTCATTCTTGTTGTTTCAGGTACAACACTGCTTTTGAAAAGGTCGCTTTTTACACTTTGAGGCTTGTTCAAAATGTTACACAATTCCATTTGTCAGCTAGTATGTTTTCTGTTAAATAGTGTATACATATGGATCTTGTCGAGCAAAAACACTTCATCAACCAAAGCACGATAATGAATTTTTAAATATTATTTTTGCAATCTGAAGCGTATTTTCTTTAAAAAAAACACTGAGAATTACTTAGTGCCTTGTAACATCTCTCAAACATCTCAAAATGCAGTGAATTACCTCGAAATGCAATGAAAGAAGGCTATGCTGTCTAAACATATCAGTGTTCTAAAAAGAAATAACAGAGAATTAATCATCCACGTTAACAATTTTAAAATTTATTATGGTAATTTTATCTTAAGTATGAACTCATGGCAAACCTTGCAGGAACTGCTTCCTAGATGGTTCTTCTGCATCTGTAGATAACCAAAGTACCCAAACATTCCCTTTTCTGTTTGCATTACTTCAACAAATGATGATTCAAATTTGCCTGCAATGATAGTTTCATACATATGGTTTATTTGAGCACTACATTGTAAAGAGGAACTGGAGCTTTGTTATCTGAACTGAGCATTAATTGTACAGCCCCTTTGACCTTGGAATTGCATGACTGCAGGAACCTACATTACAACAGTGACTACATTTAAAAAGTACTTTGTTGACTGTAAAGCGCTTTGGGATGTCCGGTGGTCATGAAAGGCGCTATATAAATGCAAGTCTGTCTTTTTCTTTAAGGAGTTAAGGCTGCAACATTTAGTGATTTGATTGGTAGGAGTACTTTCTTCATCAAAATAGCATGCATATGGACGAGCAAGTAAGATCCCAAATTTGAATAGCTTCTGCCTGTTTGGTCATGCTACGTAACTTAAAGTGTCGCAAATTGTATTTGAGCTACTTTTATTAAAAAAGGTATGTACTGACCAGAGGCAGTCAGAATGGATTTGTAAAAGGCAGGTCATATTTCACTAATTCCATTGATTTTTTTTGAGGAAATCACAGTATATAGATAAAGGAAATTCAGTGGAGTTGTACATATTGATTTTCAGAAGGCATTTCATAAGGTGCCTGTAAGAGACCCATTACAAAAATCAAAGCGCGTGATTTTTAGAGAATGTAGTCGCATGGATAAAATGATAGGGGACAGAAAGCACAGAGTAGGGGTAAATAGCAAAATATTGTGGATGCTGGAAATCTGAAATAAAAACAGAAAATGCTAGAAAACACTCATCAGGTCAGGCAGCATCTGCAGAGAGAAAAACAGAGTTAACAACATTTCAGGTCGATGACATTTCATCAGAAACATTGGGGGAATTTTAACAGCAAAGAGTGAGTGGGTTTGGGAGTGGGTGGGTGGTTAAATGCGTTGAAATTAACTGTGCGTCGGGAAGCCAGCTCCAACCCGTTGACTTCCGCATTTCACTCGAGCGCGTTCGGCTGCGTGTGAGAAACCCCCTCGGGAGAGGCAGGGTTGCCAATTTAAAGCTATTAAGAGGTAGTTAAGAGGTTATTAGCAGCTATTTTAACGGGGGGGTTTCAACTTTCACTGTGGGTGCACGGGTCTCCCAGGCTTCCTGGACCTCGCTAGTGAAAGCAAGGCAAGAGCACAGCGGCAATTGAGGGCGCTGAACAAATGACAGGCAAAAAAAAAAAAAAAAAAAAAAAAAAAAAAAAAAAATATCGGAAAAGCACACCTGCTTGTCCCCCTTCTCTATCTTCCCTCTCATGGCCCACCTGCACTTCCCTGCTAGCAATGAGCACTTTGCTGCACATCTGTGGGGCGCTGAACAGCCAAGACTATCCCAGTTAAGGTGGCATTGAGCGTGTGCAAGCCATTGGTAAAGGCAAGCATGCACTCGTTTGACTGCCACGTTTGATGCTTCATGCAAGTGGCCACTCTTTCTATGGACAAACGGATCATAGCTAAGTTCCGCGACATGCCACACATGCTTGACAGACTCCTCCATTCTTTCCTCTCTGCAAGAGTTCACAGTGCGACTGGAAATCCTGCCAGAGAGTCTTACTTTTTGCTGCTCCAGAATCATCCTCTTTGTTGATGACCCCTGAAGTTCAGCATCTGCGTCCAGCTGAGCAGAGCTTGGAGTGTCCTGCGCCCTCCAATGTGGACGCTTCACTGTTGTCCCTGTCGCCACGATCTGCTCTTGCTCACATGCGATGTGTGAGACATCAGGTGACAACACAATTATCTGTCTTGTTGCTCCCACAGACGTGTGTGTATCTGCGCTGGTGCTTGGTGTGCAGGAGTCCTGTGATAGTGCACCCTCAGAGTTAGCGACCTCCTCTGAGGAGTCATCTTCCTCCAGCACCACCACCTGTGGGACACTTGATGGACCTGTGGGAGATTAAAAACATGAATTAGAACTGTCATGGTAAGAATGTTTTAAGCTAACATTATGCACATGATCATAATTCATTGGCTGTTGATATCAAGTCAACATGTATGCCATGTGGCTGTGTGATATTTAATTCTGTCACCAAGTAGCTGGGAGATCCCCATCTCTCCATCTCCGATCACCAGGCATGCCGACACTCTGCTTATCTTGAGAGCATCTCCTCTGCAGCTGTAAGCGTGGTGATTACTGGAGGGTCACCTCCGGTTCTCCACCTCTCCCTGGTGTTCTATGCTCTCTTCTCCTGAAAGGAGGAAAACAAGAGACCTTTGAGTGAGAGTCATGGAATGAGTGGAACGGGTGGATGGACAACATCTGTTGAAGGTGACTGTGAGGGAGAGGAGTGACATTGCATTAAGATGAGGGCAAGTGTCAGTGGTGGATGGCCAGATGGGGATGTGAAGATGTGCATAGACAGAGAGGGATGGGTGCACCTGCAAGGTACGTTGGTGTGAGGAATGATGTGCAGGAGTAGGTTTAGGAAGGACAGAGTGAGGGGTGACATGCACATCAGGATATCGTAGAATGTGCCATTGTACTTTCCTTTTCTGCCCTTGTAGAATTGTAGAAATTTATGGCACAGAAGGCCATTTGGCCCCTCATGTCTGTGCCGGTCGAAAAAGAGCTATCCAGCCTGATCCCACTTTCCAGCTCTTGGTCCGTAGCCTTGTAGGTTACAGCACTTCAAGTACATACTCAAGTACTTTTTAAATGTGATGAGGGTTTCTGTCTCTACCACCTTTTCAGGCAGTGCATTCCAGACCCCCAGCGCCCTCTAGGTGTAAAAATTTCTCCTAAACTCCCCTCTAATCCTTCTACCAATTACTTTAAATCTATGCCCCCTGGTCATTGACCTCACTGCTAAGGTTAATAGGTGCTTCCTATCCACTCTATCTAGGCCCTCATAATTTTATACACCTCAATTAAGTCTCCCCTCAACCTCCTCTGTACCAAAGAAAACAACCCCAGCCTATCCAATCTTTCATCATTGCTAAAATTCTCTAATCCTGGCAACATCCTCGTAAATCTTCTCTGTACTCTCTCTAGTGCAATCACATCTTTCCTGTAATGTGGTCACCAGAACTGTACGCAGTACTCTGTTCTTATATTCTATGCCTCGGCTAATGAAGGCAAGTATCCCGTATGCCTTCTTAACCACCTTATCTACCTGTCCTGCTACCTTCAGGGATCTGTGGACATGCACTCCAAGGTCCCTCTGTTCCTCTACATTTCTCAGTAGCCTACCATTTATCGTGTATTCCCTTGCCTTGTTAATCCTCCCCTAATGCATTACCTCACACTTCTCCGGATTACATAGAAACATAGAAACATAGAAGATAGGAGCAGGAGTAGGCCATTCGGCCCCTCGAGCCTGCTCTGCCATTCGATGAGATCATGGCTGATCATCCAAACTCAGTACCCTGTACCTGCTTTCTCCCCATATCCCTTGATACCTTTAGCTTTAAGAAATATATCTAACTCATTCTTGAATATATTTAATGACTTGGCCTCAACTACCTTCTGTGGTAGAGAATTCCACAGGTTCACCACTCTCTGGGTGAAGAAATTCTTCCTCATTTCTGTCCTAAATGGCTTACCCCTTATCCTTAGATTATGACCCCTGGTTCTGGACTCTCTGACCATCGGGAACATTCTTCCTGCATCTAGTTTGTCCAGACGTGTCAGAATTTTATATGTTTCGATGAGATCCCCTCTCATTCTTCTATACTCCAGTGAGTATAAGCCCAATCGACCCAATCTCTCCTCGTATGTCATTCCTGCCATCCCAGGTATCAGCCTTGTGAATCTTCGCTGCACTCCCAACATGGCAAGAACATCCTTCCTCAGATAAGGCGACCAAAACTGCACACAATACTCAAGATGTGGTCTCACCAAGGCCTTGTACAACTGCAGCAAGACATCCTTGCTCCTGTACTCAAATCCTCTCGCTATGAAGGCCAACATACCATTTGCCTTCTTAACCGCCTGCTGCAGCTGCATGCTTACCTTCAGTGACTGGTGCACAAGGACTCCCAGATCTCGTTGCACTTCCCCTTTTCCCAATCTATTGCCGCTCAGATAATCTGTCTTCCTGTTTTTGCCACCAAAGTGGATAACCTCGCATTTATCCACATTATATTGCATCTGCCCAATCACCCAACCTGTCCAAATCATACTGGAGTTTCTCTGCATCCTCCTCACAGCACACACGCTCACCCAGCTTTGTGTCGTCTGCAAACTTGGAGATATTACATCTAGTTCCCTCGTCTAGATCATTAATATATATTGTGAATAGCTGGGGTCCTAGCACCGATCCCTGCGGTACCCCACTAGTCACTGCCTGCCACTCGGAAAAAGACCCGTTTATTCCAACTCTTTGCTTCCTGTCTGCCAACCAGTTCTCTATCCAAATCAGTACCTTACTCCCAATCCCATGTGCTTTAACTTTGCACGCTAATCTCTTATGCGGGACCTTATCGAAAGCCTTCTGAAAGTCCAAATACACCACATCCACTGGTTCTCCCTTATCTATTCTACCAGTTACATCCTCAAAAAATTCCAGTAGATTAGTCAGGCATGATTTACCTTTTGTAAATCCATGTTGACTTTGTCCGATCCTGTCACTGTTTTCCAAGTGCTCTGCTATTACATCTTTTATAATGGACTCTAGCATTTTCCCCACTACCGATGTCAGGCTTACCGGTCTATAATTCCCTGTTTTTTCTCTACCACCTTTTCTAAATAGTGGGGTTACATTAGCTACTCTCCAATCCATGGAAACTGTTCCAGAGTCTATAGAATTTTGAAAGATGACCAGCAATGCATCTACTATTTCTAGGGCCACTTCCTTAAGTACCCTAGGATGTAGATTATCAGGCCCTGGGGATTTATCGGCCTTCAATCCCGTCAATTTTCCTAACACCATTTCCCTACAAATACTGATTTCATTCAATTCCTCCCTCTCATTAGACTCTATGTTCCCCGACATCTCTGGGAGTTTATTTGTATCCTCCTTTGTGAAGACAGAACCAAAGTATGTATTTAATTGGTCAGCCATTTCTTTGTTCCCCATTATAAATTCCCCTGATTCTGACTGCAAGGGACCTACGCTTGACTTCACCAATATCCGTTAATTTGGGAGCCAGGAAGGAAAGTTGGGTTGTCAGCAATTTTGTAGGAATAGGGTCGAGAGAGCAGGAGGTCGGTCTTATTGACAAGATGAGCTTTGAAAGGTAGGAGATAGGAGAGAAATTAGAGAATTTAGAGAAATATGCAAATTTAGGGTTAGGTCAGGGGGAAAATGGAGAGGAGGTAAGGTCCAGTGGGCTAGGGGAGGGAGGGAGGGAATTGAAAACAGAAGTAGTTGAATGGATGTTGTCGATTTTCTTTTTTAACAAAGAAGTCCATGAGCTCCTCACATTTATTGTTGGAGGTGAGGGAGGAGGAGGCAGGGGAGGGTGGTTTGAGAAGACGGTTGGTGCTGGAGAAAAGAAGCCTGGTGTTATTTTTGCCATCCTGGATGATCTTAGAATAGTGGCCGATTTTAGTGATGGAGAGCAGGACCCGGTAGTGCTTTATACGATCTAGCCAAATCTGGTGATGGATGCTTAGGCCAGTTGTCCGCAAAAGACGTTCAAGTCTGCGTCCCTTGGACTTGAGGGAGCGGCGATGAGAGGTATACTAGGGTGAGAGAGTGTAATGATTTTACTGGGGACAAGGGCATCAAAGGTGGAGGAGAGGGTGTGATTTAGTAAGTCAGTAGCTGCAGAGATGTCATGGAGAATAGTAGGCCAAAGGCTCGGTAGTTTGGAATTAGAAAGTGCAGTGGTAAGGGACTTGAGGGAGAGTTTGTTCCGGGGCGGCTACAAAAAGAAGTGGGTTTAGTAGGGGGAAGTGGAATATGGGTAGAGTATGGTATAAGGAAATGGTCGGAGATTGCTTTATCGGTAATGGTTACTGAGGGGATAGCGAGGCCATGTGAGATGATAAGTTCGAGGGGGTGGCCGTGTATATGGGTGGGGGAGTTGACATGAAGGGAGAGATTAAGAGAGGAAAGGAGGGCAGTGAACGCCGAGGAGAGGGAGCAAGATAAGTTGTTATGGAGGTTGAAATCACCAAGGATGAGAAGTTGCTCGGTGCAGAGGAAGGAAAGCAGAGAAGATATCTCATTGAGAAAATTGGTGTGGTATTTGGGTGGGCGGTATAGAATAAGGATTTTAAAAGGGAGATGTGAGGGGTGGAACAAGGTGCGATGCTCACAGGAGGCGATGTTGCCAGAAGAGTAGGGAGACTGGCCAAGGTGTGACTTAGATATAATGGCAACACCACAACCACAACCACCACCATAGCAGTTTGGATTAGGGAATGTGGTAGAAATTATAGCCAGGTGGGGAAGCTTCATTAAGGGGAAAGGTGTCATCACCCCTCAACTATGTCTCCGTCAATGCCATGATGTCAAGTTGATCATCCACAATACGATCCTGGATGACAAGGTCCTTATTTACAAGTGAACGTACATTTTGAAGGGAAATGCGGAGAGGGGCGATGATGCCTAATTTACTGGCGTAGGCCAGAGGGGCAGAGCAGGGAGGAACAGGGAGGAGGTTGGCAAGATTAGCTCGCAACAGGCAATTAGGACGGGGAGAGAGTAAGATAGGGCAATTTGGGTTGCTGCTAGCTCGGAGGCAGCGACGAGTGCCTCGGTGGGCCTTTCGAAGGATGCTAAGAGAGGCACAGAGGGAAGCTGTGGAATTATTTAGGAGTGAGTCAAGCCTTGAGTGGCGGCAGGAGAGTAGGAAGGATGATGAGTAGTGGAGAGTAGGGGTTAATGAAGATAGAGTATATGATGGCAGAGAAAGCAAAGATGGCATGAAGGCTGGGGAAGGGTAATGAAGAAGGAGGAAAAGGGGAGAGATAGAAATGATGGAACTCTGGTCTGGAGCAGCAGCCAAAATGCTTGATAGGTTTCTCCCACCTTCACAATCTTTCAACTGTTATCTTTGCAGTGTTCCTTTAAATACCTCGGCTGAAATAGACCCACGCGTGATGTCATCACGCCTGCTCGTGCTAATTGGTTGGGAAACCTGGAAGTCAGATGCAAATGCAGTGGCTGGGTTAAAAAGCCACTGACTGATGCACTGCAGCTACTTCCCGGTTTCCCGTGTGCTACCAGAGGCCCCTCTCCCAGCGTATCTGCAGGTAAAAATTCCGGCCATTAACTCGACTCCTCTCTCCACAGATGCTGCCTGACCTGCTGAGTGTTTTCCTACATTTTCTGTTTTTATTAGTGGTAAATAGATATTTTTCAGATTGGTGGAATGTGGGTTTTAGTGTGCCCCAAGGATCTGTACTGGTACTACTTTTGTTTTCTTTTGCTATAAATGATTTAGACATAGACACGAAAGAAATGAGTTTGAAGTTTGCTGATCATATCAAATTAGAGGAAACTCTGAGGAAGAATGCTGGAGGACATACATTGATTAGTACAATGAGCAGAGAGCTGGCAGATGAAGTTCAGTGCAAAGAAATGCGAGGCAAATGGTGGTGTTGGTTGAGGGAGGAACGTTGGCTTGGACACCGAGAATTCACTGCTCCTCTTTGAATAATGCCATGGGATCTTTTGTGTCCACCTGAACGTCTCACCCGAAAGAAGGTACCTCCTCAGTACTATACTGCAGTGTAATCTTAGATTATATGCTCAAATCCTGGAGTGGCGCTTGAACCACACGACGTTCTGACTCAGCAGTGAGAATGAAGCTGACATACAACAGATGACTGAATCCATGATTTAAATACTGAGAATTGCTGCTTAGTCAGCTCAGTTTTATTAGTATAAACTACATTTAAAGTAATTTATTCTCTGAAGTTGAAAATGTATGGTAGTATCATAAGTCTGTAAGCTAAATAGTAATTAGTTGAATACTGTGCCAGCTGAATTTTTTAAGTGGTTAAAACACTGTAATGTAAAACCAGAATTTTAAACCATAGTACAGTAATACCAACAACTTGTATTTATATAGCACCTTTAACATCCCAAGGCGCCAAGGAGTATTATAAGACGAAAAATTTGACACCAAGCCACATAAGGAGAAATTAGGGCAGGTGACTAAAAGCTTGGTCAAAGAGGTAGGTTTTAAGGAGCGTCTTAAAGGAGGAAAGAGAGGTAGCGAGGCGGAGAGGTTTACGTAGGGTAGAATGTGGGAGACCAGCGAGGAGTGCATTGGATTAGTCAAGTCTAGAGGTAACAAAGGCATGGATGAGGGTTTCAGCAGCGGATGAGCTGAGGCAAGAGCGGAGACGGGCGATGTTACGGAGGTGGAAATAGGCGGTCTTAGTTATGCCGCGGATATCTGGTCAGAAGCGCATTCCAGGGTCAAATATGACATCAAGGTTGCGAACAGTGTGGTTCAGCCTCAGACAGATGTTAGGGAGAGGGATGGAGTCAGTGCCTAGGGAACGGAGTTTGTGGCGGGGACCGAAAACAATGGCTTCGGTCTTCCCACTATTTAATTGGAGAAAATTTCTGCTCATCCAGAACTGGATGTCAGACAAGCAGTCTGACAATTTGGACACCGTGGAGGGGTCAAGAGAAGTGGTAGTGAGGTAGATCTGGGTGTCATCAGCATACATGTGGAAACTGACGCTGTGTTTTCGGATGATGTAGATGAGAAATAGGAGGTGGCCAAGGATAGATCCTTGGGGGACACCAGATGTAACGATGCGGGAGCGGGAAGAGAAGCCGTTGCAGGTGATTCTCTGGCTACGATTAGATAAGAATGGAACCAGGCGAGTGCAGTCCCACCCAGCTGGACGATGGTGGAGAGGCGTTGGAGAAGGATGGAATGGTCCGCCGTGTCAAAGGCTGCAGACAAGTCAAGAAGGACGAGGAGGGATAGTTTACCTTTGTCACAGTCACAAAGGATGTCATTTGTGACTTTGATGAGAGCCATTTCGGTACTATGGCAGGGGCGGAAACCTGATTGGAGGGATTCAAACATGGAGTTGCGGGAAAGATGGGCACGGATTTGGGAGGTGATAACACGTTCAAGGACTTGCGAGAAAAGGGAGGTTGGAGATGAGGCGGTAGTTTGCAAGGACAGAGGGGGGTCAAGGGTTGTTTTTTGAGGAGAGGGATGATGATGGCAGATTTGAGGGAGAGGGGGATAGTACCTGAGGAGAGAGAACCGTTAATAATGTCAGCTAACATGGGAGCCAGAAAAGGAAGTTGGGTGGTCAGCAGTTTGGTGGGAATAGGGTCGAAGGAGTAGGAAGTGGGTCTCATGGACAAGATGAGCGCGGAGAAGTCATGAAGGGAGATCAGAGAGAAACTGGATAAAATGTGAGTTTAGGGCTAGGGCAGGGGGGAACCCAAGAGGAAGTTTGGCCTGGTGGTAATGGGGAAGGAAGGGAAGTGGCAGAGGCAGCTGAATGGATGGTCTCAATCGGAGAGGCAAAGACGCCCATGAGCTCCTCACACTTGTTGTCGGAGGTGAGGGTGGAGGAGACAGGGAAGAGGGGTTTAAGAAAAGGTAGCAGTGGAGAATAGAAGTCGGGGTTTATCTTTGTATTCCAGAATGATTCTGGAATAGTGAGCAACTTTGGCAGACGAGAGCAGGACCCGATAAAGCTTTTTGTGTCCAGCCAGATCTGGCGGTGAATGGCTAAACCAGTGGTCCGCCATATCCGTTCAAGTCTGCGTCCCTTGTACTTAAGGGAGGGAAGATGAGGGTCGTACCAGGGGGGACGACAGAGTGAGAGAGAGTAATTGTTTTACTAGCGACTAGGGCATGAAAGGTGGTGGTAAGGGTGTGGTTGAGCAGATCGGTAACTGCAGAAATGTCGTAGTGAATGGAGGGCCAAAGGCTGGACAGTTGGGATTTCATAAGTGCAGTTGGGAGAGTGTTTTATCCAGGAGCGGACAGAGAAGGAAGTAGGGTTGGGGGAGGTGGGGGTGCGGGTGGTCGAAGGGGGATGTGGAGGTGGAGAGCGATACGGGGAAGTGGTCAGAGATGACCTTTTTTGCGATTGAGACAATGGGAGTAGCGAGGCCACGAGAGATGGCAAGGTCGAGGATTTGGCCATGAATATGTGTTGGGGAGTTTACATGGAGGGAGAGATTAAGGGATAATGGGAGGCTAGTGAACTCAGAGGAGAGAGAGCATGATGAATTGAGATGGAGGTTGAAATCACCGAGGATGAGAAGTCATTCGGTGCAGAGGCTGAAATGAAGATATCTTGGTAATAAAATTTTCATGGTACCTGGGTGGGTGGTAGAGAACAGGAATTTTAAATGAGAGATGAGAGAGTTGTTAGACGGCGAGATGCTCAAAGGAGGAGAAAGTGCCGAAGGAGTAGAGGGACAGACCAAGGTGTGATTTGGTGATGAGAGCCACACCGCCACCAAGGCAGTTTGAGCGAGGCAAGTTGTGGAAGGTATAGCCAAGTGGGAAGGCTTCATTTAAGGGTAAGGTGTCATCACCCCTCAACCAAGTTTCCGTCAGGGCCATGATGTCGATACAATCATCCACGATAACCTCATGGATGGCAAGGGCCTTGTTCGCAAGTGAATGGACATTCTGGAGGGAGATGCGGAGAGGGTCGGTGATGGCTGACCCACTGCCAGTGTCCACAGGGCCAGCATTGAGGGGGATGAGTTGGACAGGGAGGAGATTGGCAAGATTAGCCCCCAGTGGGCGCGCTGGGCGGGAAGGTCGGCGAGAGAGTAGGATGGGACAGTTGGGGTTGCTGCTCGTAAGGAGGCAGTGACGAGTGCCTTGATGGGCCCTTCGTAGGATGCCAAGAGAGGCACAGAGGGAAGCTGTAGGCTTATCTAAGAGGGAGTCAAGCCTGGGACGGCGGCAGCAGAGTAGGAAGGTCGAAGAGTAATGAAGGATTGAGGTAGGGATTTGGGAGGGCAGAGTATCCGAGAGCGGAGAGATGAAAGGAGGCATAACGACAGGAGAGAGTAGTCGGGGAGGGATAGAGAGAAAAGGAAAAGGGGGAGAAAAAGTGGAAAACTATTGAATGGCTTGGGTCCGGAGCGGCAGCCAAAGTGCGCATGCGAATGGACACGGGAAAAGCTCAGATTACATAGGCATGGTTAAATGTAGTAATATATGGGATACATATTTCCTGGTAGCAGGAAATAGGTTGGGGACAATAGTAGGGAGACCAGGGTCAAAGTCAGAGGTCCCATGGAAGGACAAAGCCGATGTAAGCAGGATGGGGCCGGTACGGAGCATCGATGAACCACTGTCCAAAGCAGGCGAGTGACGTTCAGAAGCTATTTGAAGGGTAGAGAGTAATTGCAGCATTTGTTTTACTAACCAATATGGAGCTGTTTATTCTGCAGATTAAGGCAAGAGTTAAACTGCAATAGTACCTAAAGTAATAAGAACTATACAAACCAAATACAGCATTATTATATTAACTCATTTTTTGCTTGTCATGTTTTCTTTTTACCGTAATTGTTTTTCTTCATTGCTTGCTTGTCATTTTTTATCCAATTGTTTCTTTTTCTTAATTTTATTTTAGGCAATTAATTAAACTAGATACTGTAGCCAGGATGTATCATTTTTTGTGGAAAATATAAAGGATTAATGGTGGCATAAGCAACTTATTCTACAACACAGTGATGAAGTTGTGAACGGGTTATAAAATGCTTGCTCGTAAATTAAATAATATCTCTTCTGTTATATCTTATATTTGGTTTATGTCGAGGGTTCACCTACACACCAGTATAATAAACTTACTAAAAGGGTAAATTGAATTATGTTGAAGCACATTAAAGTCTTATTTATGCTTGAGCATGCTTTTACGACAACACAGCTGCTAATGAAGTTACGTTTTCATGGTGTGCTTTGTGCTAAATAAGGGACTGAGCTTGAGGCCCAATATTCCAGCCCAAAATGATTGCTACATTCCTAATAGACATGTACCTATAGACATAGGCACTTTTCTTTTTCCTGGTGTTCCCCAGCTGCCTTTCCAAAGCCTTTAATTATTCCTTATGCTTGCATAATGTACAGTGCATTTATTATACAATACCCTTAATTCATCGCCTCAACTTGCTCCCACCATCATGACCACCGTCACCAGCAATACTTCATCCTAGTGTAGTGGTTTGCAGATTTTTCTGAATGGGAAACTCCCCTCCAAGTATTGCCATACGCCCTGCAAGTATTGGCACACTCCGGGAGACCCCCCCGCCGCCATCCTAACTCCAAAAGACAGCATCAGCCACTAGAAGGAAAGCGGTGCTATCATTGCAGAATTGGGTTTTTTCTTCATTCATGTTCAGCAACAGAATTAATGTGTTAATAAGTCAACAATGATGACATAATACAAAACTTTCACAAACACAAATCGTGTCCAGGCAGGGAATCTTTTCTCTAGAAAAGAGGCGAATGAGGGGTGACCTAATAGAGATCTTTAAGATTATGATAGGGTTTGATAGGGTAGACGTAGAGAAGATGTTTCCACTTGTGGGTGAGTCCAAAACTAGGGGCTATAAATATAAGATAGTCACTAATAAATCCAATAGGGAACTCGGGAGAAACTTCTTTACCCAGAGAGTGGTTAGAATGTGGAACTCGCTACCACATGGAGTAGTTGAGGCGAATAGCATAGATGCCTTTAAGGGGAAGCTAGAAAAGTACATGAGGGAGAAAGGAGTAGAAGGATATGTTGATGGGGTGAGATAAAGGTGGGTCGGAGGAGACTCGTGTGGAGCATAAACACCGGCACAGACTTCTTGGGCCGAATGGCCTGTTTCTGTGCTGTAAATTTTATGTAACTAGTTGGTGACGGGATAAAAGGAAACGTGAGACGTGGCAGTTTAAGAACTGCTTTTGATCTGTTGAACATATTCTTGGAATGTAGGTATTAATACCTGGTCTTGACTAATTCGATCTATTGACTAACCTTACCTAATAAATATTGTTCAACAGTTTCTATTCCCACACCATTTTTTAACGTGCTTATATTCCTAGCAAGAGATTATTTTCACTTTAGATTTGTATACCGCAGATAGTTTTTGTATTCCTGCATTGTAGAAAGCATCAAGCATGAAGAGGTTTTCTCCATTGTGCTCAACTAGATCGCATAAAAAATTCTCTGAACTGCCTTCCCAGACAAGTCAGAGTTCCACAATGACAAAAGTCCCTCATGGTTTGAATTATTAATGTATTGGAATCTGCGAGGTTTAGCAAATCTGTTCACTGTTATTGATAGGAAACTTCCTACTTTTATTTTTTTAGACAGACAATGAAATAGGGGAGTTCCTCAAGTGGCTACATTCAGTGTGCCTGATGAAATTTACAAGGAATGGTGGGCTTCAGTGTCAATGACAGTTAATAGACATTTAGAGCTTTAATGATAAACTGCAGTCTGTAGAAGTAACAGAAAAACCTGATTCATCCCTGACTGACTCTACCAGCTGTTAACCCTTTGAGTGCTAGATTTCTTTTGTAATTTTTAAATTTCTGTCGTATTTGATATTCTACTCACTTCTCACACCAAACCAGATTCCAGCATGGCTCCCACCTTTCAGAGAAGCTTAGGTTGGAAAGTGCACCCAGAAAGTTAGCACAAACGTGGAAACCTTTTAGCCCATAGAATGGCCTCTAACACTTTGTGTAAATTTATTGAATTAAACATTGTACAGTACATACAGCTGAGAGAAGTTGAATGTACTGTTCACATGGACTGAAGGAATGGGAAAGATTGTGTGAAGGCTTTATGAAGGAAAGTGATAAAGAAAAAGTATGAATTTTATATAATATATTCAATTCCTTTTCAGCATGAAGCACTGTATGTATTTTCCCTATTTTGCCTGCTTGAATCTTACAAGTGTTTCAATCTCAAATGCTCCTGATTTGGAGTGAGGGCTCAAAAGGATGCATGATGACAAAGTCTTGTCTGGGATCTGCAGCCCATTCTCTTGGCATTAGGAAGGAAATGGAAGGAAAGATGGGAGGGGGACTAGTTAAAGATAACATAATGGTAGTAGTAAAAAAGGATGTAATAGCAGTAAGATAGATACAGAATTCATATGGATTGAGTTAAAAGATAAGAAGGGATCCATCACCCTAATAGGGGTATACAATAGACCAGGGGTTCTCAACTGGGGGTCTGGGTCCGTGAGAAGATTTCAGGAGTCCCCCAGTTGGTTTGTCCTATCAATATGCAGTGGACACTACTGATGTTTATGGCATAAGCGTCAGTAGTCTTCCCTATATATTGGGACGAGTGGAATAATCTCAGCTATACAAAATTTGTGCATGCGCAGTTAATTCAGGTTCTTACTGTTGGAATTTTAGTCCAGTCCGACCGAGTGTGCCTAAAACGAGCCTGTAGTGAGCACTACGCTTGTTGCTCCTGGTTCATTTCCTGCTAAGCAAATGGCTGATAGGGTAGAGCAGACCTTAGGCAGCAAAAGGGCACAATATAAATTTAGGATAAAAACAGAAAATGCATACTCAAGGAAACTAGGGAGGAGATAGCAGAGGCAATAGTTTATATATAAAAGTTCCATAGAAGAGAGGCTAGTGCCAGAGGGCTAGCAGACAGCTAATGTTGTTCCTATAAAAAAAAAGCGATAAAGTAAAACCCGGGAACTATAGACCAGTCAGCTTAACGTCCGTGATAGGAAAGATACTGGAATCCATACTAAAAGAAGGGATAGAAGAGCATCCAGAGACAGAAATTATAATACAAAATAGTCAGCATGGATTCTGAAAGGCTAAATCACGCTTAACTAACCTGATAAAATTCCTTGAAGAGGTAACGGAAAGAGTAGTTGAGGGTAATGCAGTAGATGTCATATACTTGGATTTTCAAAAGGCCTTCGATAAGGAACCACACGGTAGGCTCATGACAAAGGGTAGGGCATGTGGAGTTGAGACAAATAGCTGAATGGACAGCAAATTGGCTAAAAAATAGAAAACAAAGAGTAGGGGCAAAGGGTAGTTATTCAGATTGGAGGTAGGTAGAAAGCGGTGTTCCACAAGGATCATTGTTATTCATAATTTACATTAATGATTTGGACTTGGGAACAAGTAATTCAATATCAAAATTTGCAGATGATACCAAAGTGGGGAGTATAGCTAACACTGAGGAAGAATACAACATAATAATAGGGTAATAATAGTAGGGGATTTCAACTTCCCCAATATTAACTGGGATAGTCAGAGTGTGAAAGGCTTAGAGGGTGCGGAATTCTTAAAGTGCATCCAGGAGAACTTTTTGAGCCAGCATGTAGAAAGTCCTACAAGAGAGGGCGGTACTGGATCTAATTCTAGGGAATGTAGCTGGGCAAGTGGTAGAAGTGTCAGTAGGAGAGCATTTTGGTGACAGTGACTATAATTCGGTGAGATTTAAGGTAGTCATGGAAAAGGACAAAGATGGACCGGAAATAAAGGTTCTAAATTGGGAGAAGGCTGATTTTAATATGATAAGGCAGGATCTGGCCAAAGTGGACTGGGATCAGCTACTTGTAGGAAAATCCACATCAGAGCAGTGGGAGTCTTTCAGAAAGGAAATAGAGAGAGTACAACGCCAACATGTTCCCGTAAAGGTCAAGGGTGGGACCAACGAGTCCAGGGAACCCTGGATGTCAAGGGATATACAAGAATGGATTAGGAAAAAAAGGGTGGCTTTTGGCAGATACAAAGGACTAAAAACAGTGGAAGCCCTAGAGGAGTATAGAAAGTGCAGGGGGGTACTTAAAAAAAGAAATTAGGAGAGCGAAGAGGGGGCATGAAAAAACACTGGCGGGCAAAATAAAGGAAAATCCCAAGGTGTTTTATAAGTATATTAAGGGCAAGAGGATAACCAGGGAAAGAGTAGAGCCCATTAGGGACCAAAGTGGCAATCTGTGTGTAGAGCCGGAAGATGTGGGTGAGGTTTTAAATGAATATTTTGCATCTGTGTTCACTATGGAGAAGGACGATGTAGGCATAGAAATCAGGCAGGGGGATTGTGATACACTTGAACAAATTAGTATTGAGAGGGAGGAGGTACTAGCGGTTTTAGCGGGCTTAAAAGTGGATAAATCCCCAGGCCCAGACGAGATGTATCCCAGGCTGCTGAGTGAGGCAAGGGAGGAGATTGCAGGGGCTCTGACACAAATTTTCAGAACCTCTCTGGCCATAGGGGAGGTGATGATGCGGAGATGCCGGTGTTGGACTGGGGTGGACAAAATTGAGAGGTCGCACAACACCAGGTTATAGTCCAACAGTTTTATTTTAAATCACAAGCTTTCGGAGTTAAAACTCCTTCGTCATAGGGGAGGTGCCAGAGGACTGGAGGACAGCTAACGTAGTACCATTATTCAAGAAGGGTAGTAGGGATAAACCAGGGAATTACAGGTCAGTGAGCCTAACATCAGTGGTAGGGAAATTATTGGAAAAAATTCTGAGGGACAGAATTAGTCTCCACTTGGAGAGGCAAGGATTAATCAAGGATAGTCAGCATGGCTTTGTCAGGGGGAGATCATGTCTAACCAATTTGATTGAATTTTGAGGGGGGGTGACTAGGTGTGTGGATGTGGGTAGTGCAGTTGATGTAGTCTACATGGACTTCAGTAAGGCTTTTGACAAAGTTCAGCATGGGAGACTGGTCAAGAAGGTAAGAGCCCGTGGGATCCAGGGCAATTTGGCACATTGGATCCAAAATTGGCTTAGTGGCAGGAGGCAGAGGGTGATGGTCGAAGGTTGTTTTTGTGACTGTGTCCAGTGGTGTACTGCAGGGATCGGTGCTGGGTCCTTTGCTGTTTGTAGTGTACATTAATGATTTAGATATGAATGTAGGAGGTATGATCAGTAAGTTCGCAGAGGACACAAAAATGGTGGAGTGGTAAATAGCGAGGAGGGAAACCTCAGGCTACAGGACGATATAGACGGGTTGGTCAGATGGGCAGAACATTGGCAAATGGAATTTAACCCTGAAAAGTGTGAGGTAATGCATTTTGGGAGGACTAACAAGGCAAGGGAATACACAATGAATGGTAGGATCCTAGGGAGGACAGAGGAACCTTGGTGTGCATGTACATAGATCCCTGAAGGCAGCAGGACAGGTAGATAAGGTGGTTAAAAAGGCATATGGGATATTTGCCTTCATTAGCCGAGGCATAGAATATAAGAGCAGGGAGGTTATGATGGAGCTGTACAAAACGCTAGTTAGGCCACAGCTGGAATACTGTGTGTAGTTCTGGTCGCCACACTATAGGAAGGATGTGATTGCATTGGAGAGGGTGCAGAGGAGATTCACCAGGATGTTACCTGGGCTGGAGCGCTTCAGCTATGAAGAGAGACTGGACAGGCTGGGGTTGTTTTCCTTAGAGCAGAGAAGGCTGAGGGGGGACCTGATTGAGGTGTACAAAATTATGAGGGGCATAGATAGGGTAGATAGAAAGGAACTTTTCCCCTTAGTAGAGGGGTCAATAACCAGGGGGCATAGTTTCAAGGTAAGAGGCAGGAGGTTTAGAGGGGATTTGAGGAAAAACTTTTTCACCCAGAGGGTGGTTGGAATCTGGAACTCACTGCCTGAAAGGGTGGTAGAGACAGGAACCCACACAACATTCAAGAAGCATTTCGATGAGCACTTGAAACGCCATAGCATAGAAGGCTACGGACCAAGTGCTGGAAAATGGGATTAGAATAGATAGGGCTTGATGGCCGGCGCGGACACGATGGGCCGAAGGGCCTCTTCTGTGCTGTATAACTCTGACTCTATAACATAATGCAAGATGACTTTAAAAACTTGAAGACTGGGCAGTTAAGTGGCAAATTAACTTTAGCATAGATAAATGTGAGGTTTGGTAGGAAAAATGCAAACATCACCTACATCTTAGAAAATAAAAAAACGAATGGGGTAGAAGAGCAAAGGGATCTACAGGTGAACAAATCATTAAAAGCAGCATTGCAGGTCAGCAAACCAATTAAGAATTCTAACAGAGCACTGGAATTTATTTCTCGGGATATAGAATTCAAAAGTAGTGAAGTTACGTTAAACTTGTGTAGGACCCTGGTCATGCCGCACCAGAGTATTGTGCACAGTTCTGGTCTCCGTGCTATAAAGAAGACGTAAAAGTGCTGGAGAAAGTGCAAAAGTGATTTACAATGATGGTACCAGAACTGAGAGATTACAGCTATTAGGAAAGATTGAACAGGTTGGGGCTTTTTTCTTTAGAAATAAGGGGGTTTATTTTAGTGAAAGATTGAAAACAGGTGCTAAATGGCTGCTGTGCTAATAAGCCACACTTGTTTGGAAGTTTGGTTTTAGCAAACTATTTTGGTCCTAATTGCTGATTACCATAATTTGAACTTGCTTGGAGGTGCTAAATCAGACACCTGCAGGTTTAGCACTCAAGTGCTGATTAGATGCAATTTTGGTGGAGCAATATATGTGGGCTCCACGCGTCCACTTCCACTGAAGGTGTGGAGTGCTCTGGCTGGCACACAGCGGCACGTTGCAGGATGGTTCAGGGACCGAGTGAGAGGGCGCACAGGTTCTCAGATGTGGCACTGGAGGTCCTGGTGAAGGAGGTCCAGAGGAGGACGGATGTCCTGTACCCGCAGGGGGGGGAAGGAGTCCACCTTGCTCTTCCGTCCCTCCCTCCTGCAGCAGCTGGTGCTGCTCTGCCTGGCCTCGTCCTCCTTCCATTCCTCCTGCAGAGGGGGCCCCGAGCAAGATGCCCATGACCAAGCACTCCCTTTCTTCCGGTGACTCCTATAAGATATCTAATAAGGTAAAGTAACATAGCACTCACTCTTATTAAGTGAAGTCCTCAGAGAAGTTCCAGAATAAATGTTGGTAGAGTGTTGGTAAAGGCTTGACAAAGTGTCCCAGAAAGTCTCCCGATGTGTTCAAAAGTCCTCTTCAAACCTACAGCAGCAACTGAACACTATAAGGTGATATACCTTTAAGTAGTGCTTGAAATCCTCTGAAACGACTAGTTTACTCCCAGTCAGCTGGTCGCTGTTAGGAGAGGGTGTTCGGTCAAGCACTAGCCACCAAAATACTGTGCAGCCTCGTTAATGAGCTCTGGCAGGCAATTTAAGTGGCAATCAGCTGCTTAATGATCCTCCGGGTGGCCGTTCCTAGTGCAAGCTTCAACTCCTTTACCAAGATGGTGTCTTGTGCTAAACCGGTGTTTCAGCTTAAGACCCCATCTTGGCTACCTCAGAAACTCTTTAGCACCTAAAGTATCGGGGAAAATCGCCCCCAAGAAGACGTAGAGATGACCTGATAAAGGTCTTTAAAATTATGATTGGGATAGACAGGGTTGATGTGGAGAGAATATTTCCACTTTTGGGAGAATCCAAAATTAGGAGCCATAAATACAAGATAGTTACAAAAATGAGAAGAAATTTCTTTACTCGGAGATTGGATTGAATTTAGAACTTGCTACCACAATAAGTGGTTGAGGCTAATAGCTTAGATGCTTTCAAAAAAAAAAACTAGATGAGTACATGAGAGAAACAGGAATAGAAGGATATGCTGAAAGGCTGAGATGAGGCAGATGGAATGGGAGGGGTCTCGTGGAGTATAAACTCAGCACAGACTAGTTGAGCCAAACGGCCTTCTATGCTGTATGTTCTATCTAATTCTATGTAATGCAACATAGTGTTCTGTTGTGTAAATACATTATGTTATGAAAAATAAGCACATGGAGTTGCCTTGTAAGAGCAACCCTTGAGCAAGTCTTGGATGGGGTTGTGGCTTTTAACCAAAAGTTGGGGAGTATCCCCAACTTATGTTATGCTCTGCCTTTGATATTTGCATCAACCATAGAAATGCATTCCATGTAAGCAGTTCTGACTTTCAGTGAATTGCTTTGTATTCTGTCTTGTTTATCTTTACATAGAATTTTACAGCACAGAAACAGGCCATTCGGCCCAACAGGTCTATGCTCTATACGAGCCTCCTCCCACCTTACTCCATCTCACCCTATCAATGTATCCTTCTATTCCTTTCTCCCTCATGTACTTATCTAGCTTCCCCTTAAATGCATCAATGCTAATCGCCTCAACCACTCCATGTGGTAGTGAGTTCCATATTCTCACCGCTCTGAGTAAAGAAGTTTCTGTTGAATTCCTTATTGGATTTATTAGTTACTATCTTACATTTATGACCCCTAGTTTTGGACTCCCCCACAAGTGGAAACATCTTCTGTACATCTACCTATCGAACCCTTTCATAATTTTAAAGATTTCTATCAGGTCACCTGTCTGTCCTCTCATTTCTGGAGAAAAGAAGCCCAGCCTGTTCAGTCTTTCCTGGTAGTTGTATCCTTTCAGTTCTGGTATCATCCTTGTAAATCTTTTTTGCACTTTCTCTAGTGTTTCTATATCCTTTTAGTAATATGGAGACCAGAACTGTTCACAGTATACGCAAGTGTGGTTTAACCAAGGTTCTATGTAAGTTTAACATTCTCTGCTTTTGAATTCTATTCCTCTAGAAATGAACCCCAGTGCTTTTTAAGGCTGTGTTAACCTGCGTTGCTATTTTTAATGATTTGTGCATCTGTACCTCTAGGTCACTTTGTCCCTGTACCCCATTTAGACTCTTATTTTCCAAGGAGTATGTGGCCTCCTTATTCCTTCTACTAAAATGCACCACCTCACACTTATCTATATTGAAATTAATTTGCTGTTTACATGCTCATTCTGCGAGTTTTAGTGTCTTGTATTTTGCCAGTCTTCTTCAGTGTTAACTATACCTCCCAATTTGGTGTCAGCTGGAAATTTTGATACTGTATTTCCAATTCCTGAGTCCAAATCATTTATGTAAATGCTGAACAACCGTGCTCCCAGCACCAATGTGTGTGGAACACCTCTTCTCATCTTCCGCCAGTCTGAGTAACTACCTTTAACACCAACTCTTTGTTTTCCATTTTGTAGCCAGTTTGCTATCCAGTCTGCTACTTGTCCCCTGACTCCACATGCTCTAAGCTTAGTCGTGAGTCTACTATGCGGTGGTACCTTATCAAAGGCCTTTTGAAGTTCCATGTATATTACCACGACTGCATTACCCTTGTCTACTCTTTCTGGTCCTTATTCAAAGAATTCAATAAGGTTGGTCAAGCATGACCTTCCCTTTTGAAATCTGTGCTGACTATTCTTTTATTATATTTTCGGTTTCTCGATGTTTTTCCATTAGATCTTTGAGTAAAGATTCCAATATCTTTCCTATCATTGCCGTTAAGCTAACTGGTCTAAAGTTCCTTGGATTTGTGAAATCTCACCTTTTGAATATAGGAATAACATTAGTTCTCTGCCAGTCCTCTGGCACTATTCCCTTTTCTATTGTCCTAGTGCCTCTGCGAACTCTTCCTTAGCTTCTTTGAGTATGTGTGGATGCAATACAATATCTTAACAATCAAAAGAAAAGTTCATTCAGATAAAAGATTGCAAGCTTATTCTTCCAACCATTTATCCACGAGCCATATACTGGGATGTCATATTCTCAGATGGCTAATTCTATATTTGAAAAAATTGGTGGCCTCGATGATTGATTATATGCTCTTTAAGCTATGAATTTGTTGGTACCAAGTATGACAATATCTGATCCTCTATAACAGGTTGTTAGTTGTACTGGTACCTTCAAGTAGGATAGCCTGTCAGGAAATACACTGTAGCTTTGCATCTCATCTTCTCTAATTGCATTTTACTTGACTTTTCTGATCTATGCTGCCCTTTCCTTTTTTTCCTTTCAATATTTATCTATTTAATTAAAATGTATCTGCCTGGTTGTTGTACAATATGTCCATAGGGCATGGAAAAGTATCCAATGTGTTTGTAGGATAAGGTGTCCGTCAAGTCTGAAACATGAAAATTGGCTCAAATGTCATTCATTAAACGATCAACCAGTCAAACCGCACAAAGGTAAATTTTCACTGGTTCTGCCAGGTAGAAATGGGATGGTGGTGCACTGAAAACTTACCATCCCATTCCCGCTGCCAATCCAACTGACACCATTTTGTTCAAGTCCTTTTGCTAGGCAGCCCAGGCACTTGCCACAAGCAGGCAGGAGGAGCATTTAGATATTTAAATCAAGGTCCTATGACCTCAATAGGACTCCAATGCCATTTTGACTGATCAAGGCAGAAATAGTGCTGAATGTTGGACCTTGCCAGTAATACCAGGCTGGAAATGGCAATTGGGAGGGCTATTTAAAGTGAAACTCGCCTTCAAACTGTCACATGTCAGTAAACTGCCTGAAAGTGGTTTGGTTGCATTTTTGGAACTTTTGCAGAGTTTCTTGTCATATTATTCCATAATCCCTTCATTTACGTCAGGGAGAGCCTGGGAAGTTTGGAGGATGGGAGTCAACCTTGCCCCTCCCTTGTGGGCAGAAGAGGAGCAAAAGGAGCAGTAGCAGCAGTGATTATTTGCAAGGTCTTCTGCATCCTTCAGCACTTGCAAACCCGATGTTGCTGCTGCGCATGTGCATCAGAGGTTCCAACCACGCATGCGTCTAGCTGCAGGGCTTGGGTTGTGGCCTCAACCACGTTTCCTCCCTGTGGAGAAGGTTAGGAGCTCGGAGAGGGGATTGGTGAGTGGGGAGAAGAGGAGAGGGGATTGTAGGGGGGGGGGGGGGGGGGGGGAGAGGGGAGGATATCTGGGGGATCGGCGAGGGGGGGAGGGGATCGGAGGGCGGAGAGGGGGGAGGGGATCGGAGGGCGGGGAGGGGAGAAGGACAAGAACGGGAGGTGGGGCAGAAGATCAGGAGCGCAGGGGGGAGAAGGTCAATGTGATCCAGGTCTAAAGCAGGGGGATGAGAACGTGATCCAGTTGGGAAGACGAATCATGTTCTCCCCCCTCTGTTAGACATGGATCAAGTTCTTCCAACCCACCACATTGTCCCACTCCTCCCCCCAGACCTGGATCACGCTCTTGACCATGAACGGCAGTGAGTTGATTTCTTGGAAATCACAGCGTGTGTTCGGCAAGTGACATCATTGGACTGGACAAAATCCGGAAGTCATGACACTGTCACTATTCACTTCGTACCCAGTAAACCTGTTAACAATCTGTGACGCACACATCCGTGACGCACACATAATGCCCTATCAGTCACTGCAGCTCTCACCCAGAGTGTTTAGTTTGACGGAGTGATTAGCGACAATGTACTTCCTATTTTCGGTTGACCTGTGCATGAGCCGGGCCACTCGATGGCATGCGCTGAGAATGACAAAAATCCAAGGTTCTGCTAGTGACGTCACTTGCAATGACATCACCCTCGCCTGTTCTCGTTGAATGAAATGCGCCTCACTAAACCAAGCTTGCAGCTCAAATTATGTAAAATAGTCACTGCTGTGGATTTCACTCAGCAAATCGGGCAGCACTTACGGAAAGAGAAATAGAGTTAATGTTTCACATTCTGATGAAAGGTCATCAACCTGAAATTTTAGCTCTGCTTCTCTCTCCACAGATGCTGCCTGACTTGCTGAGCATTTCCAGCATTTTATGTTATATCACTCAACTGATGATTGGGAGGAGGTCGACAGGGCAGGTCGTACTTGGCCATGTGAGCGTTATCTTGCTTTTCTAGGTGATCCTCCACATTATCAGGTAGATGCCACTGTCATGGCTGCACTGGAGCAGCTTCACTGGCATAGCCTGCCTGTGACAATGACTGGATCAAATTACACATTGCAGAGACTTTGAATTACACTCCAGCAGGCAGAATCAAATTACACATTTCAGACAAACTGTTGGTTGCGTCTTGTCCTCCAAGGAGACCAATCAGAAATCTGGTCCAACCCACTTGTGCAAATAAACACAGCCTAGTAAGAGGGACCTGATAGAGCTGCATTAGGATCAATGAGGGCAGCACAGAGGTCGGGGGGGGGGATATGTGCAGGTATTCCTACCCTGCAAATAATGTATATAGACCAAGGATTTCTTACCTGCAGCTAACAGAAGAGCAATGCATCAGGAGGTTGTGGTGTCCTCTTACAGGAGGACTTGCAGCCAAGTCTACCAGCTAGCCATTCTTGGTCCGTGGCAATAAAGGTAACTGTTGCCCAAAACTTTTATGCCTCTGGCTCCTTTCACTCTGCAATGAAGGACATGGCTCATGTCAACCAATCTAGCCAATGCCCATGCCTGCATTAAATAAGTGATGGACACTCTTTTCATCAAGGAGAGAGGAAATGGAGGCAGCACAGACAGAAGGCATCCCACCATCCACTGAATTAGGGTTCGAAGACAGCGAAGGTAGGGGAGGTGTTGGTGGGGGACCGTGCAGCCATACTCTGTATATACGACCGTGATGTAAAGGTTAACAAAAGTGGAGGCAGCATAAGGAAAGAACAGGAGAAATGTGAAAAATCAAAGGATGAAGGAAGAGAAGAATAACATCCAAGTCCTGGAGGAGGTACTGAGACGGTCCATGAGGTTAATCTTTAGTGTAAAAGAACTGTGTTATGAGGATAGGTCTGAAAAACGCAAACTACTCCAGCATCTTCTACTCAATAACAGAGAGTAACAGGTTTATTTAAATTTCTTTGTAGTGAAAATTTGAGTTCAGAATAATTTTTAATTATTAGATTTACTCTTTTTATATTGGAAGCTAGATGTATAACAAGAAAATAAAGTTGTATATTTTAATTGTAATTTATGATACAGACTGCACTGAAGGGTCAATTCCATGTAGTTAAACCATTGTGTTTGTAAATCACTTATTATATTGATGCTCGGAACAAGTCCTTGGGGATTTTGTGAACTGTTTCTATATAACTGGGATGGTGAAATTCTGTTAATTTGACCTACTAGAAATATTAAGCACATTATATCAAATAACTGCCAGAAACAATTCACTCTCCTGTGCTGTGACTTCATTTTAATTGATTTTTTCCCCCACATTCTATCAGTCCATGTGACTTTGTTTACTGTGACGAGATGTTTATCAAATGCATTAAAAGGCAATTGTTTTAAAATGATTTAATGTATAATGTGGTTTTGTTGCATTTTTTTTTAGCACCAGTACAATCATGCCTGAATTAGGTTGCTATTTACAAATTTAGGCAGGTTTCATCATTTTGTGTGCAGTATACCTCTTTAGGTTAATTGGTTTCAAATCTGTTTATAATGAATGGATATTTGCATTTCCAATACAACTTGGGGTAATCTGTTTTTCCTTTCCAAGAAGACTGTTTATCCAATGCTAAATACTTAGTCTTTTCCAGATTTAGTTTTTTATTGCCATTTTTGTATACTTATTCTACTGTTTGTACAGCAAATCTTAACCATTGGAATTTTTGTCACAAGTGTAATTTCTGATCCATGTTAATGGTGTAGAGTTCCAGATCAAAAGATTTGCTAGAACATTATTGAAATATGCAGTTGAGTATGGCTCAATAGGGTAGAATGTTTTGAGGTGCAGAAATGAGCCTGCAAGTGTCAATCTTACAAGCAAAGACCAGAAAATTCTGTTGCGACTTCATCGAGTACCCAAGCTGAATAATGATTTCTCAACCCGTTTCTCACTGACCAATGCAGCTTTTGCATTGAATATACGAAACCTTCATTATGCGTGATTAATGCATTTAAATGAAGGAAGTGATGTTCAGAACTCAATTTTCCAAGTTTCAAGCAGAGGTTCCACCCATTATTAAATCTTCCCATTCAAATTGAGCATTAAAGGCAAGCTGCTTTCTCATATGTGCGGAAGGGAGCTTATAAAGAGACACAGCCACTTAGCAACACAGCTATATCACATCAAATATGGATTTGCTTGTAAAACACCCCAATCACACGTTAATGCTTGAAGACAAAAAAGATCAAAGCAGGTGTACCAAGGTGGTCAGCTGGCACCAGAGCTGGATTTCCCACACATGCCATTATGCTATCAGCCATATCTGCAGGTCCTGGCACACTCAGTGATGAGTGCAGTTACCTCTGCAGGAAGCATGGATGCAGTTGCAGAACTGTGCCATCTGCGTGATGAAGACTTGCAGACAACCTGCACCACAGGAATTGCATTGACAGTGGCAGTTGAAGTTCCCCTCTCATTTTTTGTTCTCCACTCCTTCCAGACTTGCACAGGGAACATCTGCAGCATCAGCCCATTTGCTGTTCACAGATGTATCAAACAGGTGACTGTTCAGCAGGACTAACACTTGCACCTCCTTTCCCATTGAATAGGAACATAACGCAACTTCCCAATTTCATGACCTTGCTAAATTTGCCAAAATCCAGGGGGTGACTGTGGCCATCTGGGACCCTAGACACAGAGGTTCTACTCCATCAGAATTCAGCTGGCCAGTGATCGGGAACTCCAGATCATGTGGGGTAAATCTGCTTCTCCGGCAGCAGTCACAGAACTTTAATTTCAAGATCATCTGTGTCATTCTTATTTAATGATGATCACTCTTATTTGATGATGAAGGCAGCCTACAAAAATAGATCCTTGAAGACTGTAAAGTTTTTGCGTCTTTCCAGACCTTTTTTATCCTTGATAGCTTTGGCTCTTGTATCTTGAACAACACATATAGGTTAGTCCCAGCTCTCCACACCTTTGAGTGCGTCTATCCTTGCCTGGATCTCTAAGAATGATCCCGGTAATGCACCCACATTAATCAATAACTAACCTTGTTTGATAATGACTATTGGGTATTGGACTATTTTATGTCACCGTAAGATTTCCATTCAGTCTTGAAAGTGAATTGAGGCGTACAACAGACCTTACTTAGAGTATAAAAGATCAACTAAATAAACATCAACTAAATAAACAATGAACAAGTGAATGATTTAAAAGTGATATAATTGTAATAAGTTTACTGTAGAATTATCATCTGAGTTCAAAAGATAAAATACTGAACAGATTACCACTCTAATAACTAATATAATTGCTTGTACAGGTCTTATAGATCACTACAGGATTCCCTCTAGTCTACTTATTATTTCTGAACTATCAAATTCTTACACCTGAACCCTATCATGGCAACTGACTCCTGAGAAAAACTTTTAACTATAATTTCTTGAAAGAGATGGTTCCCCTGTGTTTCTTGGAGAAAGAAGCACACAGCCAACTGCCCTTCGAGAGAATTCTCCTCTTTTTTTATACCCGGAAGTGGGCTATAAACTTCCTTTGATTTGAATAATCAGACTCTTGGGATAAATAAAAGGCGGTCAGTGAAATGCAACCAAAAGTCTGTATATTTGAAAAATGTAAGTTAGAAGTTCCCTCCAAAACTTCTGGTCATGTCTTTGCAACATAGTATCAAAAGACTTAGGACTAGAAATTCGATTAGGTCCGGAAACGGCAAGTGCCACCGCGGGCTGAGGTTAACAGCTGCCAGCAAAAATGTCTTTCCTCTGTAATCAAGCTTCATGGTACTGCTCTGTGCTACTCCGATTTGTCCAAATCCAGCCAGCATAACTCCAGCAATAGCTTCTCTTCTTACCCTCATACAGTCACCTCCAGAGATCTCTTGGTAATCCCTTGGTAGATTGAGTAGACTAGGCCTATGTTCTCTAGAGTTTAGAAGAATGAGAGGTGATCTCATTGCAACATACAAAATTCTTACGGGGCTTGACAGAGTAGATGCAGGGAGGATGTTTCCCCTGGCTGGCGAGTCCAGAACCAGGGGTCACAGTCTCAGAATAAGGGGTCGGCCATTTAGAACTGAGCTGAGGAGAAATCTCTTCATTCAGAGGGTGGTGAATCTTTGGAATTCTCTACCCCAAAGGGCTGTGGAGGCTCAGTCATTGAGTATATGCAAGACAGAGATCGATAGATTTTTGGATATTAAGGAAATAAAGGATAATGGGGATGGTGCAGGAAAGTGGAGTTGAGGTAGAAGATCAGCTATGATCTTATTGAATGGTGGAGCAGGCTCGAAGGGCCAAATGGCCTACTCCTGCTCCTATTTCTTATGTTCTCCTCTTTCTCATCAATGCGCTGACCTCGTCCACAAACACAGTGTCGGCTTCTATATGCACGCTGTTGACAACCGAGCTCTACCTCTCCACCTCTTTCCTTGACCCAATGACCATGTCTGTACTCTGACTGCCTAGATGACATTGTGATAATTTGTGCAAACTGAACATTGGGAAGACTAAAGACATAGGGGGAAAAATTCAGTATCGCCCCGTTTGGGGCGCAATTATCGGCCGGGCGCAAGATTAGCGCCTGGCGCTAATTATCGCACCCGACTGCAAACTTGACTTTTATCGCCCCTGGAGGGGATTGGAGCGCTAAATCAGGTGCTACACATCTGTCTTAAGGCGCAAAGGCCGAGGAGCGAGGCGCTAACTCAGAGCGCTGGCGAGGCTCATGTGATGTCAGTCAGCAATGGAACAGAGACACAATGGCCCCGGCCAGTTCTTAAAGGGGAGGGTTGATCTTGCTTTCCATCCACATCCTGCTCATTGCAGCCTTGAATCTCGGCCTGGAGAGACCTGTACATCAAATCTGCTGGAAAGAACAATGGAGAGGCCCAGGCAAAGAGCTCAGAGTGCAGCCCCCACAGTCTCTTCTAAATCGATACAAGGAAGGGCAAATCAAAATGAACCTGCAAAGTGCTGCTCAGTATCCAAAACTCCTTCACACAACGTTGAATCTCTCCAGAAGTCTGTCTCTCTCTCTCTCTCTCTCTCTCTCTCTCTCTCTCTCTCTCTCTCTCTCAGAATGCGTGGTGCAAAAATGTCGCCAACAAAAAAAGGCAGGAAGCGGTCGCCTTTAAATAGCGCTCCCCCAGTCCCTTCCTGACTGCAAAACGCTCCCCTCATCCTGTCGTTGCTAGCGGCAGGCGGTAAGGCAGGGGGCGCCACTCAATATCCGCTCCGGGGCGCTACCGGGGCGTTGCGCACTCGACTGACGTCACGATCTGCTGGCGCAGGAGATCGTGGCGGTATTGTTTAGCGCCGCCGCAAAATGTCTAGTTAATTTCGCGAGCGGCGCAAACATTGCCGCGCCCGGGCGCTAGTTGCTTTGTGCCCCATTAGCGCCCTCTTAAGGCGCTAACGGGAGGCGCAACCAACTGAATTTTTCCCCCATAATTTTTAGCCCCTGCCATAAACTCTGCTCGTTGGCCACAAAATTTCGGTGACCTTTCCTAGCTCTCCCACAATGGATGGCAGCAGTTCTTATTTTTTCCAAAATGTAAATATTTTTTCACAGCTCTAATGATCATTGAGCACTTGCACTGGTCACATTGGTCTGTGCTGAGCTCATCTGTAGCATTGAAAACCTCTGTCTGTGCCCTATAGTACACCATTGGATTATTGGCCCCATTCTTTATAAATGCCCCTAAAAAATATGCATATATTGTATTTGTGACAAAAAAACATCATTAACTGCATGATAAATACAGTACATAGTTGCATTGATTGTGGTGTAAGGAGGCAGCAGGAAGATCTAACTATAGCTGCCTTCCAAAATGAGCATACGCTTTACCAGTAGACCCATCGAAGTGAGGACTTTTTCTGGATCTGGGAAGGGGAGTCTGAGCAAGGGTACGTGATCCCAACATTTTGCTGGACACTCTATTTAGCATTAAACCTTCAAAATATAATTCTGCTATCAGCAAGACGCATGTTCCAGGACCAAATACAATTCTGCTAAGCACTGCCTCTAGCATACCTAAACCCAAACTTTGTGTTGCATTCACTTCTCTTAGGCTTGTCCCTATTTACACATTTTTTCAAAGTTTATGCTTACTATATGGGGTCAGCTTTGACTTTTGGGCGACCGAATGGGGGAGCAGGCTATTTTGGCCGCCTATTCCGGCAGCGAAGAACCCCCCCCCCCCCGTGCGATTTTGAGGCCTTAGCCTTGTTTAAATCTGGCAGGTGAACTGCGGGACGTCAAACAGACTGCCAACAAAGTAAGTTGCGGTGGGGGGGCCCGAATTATTTTTGTGGGCACTTTTGCTCCCCTGGGGCCCATAACAATTTAATACTTGCCTATAGCTGGCCTCTTCGCTTCCATCGCCCGTGAAACAGGTCAGAGGGTGCATGGCACAGGCTCCACCAGTTCTAACCTAAAATGGCAATCAGGCCCCTACTGGCGTCATGGAACCTCGATTTCTATATTAAAAGGGGCCCATCACCTGAAACAGGCGGGCGCTTTGGACAACCGGCGGTAGGCCCCTTTCAAAATGGAGTCAGCCGCATTGCTGGTGTTAGCGAGGTGGTAAGGTTGCCGACCCCAATTTGAGGCTATTACCATCCCGTTAACGCCAGGCAAAGGCAGTTAAAATTGACCTCTGAGTCTTCATGATGTGTACTTCTGATAAAATGAAGGTTGTGCCCATAATTATCTTGAACAATAAGCAATAGGGTGTGTTCCATAATTGTTACTTCAAATCAGGTTGGATGAATGTGTGGTTTTTGATTTACATGTGCTACAAAGCAGCTTCTCTGATATATGCCATATAAGCTTGTTGTCTGCAGCTTTGACTAGCAGGGTCAGAGCGATGAAGTGGAACCTGAAGAGGACCCTTGAATTTAATGGGTTTTGACTGTTTTTTGTCGTGTCTCAGTGCATCATTGATTGTTAAATCAGTTGCATTTTGCAATGTTCGATAGACAGCACATTAATATTTAGTTTAAAAAGGTTTACAGTTTCATGCTCTACTAAAGGAAAAATTTGTAAGTTATTAGTAGTTGATGCTTTTTTAAAAAGGCAGTAAGATTAGAATTTTTAATAAGAAATCTAGATTCACAAAGTATGTTTCTATTTCAGTAGAAAGCCTTTAAAAAGAATATTCCAATATAAGTTATATAAATTTTGTTGCAAGTATCTTTACTCTTCTTGAACCTATCTGATTTGTACTTGTATCTCTTCATAAAAGTTATTCATGCTGTTGTCTTTATAATGAGGTTCCACTCTCTCTTTCTCTTTGCATGGCTCCCACACACTTTTTACATTGTGTTGCCCGTATCTTTCTGACTCTTTTTGCAAATCTTTCTTATCCTCTCCTCTCTTTTCTGTATGTCTCTATATATCTCTGACATGTTCCTTTGCCAATGTACTTTGATATGTATGATTGCATATTGTTAACTGAACACTATATGGCCTTCTGAATGGAGTAAGCACATTGTAGCAATTACATTCCAATGTCTTCTCTTGCATTACTTTGTTATTCTTTGACGAAATATTCTAGAGGGTCTGAAAATAAAAGCAGCTAGTTATTACCACACCAATTCGAGTTTATTCGGATATAACATACGTAACTTTTATGCAACACAGGGCTACATGCATGCTAAAAAGTGGAAGCAGCATGCTATAGACAGGGACGTGAGTTCAAATCCCACCACGGCAGCTGGGGATTTTAAATTCAGTTAATTAAATAAATCTGGAATAAAAAGCTAGTATCAGTAATAGTAACCATTAAACTATCGGATTGTCGTAAAACCCATTTGGTTCACTAATGTCCTTTAGGGAAGGAAATCTGCTGTCCTTACCAGGTCTGGCCTACATGTGACTTCAGACCCACAGCAATGTGGTTGACTCTTACTGCCCTCTGAAATGGCCTAGCAAGTCACTCAGTTGTAACTAACAGCTACGAAACATAATAAGAATGAAACCAGTCGGACCACCCGGCATCGACCACGACACCGGCTACGGACACAGCAATGGCACACCCAGCCCAGTCAAGCCTGCAAAGTCCTCCTCACCAACATATGGGGACTTGTGCCAAAATTGGGAGAGCTGTCCCCAGACTAGTCAAGCAACAGCCTGACATAGTCATACTCACAGAATCATACCTTTCAGCCAATGTCCCAAACTCCTCCATCACCATCCCTGGGTATGTCCTGTCCCATCGGCAGGACAGACCCACTAGGGGTGGCTACACAGTGGTATACAGTTGGGAAGGAGTGGCCCTGGGAGTCCTCGACATTGACTCCGGACCCCATGAAGTCTCATGGCTTCAGGTCAAGCATGGGCAAGGAAACCTCCTGCTGATTATCACCTACTGCCCTCCCTCAGCTGATGAATTAGTACTCCTCCATATTGAACACCACTTGCAAGAAGCACTGAGAGTAGCAAATGGGTGGGGGACTTCAATGTCCATCACCAAGAGTGGCTCGGTAGCACCACTACTGACCGAGCTGGCCGAGTCCTGAAGGACATAACTGCCAGTCTGGGCCTGCGACAGGTGGTGAGAGAACCAACACGAGGGGAAAAACCTACTTGACCTCATCCTCACCAATCTACCTGTCGCAGATGCATCTGTCCATGACAGCATTGGTAGCAGTGACCACCCCACAGTCATTGTGGAGACGAAGTCCCGTCTCCACACTGAGGATACCCTCCATCGTGTTGTGTGGCACTACCACCGTGCTAAATGGGATAGATTCAGAACAGATCTAGCAGCTCAAAACTGGGCATCCATGAGGCGCTGTGGGCCATCAGCAGCAGCAGAATTATATTCCGCCACAATCAGTAACCTCATGGCCAGGCATATCCCTCACTCTACCATTACCATCAAGCCAGGGGACCAACCCTGGTTCAATAAGGAGTGTAGAATAGCATGCCGGGAGCAGCACCAGGCGTACCTAAAAATGAGGTGCCAACCTGGGGAAGCTGCAACACAGGACTACATGCATGCTAAAAAGCGGAAGCAGCATGCTATAGACAGGGCTAAGCGATTCCCACAATCAACGGATCAGATCAAAGCTCTGCAGTCCTGCCACATCCAGTCGTGAATGGTGGTGGACCATTAAACAGCTAACGAGAGGAGCAGGATCCATGAATATCCTCAATGATGGTGGAGCCCAGCACGTGAGTGCAAAAGACAAGGCTGAAGCGTTTGCAACCATCTTCAGCCAGAAGTGCCGTGTGGATGATCCATATCGGCCTCCTCCTGAGGTCCCCACCATCATAGAAGCCAGTCTTCAGCCAATTCGATTCACTCCACATGATATCAAGAAACAGCTGAGCGCACTGGATACAGCAAAGGCTATCGTGCTGAAGACTTGTGCTCCAGAACTAGCCGCGCCTCTAGCCAAGCTGTTCCAGTATAGCTACAACACTGGCATCTATCCGACAATGTGGAAAACTGCCCAGGTATGTCCTGTCCACAAAAAGCAGGACAAATCCAACCCAGCCAATTACCGCCCCATCAGTCTACTCTCAATCATCAGCAAAGTGATGGAAGGTGTCATCGACAGTGCTATCAAGCGGCACTTACTCCCCAATAACCTGCTCACTGATGCCCAGTTTGGGTTCCGCGAAGACCACTCGGCTCCCGACCTCGTTACAGCCTTGGTCCAAACATGGACAAAGGAGCTGAATTCCAGAGGTGAGGTGAAAGTGACTGCCCTTGACATCAAGGCAGCATTTTTCCGAGTGTGGCATCAAGGAGCCCGAGTAAAACTGAAGTCAATGGGAATCGGGGGGGAAATGCTTGACTGGCTGGAGTCATACCTAGCACAAAGGAAGATGGTTGTGGTGATTGAAGGTCAATCATCAGAGCCCCAGGACATTGCTGCAGGAGTTCCTCAGGGCAGTGTCCTAGGCCCAACCATCTTCAGCTGCTTCATCAACGACCTTCCCTCTAACATAAGGTCAGTAATGGGGATGTTCGCTGATGACTGCACAGTGTTCAGCGCCATTCACAACTCCTCAGATAATGAAGCAGTCCATGCCTGCATGCAACAAGACCTGGACGACATTCAGGCTTGGGCTGATAAATGGCAGGTAACATTCGTGCCACAGAAGTGCCAGGCAATGACTATCTCCAACAAGCGTGAATCTAACCACCTCCCCTTGACATTCAACGGCATTACCATCGCTGAATCCCCCACCATCAACATCCTGGGGGGTCACCATTGACCAGAAACTTAACTGGACCAGCCACATAAATACTGTGGCAACAAGAGCAGGTCAGAGGCTGGGTATTCTGCGGCGAGTGTCTCACCCCCTGACTCCCCAAAGCCTTTCCACCATCTACAAGGCAAAAGTAAGGAGTGTGATGGAATACTCTCCACTTGCCTGGATGAGTGCAGCTCCAACAACACTCAAGAAGCTTGACACCATCCAGGACAAAGCAGCCCGTTTGATTGGCACCCCATCCACCACCTTAAACATTCACTCCTTCCACCACCGGCGTACCGTGGCTGCAGTTTGTATGATCTACAAGATGCACAGCAGCAACTCGCCAAGGCTTCTTCGGCAGCACCTCCCAAACCCGCGACCTCTTCCACCTAGAAGGACAAGGGCAGCAGGCGCATGGGAACACCACCATCTCCAAGTTCCCCTCCAAGTCACACGCCATCCTGACTTAGAAGTGTATTGCCGTTCCTTCGTCGTCGCTGGATCAAAATCCTGGAACTCCCTACCTAACAGTACTGTAGGAGTACATTCACTACACGGACTGCAGCGGTTCAAGAAGGCAGCTCACCACCACCTTCTCAAGGGCAACTAGGGATGGGCAATAAATGCTGGCCTTGCCAGCGACGCCCACATCCCACAAGCGAATAAAAAAAAAAAGAAACTTGCGGTATACATGAACTCATTTATCTTCCTCAAAATTACTAGAAATAGTTTTTTTTCTTTTAAATCATTTATGATTAAATTTATGAATTGATTCTTCAACTACATCTTGAAAAAAGAAAGAAAAAATCATTTTGGGTTAACAGCCAGTATAAAAGGGCACAAAAGCAGAGACCTGGCCCATTTTTGGACTGTGGGAGGAAACCGGAGCACCCGGAGGAAACCCACGCAGGCACGGGGAGAATGTGCAAACTCCACACAGACAGTCACCCGAGGTCAGATTCGAACCCGGGTCCCTGGCGCTGTGAGGCACCAGTGCTAACCACTATGCCACCGTGTTGCCCAGCTCAGTATAAAGCAGAGTGTGAGAGGAGACCCAGCGCAGTATAAAGCAGAGAGAGAGGAGACCCAGCTCAGAATCAAGCAGAGAGAGAGGAGACCCAGCTCAGTATAAAGCAGAGAGAGAGGAGACCCAGCTCAGTATAAAGCAGAGAGAGAGGAGACCCAGCTCAGTATAAAGCAGCGTGAGAGAGGAGACCCAGCGCAGTATAAAGCAGAGAGAGAGGAGACCCAGCTCAGTATAAAGCAGAGAGAGAGGAGACCCAGCTCAGTATAAAGCAGCGTGAGAGAGGAGACCCAGCTCAGTATAAAGCAGAGAGAGAGGAGACCCAGCTCAGTATAAAGCAGCGTGAGAGGAGACCCAGCTCAGTATAAAGCAGCGTGTGAGAGGAGACCCAGCTCAGTATAAAGCAGCGTGAGAGAGGAGACCCAGCTCAGTATAAAGCAGCGTGAGAGAGGAGACCCAGCTCAGTATAAAGCAGAGAGAGAGGAGACCCAGCTCAGTATAAAGCAGCGTGAGAGAGGAGACCCAGCTCAGTATAAAGCAGAGAGAGAGGAGACCCAGCTCAGTATAAAGCAGCGTGAGAGAGGAGACCCAGCTCAGTATAAAGCAGAGAGAGAGGAGACCCAGCTCAGTATAAAGCAGCGTGAGAGGAGACCCAGCTCAGTATAAAGCAGAGTGAGAGAGGAGACCCAGCTCAGTATAAAGCAGAGTGAGAGAGGAGACCCAGCTCAGTATAAAGCAGCGTGAGAGGAGACCCAGCTCAGTATAAAGCAGCATGAGAGGAGACCCAGCTCAGTATAAAGCAGCGTGAGAGGAGACCCAGCTAAGTATAAAGCAGCGTGAGAGAGGAGACCCAGCTCAGTATAAAGCAGCGTGAGAGAGGAGACCCAGCTCAGTATAAAGCAGCGTGAGAGAGGAGACCCAGCTCAGTATAAAGCAGAGTGAGAGGAGACCCAGCTCAGTATAAAGCAGCGTGAGAGGAGACCCAGCTCAGTATAAAGCAGCGTGAGAGGAGACCTAGCTCAGTATAAAGCAGCGTGAGAGAGGAGACCCAGCTCAGTATAAAGCAGCGTGAGAGGAGACCCAGCTCAGTATAAAGCAGCATGAGAGGAGATCCAGCTCAGTATAAAGCAGCGTGAGAGGAGACCCAGCTCAGTATAAAGCAGCGTGAGAGAGGAGACCCAGCCCAGTATAAAGCAGCGTGAGAGGAGACCCAGCTCAGTATAAAGCAGCGTGAGAGGAGACCCAGCTCAGTATAAAGCAGAGTGAGAGAGAGGAGACCCAGCTCAGTATAAAGCAGCACGAGAGGAGACCCAGCTCAGTATAAAGCAGCGTGAGAGAGGAGACCCAGCTCAGTATAAAGCAGCACGAGAGGAGACCCAGCCCAGTATAAAGCAGAGTGTGAGAGGAGACTCAGCTCAGTATAAAGCAGCGAGAGAGAGGAGACCCAGCTCAGTATAAAGCAGCGTGAGAGGAGACCCAGCTCAGTATAAAGTAACGTGAGAGGAGACCCAGCTCAGTATAAAGCAGCGTGAGAGAGGAGACCCAGCTCAGTATAAAGCAGCGTGAGAGGAGACCCAGCTCAGTATAAAGCAGCGTGAGAGAGGAGACCCAGCTCAGTATAAAGCAGCACGAGAGGAGACCCAGCTCAGTATAAAGCAGCGTGAGAGGAGACCCAGCTCAGTATAAAGCAGCGTGAGAGAGGAGACCCAGCTCAGTATAAAGCAGAGTGAGAGGAGACCCAGCTCAGTATAAAGCAGAGTGAGAGAGGAGACCCAGCTCAGTATAAAGCAGCGTGAGAGGAGACCCAGCTCAGTATAAAGCAGAGTGAGAGAGGAGACCCAGCTCAGTATAAAGCAGCGTGAGAGGAGACCCAGCTCAGTATAAAGCAGCGTGTGAGAGGAGAGACCCAGCTCAGTATAAAGCAGCGTGAGAGAGGAGACCCAGCTCAGTATAAAGCAACGTGTGAGAGGAGAGACCCAGCTCAGTATAAAGCAACGTGTGAGAGGAGACCCAGCTCAGTATAAAGCAGCGTGAGAGGAGACCCAGCTCAGTATAAAGCAGCGTGAGAGGAGACCCAGCTCAGTATAAAGCAGCGTGAGAGGAGACCCAGCTCATTATAAAGCAGCGTGAGAGGAGAGCCAGCTCAGTATAAAGCAGCGTGAGAGAGGAGACCCAGCTCAGTATAAAGCAGCGTGAGAGGAGACCCAGCTCAGTATAAAGCAGCGTGAGAGAGGAGACCCAGCTCAGTATAAAGCAGCGTGAGAGAGGAGACCCAGCTCAGTATAAAGCAGCGTGAGAGGAGACCCAGCTCAGTATAAAGCAGCGTGAGAGAGGAGACCCAGCTCAGTATAAAGCAGCGTGAGAGGAGACCCAGCTCAGTATAAAGCAGCATGAGAGGAGACCCAGCTCAGTATAAAGCAGCGTGAGAGAGGAGACCCAGCTCAGTATAAAGCAGAGTGAGAGAGGAGACCCAGCTCAGTATAAAGCAGCGTGAGAGGAGACCCAGCTCAGTATAAAGCAGCGTGAGAGGAGACCCAGCTCAGTATAAAGCAGAGTGAGAGAGGAGACCCAGCTCAGTATAAAGCAGCGTGAGAGGAGACCCAGCTCAGTATAAAGCAGCATGAGAGGAGACCCAGCTCAGTATAAAGCAGCGTGAGAGGAGACCCAGCTAAGTATAAAGCAGCGTGAGAGAGGAGACCCAGCTCAGTATAAAGCAGCACGAGAGGAGACCCAGCTCAGTATAAAGCAGCGTGAGAGGAGACCCAGCTCAGTATAAAGCAGCGTGAGAGAGGAGACCCAGCTCAGTATAAAGCAGAGTGAGAGGAGACCCAGCTCAGTATAAAGCAGAGTGAGAGAGGAGACCCAGCTCAGTATAAAGCAGCGTGAGAGGAGACCCAGCTCAGTATAAAGCAGCGTGAGAGAGGAGACCCAGCTCAGTATAAAGCAGAGTGAGAGGAGACCCAGCTCAGTATAAAGCAGCGTGAGAGGAGACCCAGCTCAGTATAAAGCAGCGTGAGAGGAGACCTAGCTCAGTATAAAGCAGCGTGAGAGAGGAGACCCAGCTCAGTATAAAGCAGCGTGAGAGGAGACCCAGCTCAGTATAAAGCAGCATGAGAGGAGATCCAGCTCAGTATAAAGCAGCGTGAGAGGAGACCCAGCTCAGTATAAAGCAGCGTGAGAGAGGAGACCCAGCCCAGTATAAAGCAGCGTGAGAGGAGACCCAGCTCAGTATAAAGCAGCGTGAGAGGAGACCCAGCTCAGTATAAAGCAGAGTGAGAGAGAGGAGACCCAGCTCAGTATAAAGCAGCACGAGAGGAGACCCAGCTCAGTATAAAGCAGCGTGAGAGAGGAGACCCAGCTCAGTATAAAGCAGCACGAGAGGAGACCCAGCCCAGTATAAAGCAGAGTGTGAGAGGAGACTCAGCTCAGTATAAAGCAGCGAGAGAGAGGAGACCCAGCTCAGTATAAAGCAGCGTGAGAGGAGACCCAGCTCAGTATAAAGTAACGTGAGAGGAGACCCAGCTCAGTATAAAGCAGCGTGAGAGAGGAGACCCAGCTCAGTATAAAGCAGCGTGAGAGGAGACCCAGCTCAGTATAAAGCAGCGTGAGAGAGGAGACCCAGCTCAGTATAAAGCAGCACGAGAGGAGACCCAGCTCAGTATAAAGCAGCGTGAGAGGAGACCCAGCTCAGTATAAAGCAGCGTGAGAGAGGAGACCTAGCTCAGTATAAAGCAGAGTGAGAGGAGACCCAGCTCAGTATAAAGCAGAGTGAGAGAGGAGACCCAGCTCAGTATAAAGCAGCGTGAGAGGAGACCCAGCTCAGTATAAAGCAGAGTGAGAGAGGAGACCCAGCTCAGTATAAAGCAGCGTGTGAGAGGAGAGACCCAGCTCAGTATAAAGCAGCGTGAGAGAGGAGACCCAGCTCAGTATAAAGCAACGTGTGAGAGGAGACCCAGCTCAGTATAAAGCAGCGTGAGAGGAGACCCAGCTCAGTATAAAGCAGCGTGAGAGGAGACCCAGCTCAGTATAAAGCAGCGTGAGAGGAGACCCAGCTCAGTATAAAGCAGCGTGAGAGGAGAGCCAGCTCAGTATAAAGCAGCGTGAGAGAGGAGACCCAGCTCAGTATAAAGCAGCGTGAGAGAGGAGACCCAGCTCAGTATAAAGCAGCGTGAGAGAGGAGACCCAGCTCAGTATAAAGCAGCGTGAGAGGAGACCCAGCTCAGTATAAAGCAGCGTGAGAGAGGAGACCCAGCTCAGTATAAAGCAGCGTGAGAGGAGACCCAGCTCAGTATAAAGCAGCATGAGAGGAGACCCAGCTCAGTATAAAGCAGCGTGAGAGAGGAGACCCAGCTCAGTATAAAGCAGCGTGAGAGGAGACCCAGCTCAGTATAAAGCAGTGTGAGTTGAGACCCAGCTCAGTATAAAGCAGCGTGAGAGAGGAGACCCAGCTCAGTATAAAGCAGAGTGAGAGAGGAGACCCAGCTCAGTATAAAGCAGCGTGAGAGGAGACCCAGCTCAGTATAAAGCAGCGTGAGAGGAGACCCAGCTCAGTATAAAGCAGCGTGAGAGGAGACCCAGCTCAGTATAAAGCAGCGTGAGAGGAGACCCAGCTCAGTATAAAGCAGCGTGTGAGAGGAGACCCAGCTCAGTATAAAGCAGCGTGAGAGGAGAGCCAGCTCAGTAAACAGCAGCGTGAGAGGAGACCCAGCTCAGTATAAAGCAGCGTGAGAGGAGAGCCAGCTCAGTAAACAGCAGCGTGAGAGGAGACCCAGTTCAGTATAAGGCAGCATGAGAGGAGACCCAGCTCAGTATAAAGCAGAGTGTGAGAGAGGAGACCCAGCTCAGTATAAAGCAGCGTGAGAGGAGACCCAGCTCAGTATAAAGCAGAGTGAGAGGAGACCCAGCTCAGTATAAAGCAGCGTGAGAGAGGAGACCCAGCTCAGTATAAAGCAGCGTGAGAGAGGAGAGACCCAGCTCAGTATAAAGCAGCGTGAGAGGAGACCCAGTTCAGTATAAAGCAGCGTGAGAGAGGAGAGACCCAGCTCAGTATAAAGCAGCGTGAGAGAGGAGAGACCCAGCTCAGTATAAAGCAGCGTGAGAGAGGAGAGACCCAGCTCAGTATAAAGCAGCGTGAGAGGAGACCCAGTTCAGTATAAAGCAGCGTGAGAGGAGAGCCAGCTCAGTATAAAGCAGCGTGAGAGGAGAGCCAGCTCATTATAAAGCAGCGTGTGAGAGGAGACCCAGCTCAGTATAAAGCAGCGTGAGAGAGGAGACCCAGCTCAGTATAAAGCAGCGTGAGAGGAGACCCAGCTCAGTATAAAGCAGCGTGAGAGGAGAGCCAGCTCATTATAAAGCAGCGTGTGAGAGGAGACCCAGCTCAGTATAAAGCAGCGTGAGAGAGGAGACCCAGCTCAGTATAAAGCAGCGTGAGAGAGGAGACCCAGCTCAGTATAAAGCAGCGTGTGAGAGGAGAGACCCAGCTCAGTATAAAGCAGCGTGAGAGAGGAGACCCAGCTCAGTATAAAGCAGCGTGAGAGGAGACCCAGCTCAGTATAAAGCAGAGTGTGAGAGAGGAGACCCAGCTCAGTATAAAGCAGCGTGAGAGGAGACCCAGCTCAGTATAAAGCAGCGTGAGAGAGGAGACCCAGCTCAGTATAAAGCAGAGTGTGAGAGAGGAGACCCAGCTCAGTATAAAGCAGCGTGAGAGGAGACCCAGCTCAGTATAAAGCAGCACGAGAGGAGACCCAGCTCAGTATAAAGCAGCGTGAGAGGAGACCCAGCTCAGTATAAAGCAGCGTGAGAGGAGACCCAGCTCAGTATAAAGCAGCGTGTGAGAGGAGACCCAGCTCAGTATAAAGCAGCGTGTGAGAGGAGACCCAGCTCAGTATAAAGCAGCGTGAGAGGAGAGCCAGCTCAGTAAACAGCAGCGTGAGAGGAGACCCAGCTCAGTATAAAGCAGCGTGAGAGGAGAGCCAGCTCAGTAAACAGCAGCGTGAGAGGAGACCCAGTTCAGTATAAGGCAGCATGAGAGGAGACCCAGCTCAGTATAAAGCAGAGTGTGAGAGAGGAGACCCAGCTCAGTATAAAGCAGCGTGAGAGGAGACCCAGCTCAGTATAAAGCAGAGTGAGAGGAGACCCAGCTCAGTATAAAGCAGCGTGAGAGAGGAGAGACCCAGCTCAGTATAAAGCAGCGTGAGAGAGGAGAGACCCAGCTCAGTATAAAGCAGCGTGAGAGGAGACCCAGTTCAGTATAAAGCAGCGTGAGAGAGGAGAGACCCAGCTCAGTATAAAGCAGCGTGAGAGAGGAGAGACCCAGCTCAGTATAAAGCAGCGTGAGAGGAGACCCAGTTCAGTATAAAGCAGCGTGAGAGGAGACCAAGCTCAGTATAAAGCAGCGTGAGAGGAGACCCAGCTCAGTATAAAGCAGCGTGAGAGGAGACCCAGCTCAGTATAAAGCAGCGTGAGAGAGGAGACCCAGCTCAGTATAAAGCAGCGTGTGAGAGGAGAGACCCAGCTCAGTATAAAGCAGCGTGAGAGAGGAGACCCAGCTCAGTATAAAGCAGCGTGAGAGGAGACCCAGCTCAGTATAAAGCAGAGTGTGAGAGAGGAGACCCAGCTCAGTATAAAGCAGCGTGAGAGGAGACCCAGCTCAGTATAAAGCAGCGTGAGAGAGGAGACCCAGCTCAGTATAAAGCAGAGTGAGAGAGGAGACCCAGCTCAGTATAAAGCAGCGTGAGAGGAGACCCAGCTCAGTATAAAGCAGCACGAGAGGAGACCCAGCTCAGTATAAAGCAGCGTGAGAGGAGACCCAGCTCAGTATAAAGCAGCACGAGAGGAGACCCAGCTCAGTATAAAGCAGCGTGAGAGGAGACCCAGCTCAGTATAAAGCAGCGTGTGAGAGGAGACCCAGCTCAGTATAAAGCAACGTGAGAGAGGAGACCCAGCTCAGTATAAAGCAGCGTGAGAGAGGAGAGACCCAGCTCAGTATAAAGCAGCGTGAGAGAGGAGACCCAGCTCAGTATAAAGCAGCACGAGAGGAGACCTAGCTCAGTATAAAGCAGCGTGAGAGAGGAGACCCAGCTCAGTATAAAGCAGGGTGTGAGAGGAGACCCAGCTCAGTATAAAGCAGCGTGAGAGGAGACCCAGCTCAGTATAAAGCAGCGTGAGAGGAGACCCAGCTCAGTATAAAGCAGCGTGAGAGGAGAGACCCAGCTCAGTATAAAGCAGCGTGAGAGAGGAGACCCAGCTCAGTATAAAGCAGCACGAGAGGAGAGACCCAGCTCAGTATAAAGCAGCGTGAGAGGAGACCCAGCTCAGTATAAAGCAGCGTGAGAGGAGACCCAGCTCAGTATAAAGCAGAGTGTGAGAGGAGACCCAGCTCAGTATAAAGCAGCGTGAGAGAGGAGACCCAGCTCAGTATAAAGCAGCGTGAGAGGAGACCCAGCTCAGTATAAAGCAGCGTGAGAGGAGACCCAGCTCAGTATAAAGCAGCGTGAGAGGAGACCCAGCTCAGTATAAAGCAGCGTGAGAGGAGACCCAGCTCAGTATAAAGCAGCGTGAGAGGAGAGCCCAGCTCAGTATAAAGCAGCGTGAGAGGAGACCCAGCTCAGTATAAAGCAGCGTGAGAGGAGACCCAGCTCAGTATAAAGCAGCGTGAGAGGAGACCCAGCTCAGTATAAAGCAGCGTGAGAGGAGACCCAGCTCAGTATAAAGCAGCGTGAGAGGAGACCCAGCTCAGTATAAAGCAGCGTGAGAGAGGAGACCCAGCTCAGTATAAAGCAGCGTGAGAGGAGACCCAGCTCAGTATAAAGCAGCGTGAGAGGAGACCCAGCTCAGTATAAAGCAGCGTGAGAGGAGACCCAGCTCAGTATAAAGCAGCGTGAGAGGAGACCCAGCTCAGTATAAAGCAGCGTGAGAGAGGAGACCCAGCTCAGTATAAAGCAGCGTGAGAGAGGAGACCCAGCTCAGTATAAAGCAGCGTGAGAGAGGAGACCCAGCTCAGTATAAAGCAGCGTGAGAGGAGACCCAGCTCAGTATAAAGCAGCGTGAGAGAGGAGACCCAGCTCAGTATAAAGCAGAGTGTGAGAGGAGACCCAGCTCAGTATAAAGCAGCGTGAGAGGCGACCAAGCTCAGTATAAAGCAGCATGAGAGAGGAGACCCAGCTCAGTATAAAGCAGCGTGTGAGAGGAGACCCAGCTCAGTATAAAGCAGCGTGTGAGAGGAGACCCAGCTCAGTATAAAGCAGCATGAGAGAGGAGACCCAGCTCAGTATAAAGCAGCGTGTGAGAGGAGACCCAGCTCAGTATAAAGCAGCGTGTGAGAGGAGACCCAGCTCAGTATAAAGCAGCGTGTGAGAGGAGACCCAGCTCAGTATAAAGCAGCGTGAGAGAGGAGACCCAGCTCAGTATAAAGCAGCGTGAGAGAGGAGACCCAGCTCAGTATAAAGCAGAGTGAGAGAGGAGACCCAGCTCAGTATAAAGCAGAGTGAGAGGAGACCCAGCTCAGTATAAAGCAGCGTGAGAGGAGACGCAGCTCAGTATAAAGCAGCGTGAGAGAGGAGACCCAGCTCAGTATAAAGCAGAGTGTGAGAGGAGACCCAGCTCAGTATAAAGCAGCGTGAGAGGAGACCCAGCTCAGTATAAAGCAGCGTGAGAGGAGACCCAGCTCAGTATAAAGCAGCGTGAGAGAGGAGACCCAGCTCAGTATAAAGCAGCGTGTGAGAGGAGACCCAGCTCAGTATAAAGCAGCGTGTGAGAGGAGACCCAGCTCAGTATAAAGCAGCGTGAGAGAGGAGACCCAGCTCAGTATAAAGCAGCGTGAGAGAGGAGACCCAGCTCAGTATAAAGCAGCGTGAGAGGAGACCCAGCTCAGTATAAAGCAGCGTGAGAGGAGACCCAGCTCAGTATAAAGCAGCGTGAGAGGAGACCCAGCTCAGTATAAAGCAGCGTGAGAGGAGACCCAGCTCAGTATAAAGCAGCGTGTGAGGAGACCCAGCTCAGTATAAAGCAGCGTGTGAGAGGAGAGACCCAGCTCAGTATAAAGCAGCGTGAGAGAGGAGACCCAGCTCAGTATAAAGCAGCGTGAGAGGAGACCCAGTTCAGCATAAAGCAGCGTTAGAGGAGACCCAGCTCAGTATAAAGCAACACGAGAGGAGAGACCCAGCTCAGTATAAAGCAGCGTGAGAGGAGACCCAGCTCAGTATAAAGCAGCGTTAGAGGAGACCCAGCTCAGTATAAAGCAACACGAGAGGAGAGACCCAGCTCAATATAAAGCAGTGTGAGAGGAGAGACCCAGCTCAATATAAAGCAGTGTGAGAGGAGACCCAGCTCAGTATAAAGCAGCGTGAGAGGAGACCCAGCTCAGTATAAAGCAACACGAGGGGAGAGACCCAGCTCAGTATAAAGCAGCGTGAGAGGAGACCCAGCTCAGTATAAAGCAGCGTGAGAGAGGAGACCCAGCTCAGTATAAAGCAGCGTGTGAGAGGAGACCCAGCTCAGTATAAAGCAGCGTGAGAGGAGAGCCAGCTCAGTATAAAGCAGCGTGAGAGGAGACCCAGCTCAGTATAAAGCAGCGTGAGAGGAGACCCAGCTCAGTATAAAGCAGCGTGTGAGGAGACCCAGCTCAGTATAAAGCAGCGTGAGAGGAGACCCAGCTCAGTATAAAGCAGCGTGTGAGGAGACCCAGCTCAGTATAAAGCAGCGTGAGAGGAGACCCAGCTCAGTATAAAGCAGCGTGAGAGGAGACCCAGCTCAGTATAAAGCAGCGTGAGAGGAGACCCAGCTCAGTATAAAGCAGCGTGAGAGAGGAGACCCAGCTCAGTATAAAGCCGAGTGAGAGGAGACCCAGCTCAGTATAAAGCAGCATGAGAGAGGAGACCCAGCTCAGTATAAAGCAGCGTGTGAGAGGAGACCCAGCTCAGTATAAAGCCGAGTGAGAGGAGACCCAGCTCAGTATAAAGCAGCATGAGAGAGGAGACCCAGCACAGTATAAAGCAGCGTGTGAGAGGAGACCCAGCTCAGTATAAAGCAGCGTGAGAGGAGACCCAGCTCAGTATAAAGCAGCGTGAGAGGAGAGCCAGCTCAGTATAAAGCAGCGTGAGAGGAGACCCAGCTCAGTATAAAGCAGCGTGTGAGAGGAGACCCAGCTCAGTATAAAGCAGCGTGAGAGAGGAGACCCAGCTCAGTATAAAGCAGCGTGAGAGGAGACCCAGCTCAGTATAAAGCAGCGTGAGAGGAGACCCAGCTCAGTATAAAGCAGAGTGAGAGAGGAGACCCAGCTCAGTATAAAGCAGCGTGAGAGGAGACCCAGCTCAGTATAAAGCAGAGTGAGAGAGGAGACCCAGCTCAGTATAAAGCAGCGTGAGAGGAGACCCAGCTCAGTATAAAGCAGCGTGAGAGGAGACCCAGCTCAGTATAAAGCAGCGTGAGAGGAGACCCAGCTCAGTACAAAGCAGCGTGAGAGGAGACCCAGCTCAGTATAAAGCAGCGTGAGAGAGGAGACCCAGCTCAGTATAAAGCAGCGTGAGAGGAGACCCAGCTCAGTATAAAGCAGCGTGAGAGAGGAGACCCAGCTCAGTATAAAGCAGCACGAGAGGAGACCCAGCTCAGTATAAAGCAGCGTGAGAGAGGAGACCCAGCTCAGTATAAAGCAGCGTGTGAGAGGAGACCCAGCTCAGTATAAAGCAGCGTGTGAGAGGAGACCCAGCTCAGTATAAAGCAGCGTGTGAGAGGAGACGCAGCTCAGTATAAAGCAGCGTGAGAGAGGAGACCCAGCTCAGTATAAAGCAGCGTGTGAGAGGAGACCCAGCTCAGTATAAAGCAGCGTGAGAGAGGAGACCCAGCTCAGTATAAAGCAGCGTGAGAGGAGACCCAGCTCAGTATAAAGCAGCGTGAGAGGAGACCCAGCTCAGTATAAAGCAGCGTGAGAGGAGACCCAGCTCAGTATAAAGCAGCGTGTGAGAGGAGACCCAGCTCAGTATAAAGCAGCGTGAGAGAGGAGACCCAGCTCAGTATAAAGCAGCGTGAGAGGAGACCCAGCTCAGTATAAAGCAGCGTGAGAGGAGACCCAGCTCAGTATAAAGCAGCGTGAGAGGAGACCCAGCTCAGTATAAAGCAGCGTGTGAGGAGACCCAGCTCAGTATAAAGCAGCGTGAGAGGAGACCCAGCTCAGTATAAAGCAGAGTGAGAGGAGAGACCCAGCTCAGTATAAAGCAGCGTGAGAGGAGACCCAGCTCAGTATAAAGCAGCGTGAGAGAGGAGACCCAGCTCAGTATAAGGCAGCATGAGAGAGAGGAGACCCAGCTCAGTATAAAGCAGCGTGAGAGGAGACCCAGCTCAGTATAAAGCAGCGTGAGAGAGGAGACCCAGCTCAGTATAAAGCAGAGTGAGAGGAGCCCCAGCTCAGTATAAAGCAGAGTGAGAGAGGAGACCCAGCTCAGTATAAGGCAGCGTGAGAGGAGACCCAGCTCAGTATAAAGCAGAGTGAGAGGAGACCCAGCTCAGTATAAAGCAGCGTGAGAGGAGACCCAGCTCAGTATAAAGCAGCGTGAGAGGAGACCCAGCTCAGTATAAAGCAGCGTGTGAGAGGAGACCCAGCTCAGTATAAAGCAGCGTGAGAGAGGAGACCCAGCTCAGTATAAAGCAGCGTGAGAGGAGACCCAGCTCAGTATAAAGCAGCGTGAGAGGAGACCCAGCTCAGTATAAAGCAACACGAGAGGAGAGACCCAGCTCAGTATAAAGCAGCGTGAGAGGAGACCCAGCTCAGTATAAAGCAGCGTGAGAGGAGACCCAGCTCAGTATAAAGCAGCGTGAGAGAGGAGACCCAGCTCAGTATAAAGCAGCGTGAGAGGAGACCCAGCTCAGTATAAAGCAACACGAGAGGAGACCCAGCTCAGTATAAAGCAGCGTGAGAGGAGACCCAGCTCAGTATAAAGCAGCGTGAGAGAGGAGACCCAGCTCAGTATAAAGCAGCGTGTGAGAGGAGACCCAGCTCAGTATAAAGCAGCGTGAGAGAGGAGACCCAGCTCATTATAAAGCACCGTGAGAGAGGAGACCCAGTTCAGTATAAAGCAGAGTGAGAGGAGACCCAGCTCAGTATAAAGCAGCGTGAGAGAGGAGACCCAGCTCAGTATAAAGCAGCGTGAGAGGAGACCCAGCTCAGTATAAAGCAGCGTGAGAGAGGAGACCCAGCTCAGTATAAGGCAGCATGAGAGAGAGGAGACCCAGCTCAGTATAAAGCAGAGTGAGAGGAGACCCAGCTCAGTATAAAGCAGCGTGAGAGGAGACCCAGCTCAGTATAAAGCAGCGTGAGAGAGGAGACCCAGCTCAGTATAAGGCAGCATGAGAGAGAGGAGACCCAGCTCAGTATAAAGCAGCGTGAGAGGAGACCCAGCTCAGTATAAAGCAGCGTGAGAGAGGAGACCCAGCTCAGTATAAGGCAGCATGAGAGAGAGGAGACCCAGCTCAGTATAAAGCAGAGTGAGAGGAGACCCAGCTCAGTATAAAGCAGCGTGAGAGGAGACCCAGCTCAGTATAAAGCAGCGTGAGAGGAGACCCAGCTCAGTATAAAGCAGCGTGAGAGAGGAGACCCAGCCCAGTATAAAGCAGCGTGAGAGAGGAGACGCAGCCCAGTATAAAGCAGAGTGTGAGAGGAGACCCAGCTCAGTATAAAGCAGCGTGAGAGGAGACCCAGCTCAGTATAAAGCAGCGTGAGAGAGGAGACCTAGCTCAGTATAAAGCAGAGTGAGAGGAGACCCAGCTCAGTATAAAGCAGCGTGTGAGAGGAGACCCAGCTCAGTATAAAGCAGCATGAGAGACGAGACCCAGCTCAGTATAAAGCAGAGTGAGAGAGGAGACCCAGCTCAGTATAAAGCAGAGTGTGAGAGGAGACCCAGCTCAGTATAAAGCAGCGTGAGAGGAGACGCAGCTCAGTATAAAGCAGCGTGAGAGAGGAGACCCAGCTCAGTATAAAGCAGAGTGTGAGAGGAGACCCAGCTCAGTATAAAGCAGCGTGAGAGGAGACCCAGCTCAGTATAAAGCAGCGTGAGAGGAGACCCAGCTCAGTATAAAGCAGCGTGAGAGAGGAGACCCAGCTCAGTATAAAGCAGCGTGTGAGAGGAGACCCAGCTCAGTATAAAGCAGCGTGAGAGGAGACCCAGCTCAGTATAAAGCAGCGTGAGAGAGGAGACCCAGCTCAGTATAAAGCAGCGTGAGAGAGGAGACCCAGCTCAGTATAAAGCAGCGTGAGAGAGGAGACCCAGCTCAGTATAAAGCAGCGTGAGAGGAGACCCAGCTCAGTATAAAGCAGCGTGAGAGGAGACCCAGCTCAGTATAAAGCAGCGTGAGAGGAGACCCAGCTCAGTATAAAGCAGCGTGAGAGGAGACCCAGCTCAGTATAAAGCAGTGTGAGAGGAGACCCAGCTCAGTATAAAGCAGCGTGAGAGGAGACCCAGCTCAGTATAAAGCAGCGTGAGAGAGGAGACCCAGCTCAGTATAAAGCAGCGTGTGAGAGGAGACCCAGCTCAGTATAAAGCAGCGTGAGAGGAGACCCAGCTCAGTATAAAGCAGCGTGAGAGGAGACCCAGCTCAGTATAAAGCAGCGTGAGAGGAGACCCAGCTCAGTATAAAGCAGCGTGAGAGGAGACCCAGCTCAGTATAAAGCAGCGTGAGAGGAGACCCAGCTCAGTATAAAGCAGCGTGAGAGGAGACCCAGCTCAGTATAAAGCAGCGTGAGAGGAGACCCAGCTCAGTATAAAGCAGCGTGAGAGGAGACCCAGCTCAGTATAAAGCAGCGTGAGAGGAGACCCAGCTCAGTATAAAGCAGCGTGAGAGAGGAGACCCAGCTCAGTATAAAGCAGAGTGAGAGGAGACCCAGCTCAGTATAAAGCAGCGTGAGAGAGGAGACCCAGCTCAGTATAAAGCAGCGTGTGAGAGGAGACCCAGCTCAGTATAAAGCAGAGTGAGAGGAGACCCAGCTCAGTATAAAGCAGCGTGAGAGAGGAGACCCAGCTCAGTATAAAGCAGCGTGAGAGGAGACCCAGCTCAGTATAAAGCAGCGTGAGAGGAGACCCAGCTCAGTATAAAGCAGCGTGAGAGGAGACCAGCTCAGTATAAAGCAGCGTGAGAGGAGACCCAGCTCAGTATAAAGCAGCGTGTGAGAGGAGACCCAGCTCAGTATAAAGCAGCGTGAGAGAGGAGACCCAGCTCAGTATAAAGCAGCGTGAGAGGAGACCCAGCTCAGTATAAAGCAGCGTGAGAGGAGACCCAGCTCAGTATAAAGCAGAGTGAGAGAGGAGACCCAGCTCAGTATAAAGCAGCGTGAGAGGAGACCCAGCTCAGTATAAAGCAGCGTGAGAGAGGAGACCCAGCTCAGTATAAAGCAGCGTGAGAGGAGACCCAGCTCAGTATAAAGCAGCGTGAGAGGAGACCCAGCTCAGTATAAAGCAGCGTGAGAGGAGACCCAGCTCAGTATAAAGCAGCGTGAGAGGAGACCCAGCTCAGTATAAAGCAGCGTGAGAGAGGAGACCCAGCTCAGTATAAAGCAGCGTGAGAGGAGACCCAGCTCAGTATAAAGCAGCGTGAGAGAGGAGACCCAGCTCAGTATAAAGCAGCGTGAGAGGAGACCCAGCTCAGTATAAAGCAGCGTGAGAGAGGAGACCCAGCTCAGTATAAAGCAGCGTGTGAGAGGAGACCCAGCTCAGTATAAAGCAGCGTGTGAGAGGAGACCCAGCTCAGTATAAAGCAGCGTGTGAGAGGAGACCCAGCTCAGTATAAAGCAGCGTGAGAGAGGAGACCCAGCTCAGTATAAAGCAGCGTGTGAGAGGAGACCCAGCTCAGTATAAAGCAGCGTGAGAGAGGAGACCCAGCTCAGTATAAAGCAGCGTGAGAGGAGACCCAGCTCAGTATAAAGCAGCGTGAGAGGAGACCCAGCTCAGTATAAAGCAGCGTGAGAGGAGACCCAGCTCAGTATAAAGCAGCGTGTGAGAGGAGACCCAGCTCAGTATAAAGCAGCGTGAGAGAGGAGACCCAGCTCAGTATAAAGCAGCGTGAGAGGAGACCCAGCTCAGTATAAAGCAGCGTGAGAGGAGACCCAGCTCAGTATAAAGCAGCGTGAGAGGAGACCCAGCTCAGTATAAAGCAGCGTGTGAGGAGACCCAGCTCAGTATAAAGCAGCGTGAGAGAGGAGACCCAGCTCAGTATAAAGCAGAGTGAGAGGAGAGACCCAGCTCAGTATAAAGCAGCGTGAGAGGAGACCCAGCTCAGTATAAAGCAGCGTGAGAGAGGAGACCCAGCTCAGTATAAGGCAGCATGAGAGAGAGGAGACCCAGCTCAGTATAAAGCAGCGTGAGAGGAGACCCAGCTCAGTATAAAGCAGCGTGAGAGAGGAGACCCAGCTCAGTATAAAGCAGAGTGAGAGGAGACCCAGCTCAGTATAAAGCAGAGTGAGAGAGGAGACCCAGCTCAGTATAAAGCAGCGTGAGAGGAGACCCAGCTCAGTATAAAGCAGCGTGAGAGGAGACCCAGCTCAGTATAAAGCAGCGTGAGAGGAGACCCAGCTCAGTATAAAGCAGCGTGAGAGGAGACCCAGCTCAGTATAAAGCAGCGTGTGAGAGGAGACCCAGCTCAGTATAAAGCAGCGTGAGAGAGGAGACCCAGCTCAGTATAAAGCAGCGTGAGAGGAGACCCAGCTCAGTATAAAGCAGCGTGAGAGGAGACCCAGCTCAGTATAAAGCAGCGTGAGAGGAGACCCAGCTCAGTATAAAGCAGCGTGAGAGGAGACCCAGCTCAGTATAAAGCAGCGTGAGAGGAGACCCAGCTCAGTATAAAGCAGCGTGAGAGAGGAGACCCAGCTCAGTATAAAGCAGCGTGTGAGAGGAGACCCAGCTCAGTATAAAGCAGCGTGAGAGGAGACCCAGCTCAGTATAAAGCAGCGTGAGAGGAGACCCAGCTCAGTATAAAGCAGCGTGAGAGAGGAGACCCAGCTCAGTATAAAGCAGCGTGTGAGAGGAGACCCAGCTCAGTATAAAGCAGCGTGAGAGAGGAGACCCAGCTCAGTATAAAGCAGCGTGAGAGAGGAGACCCAGCTCAGTATAAAGCAGAGTGAGAGGAGACCCAGCTCAGTATAAAGCAGCGTGAGAGAGGAGACCCAGCTCAGTATAAAGCAGCGTGAGAGGAGACCCAGCTCAGTATAAAGCAGCGTGAGAGAGGAGACCCAGCTCAGTATAAGGCAGCATGAGAGAGAGGAGACCCAGCTCAGTATAAAGCAGAGTGAGAGGAGACCCAGCTCAGTATAAAGCAGCGTGAGAGGAGACCCAGCTCAGTATAAAGCAGCGTGAGAGAGGAGACCCAGCTCAGTATAAGGCAGCATGAGAGAGAGGAGACCCAGCTCAGTATAAAGCAGCGTGAGAGGAGACCCAGCTCAGTATAAAGCAGCGTGAGAGAGGAGACCCAGCTCAGTATAAAGCAGCATGAGAGAGGAGACCCAGCTCAGTATAAAGCAGAGTGAGAGGAGACCCAGCTCAGTATAAAGCAGCGTGAGAGGAGACCCAGCTCAGTATAAAGCAGCGTGAGAGGAGACCCAGCTCAGTATAAAGCAGCGTGAGAGAGGAGACCCAGCTCAGTATAAAGCAGCGTGAGAGAGGAGACCCAGCTCAGTATAAAGCAGCGTGTGAGAGGAGACCCAGCTCAGTATAAAGCAGCGTGAGAGGAGACCCAGCTCAGTATAAAGCAGCGTGAGAGGAGACCCAGCTCAGTATAAAGCAGCGTGAGAGGAGACCCAGCTCAGTATAAAGCAGCGTGAGAGGAGACCCAGCTCAGTATAAAGCAGCGTGAGAGGAGACCCAGCTCAGTATAAAGCAGCGTGAGAGAGGAGACCCAGCTCAGTATAAAGCAGCGTGAGAGAGGAGACCCAGCTCAGTATAAAGCAGCGTGAGAGGAGACCCAGCTCAGTATAAAGCAGAGTGAGAGAGGAGACCCAGCTCAGTATAAAGCAGCGTGAGAGGAGACCCAGCTCAGTATAAAGCAGCGTGAGAGGAGACCCAGCTCAGTATAAAGCAGCGTGAGAGGAGACCCAGCTCAGTATAAAGCAGCGTGAGAGAGAGACCCAGCTCAGTATAAAGCAGCGTGAGAGAGGAGACCCAGCTCAGTATAAAGCAGCGTGTGAGAGGAGACCCAGCTCAGTATAAAGCAGCGTGAGAGGAGACCCAGCTCAGTATAAAGCAGCGTGAGAGGAGACCCAGCTCAGTATAAAGCAGAGTGTGAGAGGAGACCCAGCTCAGTATAAAGCAGCGTGAGAGAGGAGACCCAGCTCAGTATAAAGCAGCGTGAGAGGAGACCCAGCTCAGTATAAAGCAGACGAGAGGAGACCCAGCTCAGTATAAAGCAGCGTGAGAGGAGACCCAGCTCAGTATAAAGCAGAGTGAGAGGAGACCCAGCTCAGTATAAAGCAGCGTGAGAGGAGACCCAGCTCAGTATAAAGCAGCGTGAGAGGAGACCCAGCTCAGTATAAAGCAGCGTGAGAGGAGACCCAGCTCAGTATAAAGCAGCGTGAGAGGAGACCCAGCTCAGTATAAAGCAGCGTGAGAGGAGACCCAGCTCAGTATAAAGCAGCGTGAGAGAGGAGACCCAGCTCAGTATAAAGCAGCGTGAGAGGAGACCCAGCTCAGTATAAAGCAGCGTGAGAGAGGAGACCCAGCTCAGTATAAAGCAGCGTGTGAGAGGAGACCCAGCTCAGTATAAAGCAGCGTGAGAGGAGACCCAGCTCAGTATAAAGCAGCGTGAGAGAGGAGACCCAGCTCAGTATAAAGCAGCGTGAGAGACGAGACCCAGCTCAGTATAAAGCAGCATGAGAGGAGACCCAGCTCAGTATAAAGCAGCGTGTGAGAGGAGACCCAGCTCAGTATAAAGCAGCGTGAGAGAGGAGACCCAGCTCAGTATAAAGCAGCGTGAGAGAGGAGACCCAGCTCAGTATAAAGCAGCGTGTGAGAGGAGACCCAGCTCAGTATAAAGCAGCGTGAGAGAGGAGACCCAGCTCAGTATAAAGCAGCGTGAGAGAGGAGACCCAGCTCAGTATAAAGCAGCGTGAGGAGGAGACCCAGCTCAGTATAAAGCAGCGTGAGAGGAGACCCAGCTCAGTATAAAGCAGAGTGAGAGAGGAGACCCAGCTCAGTATAAAGCAGCGTGAGAGAGGAGACCCAGCTCAGTATAAAGCAGCGTGAGAGGAGACCCAGCTCAGTATAAAGCAGCGTGAGAGGAGACCCAGCTCAGTATAAAGCAGCGTGAGAGGAGACCCAGCTCAGTATAAAGCAGCGTGAGAGAGGAGACCCAGCTCAGTATAAAGCAGCGTGAGAGGAGACCCAGCTCAGTATAAAGCAGCGTGAGAGAGGAGACCCAGCTCAGTATAAAGCAGCGTGTGAGAGGAGACCCAGCTCAGTATAAAGCAGCGTGTGAGAGGAGACCCAGCTCAGTATAAAGCAGAGTGAGAGGAGACCCAGCTCAGTATAAAGCAGCATGAGAGAGGAGACCCAGCTCAGTATAAAGCAGCGTGTGAGAGGAGACCCAGCTCAGTATAAAGCAGCGTGAGAGGAGACCCAGCTCAGTATAAAGCAGCGTGAGAGAGGAGACCCAGCTCAGTATAAAGCAGCATGAGAGACGAGACCCAGCTCAGTATAAAGCAGCATGAGAGACGAGACCCAGCTCAGTATAAAGCAGCGTGAGAGGAGACCCAGCTCAGTATAAAGCAGCGTGAGAGGAGACCCAGCTCAGTATAAAGCAGCGTGAGAGGAGACCCAGCTCAGTATAAAGCAGCGTGTGAGAGGAGACCCAGCTCAGTATAAAGCAGCGTGAGAGAGGAGACCCAGCTCAGTATAAAGCAGCGTGAGAGAGGAGACCCAGCTCAGTATAAAGCAGCGTGAGAGGAGACCCAGCTCAGTATAAAGCAGCGTGAGAGAGGAGACCCAGCTCAGTATAAAGCAGAGTGAGAGAGGAGACCCAGCTCAGTATAAAGCAGCGTGAGAGGAGACCCAGCTCAGTATAAAGCAGCGTGAGAGGAGACCCAGCTCAGTATAAAGCAGAGTGAGAGAGGAGACCCAGCTCAGTATAAAGCAGCGTGAGAGAGGAGACCCAGCTCAGTATAAAGCAGCGTGAGAGGAGACCCAGCTCAGTATAAAGCAGCGTGAGAGGAGACCCAGCTCAGTATAAAGCAGCGTGAGAGGAGACCCAGCTCAGTATAAAGCAGCGTGAGAGAGGAGACCCAGCTCAGTATAAAGCAGCACGAGAGGAGACCCAGCTCAGTATAAAGCAGCGTGAGAGAGGAGACCCAGCTCAGTATAAAGCAGCGTGTGAGAGGAGACCCAGCTCAGTATAAAGCAGCGTGTGAGAGGAGACCCAGCTCAGTATAAAGCAGCGTGAGAGGAGACCCAGCTCAGTATAAAGCAGCGTGAGAGGAGAGACCCAGCTCAGTATAAAGCAGCGTGAGAGGAGACCCAGCTCAGTATAAAGCAGCGTTAGAGGAGACCCAGCTCAGTATAAAGCAACACGAGAGGAGAGACCCAGCTCAATATAAAGCAGTGTGAGAGGAGACCCAGCTCAGTATAAAGCAGCGTGAGAGAGGATACCCAGCTCAGTATAAAGCAGCGTGAGAGGAGACCCAGCTCAGTATTAAGCAGCGTTCGAGGAGACCCAGCTCAGTATAAAGCAACACGAGAGGAGAGACCCAGCTCAGTATAAAGCAGCGTGAGAGGAGACCCAGCTCAGTATAAAGCAGCGTGAGAGAGGAGACCCAGCTCAGTATAAAGCAGCGTGAGAGAGGAGACCCAGCTCAGTATAAAGCAGAGTGAGAGAGGAGACCCAGCTCAGTATAAAGCAGCGTGAGAGGAGACCCAGCTCAGTATAAAGCAGCGTGAGAGGAGACCCAGCTCAGTATAAAGCAGCGTGAGAGGAGACCCAGCTCAGTATAAAGCAGCGTGAGAGGAGACCCAGCTCAGTATAAAGCAGCGTGAGAGGAGACCCAGCTCAGTATAAAGCAGCGTGTGAGAGGAGACCCAGCTCAGTATAAAGCAGCGTGAGAGGAGACCCAGCTCAGTATAAAGCAGCGTGAGAGGAGACCCAGCTCAGTATAAAGCAGCGTGTGAGAGGAGACCCAGCTCAGTATAAAGCAGCGTGAGAGGAGAGCCAGCTCATTATAAAGCAGCGTGAGAGGAGAGCCAGCTCAGTATAAAGCAGCGTGAGAGGAGACCTAGCTCAGTATAAAGCAGCGTGTGAGGAGACCCAGCTCAGTATAAAGCAGCGTGAGAGGAGACCCAGCTCAGTATAAAGCAGCACGAGAGGAGACCCAGCTCAGTATAAAGCAGCGTGAGAGGAGACCCAGCTCAGTATAAAGCAGCGTGTGAGAGGAGACCCAGCTCAGTATAAAGCAGCGTGTGAGAGGAGACCCAGCTCAGTATAAAGCAGCGTGAGAGGAGACCCAGCTCAGTATAAAGCAACACGAGAGGAGAGACCCAGCTCAGTATAAAGCAGCGTGAGAGGAGACCCAGCTCAGTATAAAGCAGCGTGAGAGGAGACCCAGCTCAGTATTAAGCAGCGTGAGAGGAGACCCAGCTCAGTATAAAGCAGCGTGAGAGGAGACCCAGCTCAGTATAAAGCAGCGTGAGAGAGGAGACCCAGCTCAGTATAAAGCAGCGTGTGAGAGGAGACCCAGCTCAGTATAAAGCAGCGTGAGAGAGGAGACCCAGCTCATTATAAAGCAGCGTGAGAGAGGAGACCCAGTTCAGTATAAAGCAGAGTGAGAGGAGACCCAGCTCAGTATAAAGCAGCGTGAGAGAGGAGACCCAGCTCAGTATAAAGCAGCGTGAGAGGAGACCCAGCTCAGTATAAAGCAGCGTGAGAGAGGAGACCCAGCTCAGTATAAGGCAGCATGAGAGAGGAGACCCAGCTCAGTATAAAGCAGAGTGAGAGGAGACCCAGCTCAGTATAAAGCAGCGTGAGAGGAGACCCAGCTCAGTATAAAGCAGAGTGAGAGAGGAGACCCAGCTCAGTATAAAGCAGCGTGAGAGGAGACCCAGCTCAGTATAAAGCAGCGTGAGAGGAGACCCAGCTCAGTATAAAGCAGCGTGAGAGGAGACCCAGCTCAGTATAAAGCAGCGTGTGAGAGGAGAGACCCAGCTCAGTATAAAGCAGCGTGAGAGAGGAGACCCAGCTCAGTATAAAGCAGCGTGAGAGAGGAGACCCAGCTCAGTATAAAGCAGCGTGAGAGGAGAACCAGCTCAGTATAAAGCAGCGTGAGAGGAGACCCAGCTCAGTATAAAGCAGCGTGAGAGAGGAGACCCAGCTCAGTATAAAGCAGCGTGAGAGGAGACCCAGCTCAGTATAAAGCAGAACGAGAGGAGACCCAGCTCAGTATAAAGCAGCGTGAGAGGAGACCCAGCTCAGTATAAAGCAGCGTGAGAGGAGACCCAGCTCAGTATAAAGCAGCGTGAGAGGAGACCCAGCTCAGTATAAAGCAGCGTGAGAGGAGACCCAGCTCAGTATAAAGCAGCGTGAGAGGAGACCCAGCTCAGTATAAAGCAGCGTGAGAGGAGACCCAGCTCAGTATAAAGCAGCGTGAGAGGAGACCCAGCTCAGTATAAAGCAGCGTGAGAGAGGAGACCCAGCTCAGTATAAAGCAGCGTGAGAGAGGAGACCCAGCTCAGTATAAAGCAGCGTGAGAGGAGACCCAGCTCAGTATAAAGCAGCGTGAGAGGAGACCCAGCTCAGTATAAAGCAGCGTGAGAGGAGACCCAGCTCAGTATAAAGCAGCGTGAGAGAGGAGACCCAGCTCAGTATAAAGCAGCGTGAGAGACGAGACCCAGCTCAGTATAAAGCAGCGTGAGAGGAGACCCAGCTCAGTATAAAGCAGCGTGTGAGAGGAGACCCAGCTCAGTATAAAGCAGCGTGAGAGAGGAGACCCAGCTCAGTATAAAGCAGCGTGAGAGAGGAGACCCAGCTCAGTATAAAGCAGCGTGTGAGAGGAGACCCAGCTCAGTATAAAGCAGCGTGAGAGAGGAGACCCAGCTCAGTATAAAGCAGAGTGAGAGAGGAGACCCAGCTCAGTATAAAGCAGCGTGATGGAGGAGACCCAGCTCATTATAAAGCAGCGTGAGAGGAGACCCAGCTCAGTATAATGCAGAGTGAGAGAGGAGACCCAGCTCAGTATAAAGCAGCGTGAGAGAGGAGACCCAGCTCATTATAAAGCAGCGTGAGAGGAGACCCAGCTCAGTATAAAGCAGCACGAGAGGAGACCCAGCTCAGTATAAAGCAGCGTGAGAGGAGACCCAGCTCAGTATAAAGCAGCGTGAGAGAGGAGACCCAGCTCAGTATAAAGCAGCACGAGAGGAGACCCAGCTCAGTATAAAGCAGCGTGAGAGAGGAGACCCAGCTCAGTATAAAGCAGCGTGTGAGAGGAGACCCAGCTCAGTATAAAGCAGCGTGTGAGAGGAGACCCAGCTCAGTATAAAGCAGCGTGAGAGGAGACCCAGCTCAGTATAAAGCAGCGTGAGAGGAGACCCAGCTCAGTATAAAGCAGCGTGAGAGAGGAGACCCAGCTCAGTATAAAGCAGCGTGAGAGAGAGACCCAGCTCAGTATAAAGCAGCGTGAGAGAGAGACCCAGCTCAGTATAAAGCAGCGTGAGAGGAGACCCAGCTCAGTATAAAGCAGAGTGAGAGGAGACCCAGCTCAGTATAAAGCAGCGTGAGAGGAGACCCAGCTCAGTATAGAGCAGCGTGAGAGAGGAGACCCAGCTCAGTATAAAGCAGCGTGAGAGGAGACCCAGCTCAGTATAAAGCAGCGTGAGAGGAGACCCAGCTCAGTATAAAGCAGCGTGAGAGAGGAGACCCAGCTCAGTATAAAGCAGCGTGAGAGGAGACCCAGCTCAGTATAAAGCAGCGTGAGAGGAGACCCAGCTCAGTATAAAGCAGCGTGAGAGGAGACCCAGCTCAGTATAAAGCAGCGTGTGAGAGGAGACCCAGCTCAGTATAAAGCAGCGTGAGAGAGGAGACCCAGCTCAGTATAAAGCAACGTGAGAGGAGAGACCCAGCTCAGTATAAAGCAGCGTGAGAGGAGACCCAGCTCAGTATAAAGCAGCGTGAGAGGAGACCCAGCTCAGTATAAAGCAGCGTGTGAGAGGAGACCCAGCTCAGTATAAAGCAGCGTGAGAGAGGAGACCCAGCTCAGTATAAAGCAGCGTGAGAGGAGACCCAGCTCAGTATAAAGCAGAACGAGAGGAGACCCAGCTCAGTATAAAGCAGCGTGAGAGGAGACCCAGCTCAGTATAAAGCAGCGTGAGAGGAGACCCAGCTCAGTATAAAGCAGCGTGAGAGGAGACCCAGCTCAGTATAAAGCAGCGTGAGAGGAGACCCAGCTCAGTATAAAGCAGCGTGAGAGGAGACCCAGCTCAGTATAAAGCAGCGTGAGAGGAGACCCAGCTCAGTATAAAGCAGCGTGAGAGGAGACCCAGCTCAGTATAAAGCAGCGTGAGAGAGGAGACCCAGCTCAGTATAAAGCAGCGTGAGAGAGGAGACCCAGCTCAGTATAAAGCAGCGTGAGAGAGGAGACCCAGCTCAGTATAAAGCAGCGTGTGAGAGGAGACCCAGCTCAGTATAAAGCAGCGTGAGAGGAGACCCAGCTCAGTATAAAGCAGCGTGAGAGAGGAGACCCAGCTCAGTATAAAGCAGCGTGAGAGGAGACCCAGCTCAGTATAAAGCAGCGTGAGAGGAGACCCAGCTCAGTATAAAGCAGCGTGTGAGAGGAGACCCAGCTCAGTATAAAGCAGCGTGAGAGAGGAGACCCAGCTCAGTATAAAGCAGCGTGTGAGAGGAGACCCAGCTCAGTATAAAGCAGCGTGAGAGGAGACCCAGCTCAGTATAAAGCAGCGTGAGAGGAGACCCAGCTCAGTATAAAGCAGCGTGAGGAGGAGACCCAGCTCAGTATAAAGCAGCGTGAGAGGAGACCCAGCTCAGTATAAAGCAGCGTGAGAGGAGACCCAGCTCAGTATAAAGCAGCGTGAGAGGAGACCCAGCTCAGTATAAAGCAGCGTGAGAGAGGAGACCCAGCTCAGTATAAAGCAGCGTGAGAGGAGACCCAGCTCAGTATAAAGCAGCGTGAGAGAGGAGACCCAGCTCAGTATAAAGCAGCGTGTGAGAGGAGACCCAGCTCAGTATAAAGCAGCGTGAGAGGAGACCCAGCTCAGTATAAAGCAGCGTGAGAGGAGACCCAGCTCAGTATAAAGCAGCGTGAGAGGAGACCCAGCTCAGTATAAAGCAGCGTGAGAGAGGAGACCCAGCTCAGTATAAAGCAGCGTGAGAGAGAGACCCAGCTCAGTATAAAGCAGCGTGAGAGAGAGACCCAGCTCAGTATAAAGCAGCGTGAGAGGAGACCCAGCTCAGTATAAAGCAGCGTGAGAGGAGACCCAGCTCAGTATAAAGCAGCGTGAGAGGAGACCCAGCTCAGTATAAAGCAGCGTGAGAGAGGAGACCCAGCTCAGTATAAAGCAGCGTGAGAGGAGACCCAGCTCAGTATAAAGCAGCGTGAGAGGAGACCCAGCTCAGTATAAAGCAGCGTGTGAGAGGAGACCCAGCTCAGTATAAAGCAGCGTGAGAGAGGAGACCCAGCTCAGTATAAAGCAGCGTGAGAGAGGAGACCCAGCTCAGTATAAAGCAGCGTGTGAGAGGAGACCCAGCTCAGTATAAAGCAGCGTGAGAGAGGAGACCCAGCTCAGTATAAAGCAGCGTGAGAGAGGAGACCCAGCTCAGTATAAAGCAGCGTGAGAGGAGACCCAGCTCAGTATAAAGCAGCGTGAGAGGAGACCCAGCTCAGTATAAAGCAGCGTGAGAGAGGAGACCCAGCTCAGTATAAAGCAGCGTGAGAGAGGAGACCCAGCTCAGTATAAAGCAGCGTGAGAGGAGACCCAGCTCAGTATAAAGCAGCGTGAGAGGAGACCCAGCTCAGTATAAAGCAGCGTGAGAGGAGACCCAGCTCAGTATAAAGCAGCGTGAGAGAGGAGACCCAGCTCAGTATAAAGCAGCGAGAGAGGAGACCCAGCTCAGTATAAAGCAGCGTGAGAGAGGAGACCCAGCTCAGTATAAAGCAGCGTGTGAGAGGAGACCCAGCTCAGTATAAAGCAGCGTGTGAGAGGAGACCCAGCTCAGTATAAAGCAGCGTGAGAGGAGACCCAGCTCAGTATAAAGCAGCGTGAGAGGAGACCCAGCTCAGTATAAAGCAGCGTGAGAGGAGACCCAGCTCAGTATAAAGCAGCGTGAGAGGAGACCCAGCTCAGTATAAAGCAGCGTGAGAGAGGAGACCCAGCTCAGTATAAAGCAGCGTGTGAGAGGAGACCCAGCTCAGTATAAAGCAGCGTGTGAGAGGAGACCCAGCTCAGTATAAAGCAGAGTGAGAGGAGACCCAGCTCAGTATAAAGCAGCGTGAGAGGAGACCCAGCTCAGTATAAAGCAGCGTGAGAGAGGAGACCCAGCTCAGTATAAAGCAGCGTGAGAGACGAGACCCAGCTCAGTATAAAGCAGCATGAGAGACGAGACCCAGCTCAGTATAAAGCAGCGTGAGAGGAGACCCAGCTCAGTATAAAGCAGAGTGTGAGAGGAGACCCAGCTCAGTATAAAGCAGCGTGAGAGGAGACCCAGCTCAGTATAAAGCAGCGTGAGAGAGGAGACCCAGCTCAGTATAAAGCAGCGTGAGAGGAGACCCAGCTCAGTATAAAGCAGCGTGAGAGGAGACCCAGCTCAGTATAAAGCAGCGTGTGAGAGGAGACCCAGCTCAGTATAAAGCAGCGTGAGAGAGGAGACCCAGCTCAGTATAAAGCAGCGTGAGAGAGGAGACCCAGCTCAGTATAAAGCAGCGTGTGAGAGGAGACCCAGCTCAGTATAAAGCAGCGTGAGAGAGGAGACCCAGCTCAGTATAAAGCAGAGTGAGAGAGGAGACCCAGCTCAGTATAAAGCAGCGTGAGAGGAGACCCAGCTCAGTATAAAGCAGCGTGAGAGGAGACCCAGCTCAGTATAATGCAGAGTGAGAGAGGAGACCCAGCTCAGTATAAAGCAGCGTGAGAGAGGAGACCCAGCTCATTATAAAGCAGCGTGAGAGGAGACCCAGCTCAGTATAAAGCAGCACGAGAGGAGACCCAGCTCAGTATAAAGCAGCGTGAGAGGAGACCCAGCTCAGTATAAAGCAGCGTGAGAGAGGAGACCCAGCTCAGTATAAAGCAGCACGAGAGGAGACCCAGCTCAGTATAAAGCAGCGTGAGAGAGGAGACCCAGCTCAGTATAAAGCAGCGTGTGAGAGGAGACCCAGCTCAGTATAAAGCAGCGTGTGAGAGGAGACCCAGCTCAGTATAAAGCAGCGTGAGAGGAGACCCAGCTCAGTATAAAGCAGCGTGAGAGGAGACCCAGCTCAGTATAAAGCAGCGTGAGAGGAGACCCAGCTCAGTATAAAGCAGCGTGTGAGGAGACCCAGCTCAGTATAAAGCAGCGTGTGAGAGGAGAGACCCAGCTCAGTATAAAGCAGCGTGAGAGAGGAGACCCAGCTCAGTATAAAGCAGAGTGAGAGGAGACCCAGCTCAGTATAAAGCAGCGTTAGAGGAGACCCAGCTCAGTATAAAGCAACACGAGAGGAGAGACCCAGCTCAGTATAAAGCAGCGTGAGAGGAGACCCAGCTCAGTATAAAGCAGCGTTAGAGGAGACCCAGCTCAGTATAAAGCAACACGAGAGGAGAGACCCAGCTCAATATAAAGCAGTGTGAGAGGAGACCCAGCTCAGTATAAAGCAGCGTGAGAGAGGATACCCAGCTCAGTATAAAGCAGCGTGAGAGGAGACCCAGCTCAGTATTAAGCAGCGTTAGAGGAGACCCAGCTCAGTATAAAGCAACACGAGAGGAGAGACCCAGCTCAGTATAAAGCAGCGTGAGAGGAGACCCAGCTCAGTATAAAGCAGCGTGAGAGAGGAGACCCAGCTCAGTATAAAGCAGCGTGAGAGAGGAGACCCAGCTCAGTATAAAGCAGTGTGAGAGAGGAGACCCAGCTCAGTATAAAGCAGCGTGAGAGGAGACCCAGCTCAGTATAAAGCAGCGTGAGAGGAGACCCAGCTCAGTATAAAGCAGCGTGAGAGGAGACCCAGCTCAGTATAAAGCAGCGTGAGAGGAGACCCAGCTCAGTATAAAGCAGCGTGAGAGGAGACCCAGCTCAGTATAAAGCAGCGTGTGAGAGGAGACCCAGCTCAGTATAAAGCAGCGTGAGAGGAGACCCAGCTCAGTATAAAGCAGCGTGAGAGGAGACCCAGCTCAGTATAAAGCAGCGTGTGAGAGGAGACCCAGCTCAGTATAAAGCAGCGTGAGAGGAGAGCCAGCTCAGTATAAAGCAGCGTGAGAGGAGAGCCAGCTCAGTATAAAGCAGCGTGAGAGGAGACCCAGCTCAGTATAAAGCAGCGTGAGAGGAGACCCAGCTCAGTATAAAGCAGCGTGAGAGGAGACCCAGCTCAGTATAAAGCAGCACGAGAGGAGACCCAGCTCAGTATAAAGCAGCGTGAGAGGAGACCCAGCTCAGTATAAAGCAGCGTGTGAGAGGAGACCCAGCTCAGTATAAAGCAGCGTGTGAGAGGAGACCCAGCTCAGTATAAAGCAGCGTGAGAGGAGACCCAGCTCAGTATAAAGCAGCGTGAGAGGAGACCCAGCTCAGTATAAAGCAGCGTGAGAGAGGAGACCCAGCTCAGTATAAAGCCGAGTGAGAGGAGACCCAGCTCAGTATAAAGCAGCGTGAGAGAGGAGACCCAGCTCAGTATAAAGCAGCGTGAGAGACGAGACCCAGCTCAGTATAAAGCAGCGTGAGAGAGGAGACCCAGCTCAGTATAAAGCAGCGTGAGAGAGGAGACCCAGCTCATTATAAAGCAGCGTGAGAGGAGAGCCAGCTCAGTATAAAGCAGCGTGAGAGGAGACCCAGCTCAGTATAAAGCAGCGTGTGAGAGGAGACCCAGCTCAGTATAAAGCAGCGTGAGAGAGGAGACCCAGCTCAGTATAAAGCAGCGTGAGAGGAGACCCAGCTCAGTATAAAGCAGCGTGAGAGGAGACCCAGCTCAGTATAAAGCAGCGTGAGAGAGGAGACCCAGCTCAGTATAAAGCAGCGTGAGAGAGGAGACCCAGCTCATTATAAAGCAGCGTGAGAGGAGACCCAGCTCAGTATAAAGCAGAGTGAGAGAGGAGACCCAGCTCAGTATAAAGCAGCGTGAGAGGAGACCCAGCTCAGTATAAAGCAGCGTGAGAGGAGACCCAGCTCAGTATAAAGCAGAGTGAGAGGAGACCCAGCTCAGTATAAAGCAGCGTGAGAGAGGAGACCCAGCTCAGTATAAAGCAGCGTGTGAGAGGAGACCCAGCTCAGTATAAAGCAGCGTGAGAGGAGACCCAGCTCAGTATAAAGCAGCGTGAGAGAGGAGACCCAGCTCAGTATAAAGCAGCGTGAGAGAGGAGACCCAGCTCAGTATAAAGCAGCGTGAGAGGAGACCCAGCTCAGTATAAAGCAGCGTGAGAGGAGACCCAGCTCAGTATAAAGCAGCGTGTGAGAGGAGACCCAGCTCAGTATAAAGCAGCGTGAGAGGAGACCCAGCTCAGTATAAAGCAGCGTGAGAGGAGACCCAGCTCAGTATAAAGCAGCGTGAGAGGAGACCCAGCTCAGTATAAAGCAGCGTGAGAGGAGACCCAGCTCAGTATAAAGCAGCGTGAGAGGAGACCCAGCTCAGTATAAAGCAGCGTGAGAGGAGACCCAGCTCAGTATAAAGCAGCGTGAGAGGAGACCCAGCTCAGTATAAAGCAGCGTGTGAGAGGAGACCCAGCTCAGTATAAAGCAGCGTGAGAGGAGACCCAGCTCAGTATAAAGCAGCGTGAGAGGAGACCCAGCTCAGTATAAAGCAGCGTGAGAGGAGACCTAGCTCAGTATAAAGCAGCGTGAGAGGAGACCCAGCTCAGTATAAAGCAGCGTGAGAGGAGACCCAGCTCAGTATAAAGCAGCGTGAGAGGAGACCCAGCTCAGTATAAAGCAGCGTGAGAGGAGACCCAGCTCAGTATAAAGCAGCGTGTGAGAGGAGACCCAGCTCAGTATAAAGCAGCGTGTGAGAGGAGACCCAGCTCAGTATAAAGCAGCGTGAGAGGAGACCCAGCTCAGTATAAAGCAGCGTGAGGAGAGACCCAGCTCAGTATAAAGCAGCGTGAGAGGAGACCCAGCTCAGTATAAAGCAGCGTGAGAGAGGAGACCCAGCTCAGTATAAAGCAGCGTGTGAGAGGAGACCCAGCTCAGTATAAAGCAGCGTGAGAGAGGAGACCCAGCTCAGTATAAAGCAGCGTGAGAGAGGAGACCCAGCTCAGTATAAAGCAGAGTGAGAGGAGACCCAGCTCAGTATAAAGCAGCGTGAGAGAGGAGACCCAGCTCAGTATAAAGCAGCGTGAGAGGAGACCCAGCTCAGTATAAAGCAGCGTGAGAGAGGAGACCCAGCTCAGTATAAAGCAGCGTGAGAGAGGAGACCCAGCTCAGTATAAAGCAGAGTGAGAGGAGACCCAGCTCAGTATAAAGCAGCGTGAGAGGAGACCCAGCTCAGTATAAAGCAGAGTGAGAGAGGAGACCCAGCTCAGTATAAAGCAGCGTGAGAGGAGACCCAGCTCAGTATAAAGCAGCGTGAGAGGAGACCCAGCTCAGTATAAAGCAGCGTGAGAGGAGACCCAGCTCAGTATAAAGCAGCGTGTGAGAGGAGAGACCCAGCTCAGTATAAAGCAGCGTGAGAGAGGAGACCCAGCTCAGTATAAAGCAGCGTGTGAGAGGAGAGACCCAGCTCAGTATAAAGCAGCGTGAGAGGAGACCCAGCTCAGTATAAAGCAGCGTGAGAGGAGACCCAGCTCAGTATAAAGCAGAGTGTGAGAGGAGACCCAGCTCAGTATAAAGCAGCGTGAGAGAGGAGACCCAGCTCAGTATAAAGCAGCGTGAGAGGAGACCCAGCTCAGTATAAAGCAGCGTGAGAGGAGACCCAGCTCAGTATAAAGCAGCGTGAGAGGAGACCCAGCTCAGTATAAAGCAGCGTGAGAGGAGACCCAGCTCAGTATAAAGCAGCGTGAGAGGAGACCCAGCTCAGTATAAAGCAGCGTGAGAGGAGACCCAGCTCAGTATAAAGCAGCGTGAGAGGAGACCCAGCTCAGTATAAAGCAGCGTGTGAGGAGACCCAGCTCAGTATAAAGCAGCGTGAGAGGAGACCCAGCTCAGTATAAAGCAGCGTGAGAGAGGAGACCCAGCTCAGTATAAAGCCGAGTGAGAGACGAGACCCAGCTCAGTATAAAGCAGCAGTGAGAGGAGACCCAGCTCAGTATAAAGCAGCGTGTGAGAGGAGACCCAGCTCAGTATAAAGCAGCGTGAGAGGAGACCCAGCTCAGTATAAAGCAGCGTGAGAGAGGAGACCCAGCTCAGTATAAAGCAGCGTGAGAGAGAGACCCAGCTCAGTATAAAGCAGCGTGAGAGGAGACCCAGCTCAGTATAAAGCAGCGTGTGAGAGGAGACCCAGCTCAGTATAAAGCAGCGTGAGAGAGGAGACCCAGCTCAGTATAAAGCAGCGTGAGAGAGGAGACCCAGCTCAGTATAAAGCAGCGTGTGAGAGGAGACCCAGCTCAGTATAAAGCAGCGTGAGAGAGGAGACCCAGCTCAGTATAAAGCAGAGTGAGAGAGGAGACCCAGCTCAGTATAAAGCAGCGTGAGGAGGAGACCCAGCTCAGTATAAAGCAGCGTGAGAGGAGACCCAGCTCAGTATAAAGCAGAGTGAGAGAGGAGACCCAGCTCAGTATAAAGCAGCGTGAGAGAGAGACCCAGCTCAGTATAAAGCAGCGTGAGAGGAGACCCAGCTCAGTATAAAGCAGCACGAGAGGAGACCCAGCTCAGTATAAAGCAGCGTGAGAGGAGACCCAGCTCAGTATAAAGCAGCGTGAGAGAGGAGACCCAGCTCAGTATAAAGCAGCGTGAGAGGAGACCCAGCTCAGTATAAAGCAGCGTGAGAGAGGAGACCCAGCTCAGTATAAAGCAGCGTGTGAGAGGAGACCCAGCTCAGTATAAAGCAGCGTGTGAGAGGAGACCCAGCTCAGTATAAAGCCGAGTGAGAGGAGACCCAGCTCAGTATAAAGCAGCGTGAGAGGAGACCCAGCTCAGTATAAAGCAGCGTGAGAGAGGAGACCCAGCTCAGTATAAAGCAGCATGAGAGAGAGACCCAGCTCAGTATAAAGCAGCGTGAGAGAGGAGACCCAGCTCAGTATAAAGCAGCGTGAGAGGAGACCCAGCTCAGTATAAAGCAGCGTGAGAGAGGAGACCCAGCTCAGTATAAAGCAGCGTGAGAGAGAGACCCAGCTCAGTATAAAGCAGCGTGAGAGAGGAGACCCAGCTCAGTATAAAGCAGCGTGTGAGAGGAGACCCAGCTCAGTATAAAGCAGCGTGAGAGAGGAGACCCAGCTCAGTATAAAGCAGCGTGAGAGAGGAGACCCAGCTCAGTATAAAGCAGCGTGTGAGAGGAGACCCAGCTCAGTATAAAGCAGCGTGAGAGAGGAGACCCAGCTCAGTATAAAGCAGAGTGAGAGGAGACCCAGCTCAGTATAAAGCAGCGTGAGAGGAGACCCAGCTCAGTATAAAGCAGCGTGAGAGGAGACCCAGCTCAGTATAAAGCAGAGTGAGAGAGGAGACCCAGCTCAGTATAAAGCAGCGTGAGAGAGGAGACCCAGCTCAGTATAAAGCAGCGTGAGAGGAGACCCAGCTCAGTATAAAGCAGCACGAGAGGAGACCCAGCTCAGTATAAAGCAGCGTGAGAGGAGACCCAGCTCAGTATAAAGCAGCGTGAGAGAGGAGACCCAGCTCAGTATAAAGCAGCGAGAGAGGAGACCCAGCTCAGTATAAAGCAGCGTGAGAGGAGACCCAGCTCAGTATAAAGCAGCGTGTGAGAGGAGACCCAGCTCAGTATAAAGCAGCGTGAGAGAGGAGACCCAGCTCAGTATAAAGCAGCGTGAGAGGAGACCCAGCTCAGTATAAAGCAGCGTGAGAGGAGACCCAGCTCAGTATAAAGCAGCGTGAGAGGAGACCCAGCTCAGTATAAAGCAGCGTGAGAGGAGACCCAGCTCAGTATAAAGCAGCGTGTGAGAGGAGACCCAGCTCAGTATAAAGCAGCGTGAGAGAGGAGACCCAGCTCAGTATAAAGCAGCGTGAGAGGAGACCCAGCTCAGTATAAAGCAGCGTGAGAGGAGACCCAGCTCAGTATAAAGCAGCACGAGAGGAGAGACCCAGCTCAGTATAAAGCAGCGTGAGAGGAGACCCAGCTCAGTATAAAGCAGCGTGAGAGGAGACCCAGCTCAGTATAAAGCAGCCGTGAGAGGAGACCCAGCTCAGTATAAAGCAGCGTGAGAGGAGACCCAGCTCAGTATAAAGCAGCGTGAGAGAGGAGACCCAGCTCAGTATAAAGCAGCGTGAGAGGAGACCCAGCTCAGTATAAAGCAGCGTGAGAGGAGACCCAGCTCAGTATAAAGCAGCGTGAGAGGAGACCCAGCTCAGTATAAAGCAGCGTGAGAGGAGACCCAGCTCAGTATAAAGCAGCGTGAGAGAGGAGACCCAGCTCAGTATAAAGCAGCGTGTGAGAGGAGACCCAGCTCAGTATAAAGCAGCTGTGAGAGGAGACCCAGCTCAGTATAAAGCAGCGTGAGAGGAGACCCAGCTCAGTATAAAGCAGCGTGAGAGGAGACCCAGCTCAGTATAAAGCAGCGTGAGAGGAGACCCAGCTCAGTATAAAGCAGCGTGAGAGGAGACCCAGCTCAGTATAAAGCAGCGTGAGAGGAGACCCAGCTCAGTATAAAGCAGCGTGTGAGAGGAGACCCAGCTCAGTATAAAGCAGCGTGAGAGGAGACCCAGCTCAGTATAAAGCAGCGTGAGAGGAGACCCAGCTCAGTATAAAGCAGCGTGTGAGAGGAGACCCAGCTCAGTATAAAGCAGCGTGAGAGGAGAGCCCAGCTCAGTATAAAGCAGCGTGAGAGGAGAGCCCAGCTCAGTATAAAGCAGCGTGAGAGGAGACCCAGCTCAGTATAAAGCAGCGTGTGAGGAGACCCAGCTCAGTATAAAGCAGCGTGAGAGGAGACCCAGCTCAGTATAAAGCAGCGTGAGAGGAGACCCAGCTCAGTATAAAGCAGCGTGAGAGGAGACCCAGCTCAGTATAAAGCAGCGTGTGAGAGGAGACCCAGCTCAGTATAAAGCAGCGTGTGAGAGGAGACCCAGCTCAGTATAAAGCAGAGTGAGAGAGGAGACCCAGCTCAGTATAAAGCAGCGTGTGAGAGGAGACCCAGCTCAGTATAAAGCAGCGTGAGAGGAGAGCCCAGCTCAGTATAAAGCAGCGTGAGAGGAGAGCCAGCTCAGTATAAAGCAGCGTGAGAGGAGACCCAGCTCAGTATAAAGCAGCGTGAGAGGAGACCCAGCTCAGTATAAAGCAGCGTGAGAGGAGACCCAGCTCAGTATAAAGCAGCGTGAGAGGAGACCCAGCTCAGTATAAAGCAGCGTGAGAGGAGACCCAGCTCAGTATAAAGCAGCGTGTGAGAGGAGACCCAGCTCAGTATAAAGCAGCGTGTGAGAGGAGACCCAGCTCAGTATAAAGCAGCGTGAGAGAGGAGACCCAGCTCAGTATAAAGCAGCGTGAGAGGAGACCCAGCTCAGTATAAAGCAGCGTGAGAGGAGACCCAGCTCAGTATAAAGCAGCGTGAGAGGAGACCCAGCTCAGTATAAAGCAGCGTGAGAGGAGACCCAGCTCAGTATAAAGCAGCGTGAGAGGAGACCCAGCTCAGTATAAAGCAGCGTGTGAGAGGAGACCCAGCTCAGTATAAAGCAGCGTGAGAGGAGACCCAGCTCAGTATAAAGCAGCGTGAGAGGAGACCCAGCTCAGTATAAAGCAGCGTGTGAGAGGAGACCCAGCTCAGTATAAAGCAGCGTGAGAGGAGACCCAGCTCAGTATAAAGCAGCGTGAGAGGAGACCCAGCTCAGTATAAAGCAGCGTGAGAGGAGACCCAGCTCAGTATAAAGCAGCGTGAGAGGAGACCCAGCTCAGTATAAAGCAGCGTGTGAGAGGAGACCCAGCTCAGTATAAAGCAGCGTGAGAGGAGACCCAGCTCAGTATAAAGCAGCGTGAGAGGAGACCCAGCTCAGTATAAAGCAGCGTGAGAGGAGACCCAGCTCAGTATAAAGCAGCGTGAGAGAGGAGACCCAGCTCAGTATAAAGCAGAGTGAGAGGAGACCCAGCTCAGTATAAAGCAGCGTGAGAGAGGAGACCCAGCTCAGTATAAAGCAGCGTGAGAGAGAGACCCAGCTCAGTATAAAGCAGCGTGAGAGAGGAGACCCAGCTCAGTATAAAGCAGCGTGAGAGGAGACCCAGCTCAGTATAAAGCAGCGTGAGAGGAGACCCAGCTCAGTATAAAGCAGCGTGAGAGGAGACCCAGCTCAGTATAAAGCAGCGTGTGAGAGAGACCCAGCTCAGTATAAAGCAGCGTGGATGAGAGGAGAACCCAGCTCAGTATAAAGCAGCGGTGAGAGGAGACCCAGCTCAGTATAAAGCAGCGTGAGAGGAGACCCAGCTCAGTATAATGCAGAGTGAGAGAGGAGACCCAGCTCAGTATAAGCAGCGTGAGAGGGAGACCCAGCTTCAGTATAAGCAGCGTGAGAGGGAGACCAGCTCAGTATAACCAGAGCAGTAGTAAAGCAGCAGTGGAGAGACGAGCCAGCTCAGTATAAAGCCAGCGTGAGAGGAGAGCCCAGCTCAGTATAAAGCAGCGTGAGAGAGGAGACCCTGCTCAGTATAAAGCAGCGAGAGAGGAGACCCAGCTCAGTATAAAGCAGCGTGAGAGCGGAGACCCAGCTCAGTATAAAGCAGCGTGAGAGGAGACCCAGCTCAGTATAAAGCAGCGTGAGAGGAGACCCAGCTCAGTATAAAGCAGCGTGAGAGAGGAGACCCAGCTCAGTATAAAGCAGCGTGAGAGAGGAGACCCAGCTCAGTATAAAGCAGCGTGAGAGGAGACCCAGCTCAGTATAAAGCAGCGTGAGAGGAGACCCAGCTCAGTATAAAGCAGCGTGTGAGAGGAGACCCAGCTCAGTATAAAGCAGCGTGAGAGAGGAGACCCAGCTCAGTATAAAGCAGCGTGAGAGGAGACCCAGCTCAGTATAAAGCAGCGTGAGAGGAGACCCAGCTCAGTATAAAGCAGCGTGAGAGGAGACCCAGCTCAGTATAAAGCAGCGTGTGAGAGGAGACCCAGCTCAGTATAAAGCAGCGTGAGAGGAGACCCAGCTCAGTATAAAGCAGCGTGAGAGGAGACCCAGCTCAGTATAAAGCAGCGTGAGAGAGGAGACCCAGCTCAGTATAAAGCAGCGTGAGAGGAGACCCAGCTCAGTATAAAGCAGCGTGAGAGAGAGACCCAGCTCAGTATAAAGCAGCGTGAGAGGAGACCCAGCTCAGTATAAAGCAGCGTGAGAGGAGACCCAGCTCAGTATAAAGCAGCGTGAGAGGAGACCCAGCTCAGTATAAAGCAGCGTGAGAGGAGACCCAGCTCAGTATAAAGCAGCGTGAGAGGAGACCCAGCTCAGTATAAAGCAGCGTGTGAGAGGAGACCCAGCTCAGTATAAAGCAGCGTGTGAGAGGAGACCCAGCTCAGTATAAAGCAGCGTGAGAGGAGACCCAGCTCAGTATAAAGCAGCGTGAGAGGAGACCCAGCTCAGTATAAAGCAGCGTGAGAGGAGACCCAGCTCAGTATAAAGCAGCGTGAGAGAGGAGACCCAGCTCAGTATAAAGCAGCGTGTGAGAGGAGACCCAGCTCAGTATAAAGCAGCGTGAGAGAGGAGACCCAGCTCAGTATAAAGCAGCGTGAGAGAGGAGACCCAGCTCAGTATAAAGCAGCGTGAGAGGAGACCCAGCTCAGTATAAAGCAGCGTGAGAGAGGAGACCCAGCTCAGTATAAAGCAGCGTGAGAGGAGACCCAGCTCAGTATAAAGCAGCGTGAGAGAGGAGACCCAGCTCAGTATAAGCAGCGTGAGAGAGGAGACCCAGCTCAGTATAAAGCAGCGTGAGAGGAGACCCAGCTCAGTATAAAGCAGCGTGAGAGGAGACCCAGCTCAGTATAAAGCAGAGTGAGAGAGGAGACCCAGCTCAGTATAAAGCAGCGTGAGAGGAGACCCAGCTCAGTATAAAGCAGCGTGAGAGGAGACCCAGCTCAGTATAAAGCAGCGTGAGAGGAGACCCAGCTCAGTATAAAGCAGCGTGAGAGAGGAGACCCAGCTCAGTATAAAGCAGCGTGAGAGAGGAGACCCAGCTCAGTATAAAGCAGCGTGAGAGAGAGACCCAGCTCAGTATAAAGCAGCGTGAGAGGAGACCCAGCTCAGTATAAAGCAGCGTGAGAGGAGACCCAGCTCAGTATAAAGCAGCGTGTGAGAGGAGACCCAGCTCAGTATAAAGCAGCGTGAGAGAGGAGACCCAGCTCAGTATAAAGCAGCGTGAGAGGAGACCCAGCTCAGTATAAAGCAGCGTGAGAGGAGACCCAGCTCAGTATAAAGCAGCGTGAGAGGAGACCCAGCTCAGTATAAAGCAGCGTGAGAGAGGAGACCCAGCTCAGTATAAAGCAGCGTGAGAGGAGACCCAGCTCAGTATAAAGCAGCGTGAGAGGAGACCCAGCTCAGTATAAAGCAGCGTGAGAGGAGACCCAGCTCAGTATAAAGCAGCGTGAGAGGAGACCCAGCTCAGTATAAAGCAGCGTGAGAGGAGACCCAGCTCAGTATAAAGCAGCGTGAGAGAGGAGACCCAGCTCAGTATAAAGCAGCGTGAGAGGAGACCCAGCTCAGTATAAAGCAGCGTGAGAGAGGAGACCCAGCTCAGTATAAAGCAGCGTGAGAGGAGACCCAGCTCAGTATAAAGCAGCGTGAGAGGAGACCCAGCTCAGTATAAAGCAGCGTGAGAGAGGAGACCCAGCTCAGTATAAAGCAGCGTGAGAGAGAGACCCAGCTCAGTATAAAGCAGCGTGAGAGGAGACCCAGCTCAGTATAAAGCAGCGTGAGAGAGGAGACCCAGCTCAGTATAAAGCAGCGTGAGAGAGGAGACCCAGCTCAGTATAAAGCAGCGTGAGAGGAGACCCAGCTCAGTATAAAGCAGCGTGTGAGAGGAGACCCAGCTCAGTATAAAGCAGCGTGAGAGGAGACCCAGCTCAGTATAAAGCAGCGTGAGAGAGGAGACCCAGCTCAGTATAAAGCAGCGTGAGAGAGGAGACCCAGCTCAGTATAAAGCAGCGTGAGAGGAGACCCAGCTCAGTATAAAGCAGCGTGAGAGAGGAGACCCAGCTCAGTATAAAGCAGCGTGAGAGAGGAGACCCAGCTCAGTATAAAGCAGCGTGAGAGGAGACCCAGCTCAGTATAAAGCAGCGTGAGAGGAGACCCAGCTCAGTATAAAGCAGCGTGAGAGGAGACCCAGCTCAGTATAAAGCAGCGTGAGAGAGGAGACCCAGCTCAGTATAAAGCAGCGTGAGAGGAGACCCAGCTCAGTATAAAGCAGCGTGAGAGAGGAGACCCAGCTCAGTATAAAGCAGCGTGTGAGAGGAGACCCAGCTCAGTATAAAGCAGCGTGAGAGAGGAGACCCAGCTCAGTATAAAGCAGCGTGAGAGGAGACCCAGCTCAGTATAAAGCAGCGTGAGAGGAGACCCAGCTCAGTATAAAGCAGCGTGAGAGAGGAGACCCAGCTCAGTATAAAGCAGCGTGAGAGGAGACCCAGCTCAGTATAAAGCAGCGTGAGAGGAGACCCAGCTCAGTATAAAGCAGCGTGAGAGAGGAGACCCAGCTCAGTATAAAGCAGCGTGTGAGAGGAGACCCAGCTCAGTATAAAGCAGCGTGAGAGGAGACCCAGCTCAGTATAAAGCAGCGTGAGAGAGGAGACCCAGCTCAGTATAAAGCAGCGTGAGAGGAGACCCAGCTCAGTATAAAGCAGCGTGAGAGAGGAGACCCAGCTCAGTATAAAGCAGCGTGAGAGAGGAGACCCAGCTCAGTATAAAGCAGCGTGAGAGAGGAGACCCAGCTCAGTATAAAGCAGCGTGTGAGAGGAGACCCAGCTCAGTATAAAGCAGCGTGAGAGGAGACCCAGCTCAGTATAAAGCAGCGTGAGAGAGGAGACCCAGCTCAGTATAAAGCAGCGTGAGAGAGGAGACCCAGCTCAGTATAAAGCAGCGTGAGAGAGGAGACCCAGCTCAGTATAAAGCAGCGTGTGAGAGGAGACCCAGCTCAGTATAAAGCAGCGTGAGAGGAGACCCAGCTCAGTATAAAGCAGCGTGAGAGAGGAGACCCAGCTCAGTATAAAGCAGCGTGAGAGAGGAGACCCAGCTCAGTATAAAGCAGCGTGAGAGGAGACCCAGCTCAGTATAAAGCAGCGTGTGAGAGGAGACCCAGCTCAGTATAAAGCAGCGTGAGAGAGGAGACCCAGCTCAGTATAAAGCAGCGTGTGAGAGGAGACCCAGCTCAGTATAAAGCAGCGTGAGAGAGGAGACCCAGCTCAGTATAAAGCAGAGTGAGAGAGGAGACCCAGCTCAGTATAAAGCAGCGTGAGGAGGAGACCCAGCTCAGTATAAAGCAGCGTGAGAGGAGACCCAGCTCAGTATAAAGCAGCGTGAGAGAGGAGACCCAGCTCAGTATAAAGCAGCGTGAGAGAGGAGACCCAGCTCATTATAAAGCAGCGTGAGAGGAGACCCAGCTCAGTATAAAGCAGCACGAGAGGAGACCCAGCTCAGTATAAAGCAGCGTGAGAGGAGACCCAGCTCAGTATAAAGCAGCGTGAGAGAGGAGACCCAGCTCAGTATAAAGCAGCACGAGAGGAGACCCAGCTCAGTATAAAGCAGCGTGAGAGAGGAGACCCAGCTCAGTATAAAGCAGCGTGTGAGAGGAGACCCAGCTCAGTATAAAGCAGCGTGTGAGAGGAGACCCAGCTCAGTATAAAGCAGCGTGAGAGGAGACCCAGCTCAGTATAAAGCAGCGTGAGAGGAGACCCAGCTCAGTATAAAGCAGCGTGAGAGAGGAGACCCAGCTCAGTATAAAGCAGCGTGAGAGAGAGACCCAGCTCAGTATAAAGCAGCGTGAGAGAGAGACCCAGCTCAGTATAAAGCAGCGTGAGAGGAGACCCAGCTCAGTATAAAGCAGAGTGTGAGAGGAGACCCAGCTCAGTATAAAGCAGCGTGAGAGGAGACCCAGCTCAGTATAAAGCAGCGTGAGAGAGGAGACCCAGCTCAGTATAAAGCAGCGTGAGAGGAGACCCAGCTCAGTATAAAGCAGCGTGAGAGGAGACCCAGCTCAGTATAAAGCAGCGTGTGAGAGGAGACCCAGCTCAGTATAAAGCAGCGTGAGAGAGGAGACCCAGCTCAGTATAAAGCAGCGTGAGAGAGGAGACCCAGCTCAGTATAAAGCAGCGTGAGAGGAGACCCAGCTCAGTATAAAGCAGCGTGAGAGAGGAGACCCAGCTCAGTATAAAGCAGAGTGAGAGAGGAGACCCAGCTCAGTATAAAGCAGCGTGAGAGGAGACCCAGCTCAGTATAAAGCAGCGTGAGAGGAGACCCAGCTCAGTATAAAGCAGCGTGAGAGGAGACCCAGCTCAGTATAAAGCAGCGTGAGAGAGGAGACCCAGCTCAGTATAAAGCAGCGTGAGAGGAGACCCAGCTCAGTATAAAGCAGCGTGAGAGGAGACCCAGCTCAGTATAAAGCAGCGTGAGAGGAGACCCAGCTCAGTATAAAGCAGCGTGAGAGAGGAGACCCAGCTCAGTATAAAGCAGCGTGAGAGGAGACCCAGCTCAGTATAAAGCAGCGTGAGAGAGGAGACCCAGCTCAGTATAAAGCAGCGTGGAGAGGAGACCCAGCTCAGTATAAAGCAGCGTGTGAGAGGAGACCCAGCTCAGTATAAAGCAGCGTGAGAGGAGACCCCAGCTCAGTATAAAGCAGCGTGAGAGGAGACCCAGCTCAGTATAAAGCAGCGTGAGAGGAGACCCAGCTCAGTATAAAGCAGCGTGTGAGGAGACCCAGCTCAGTATAAAGCAGCGTGAGAGGAGACCCAGCTCAGTATAAAGCAGCGTGAGAGAGGAGACCCAGCTCAGTATAAAGCAACACGAGAGGAGAGACCCAGCTCAGTATAAAGCAGCGTGAGAGGAGACCCAGCTCAGTATAAAGCAGCGTTAGAGGAGACCCAGCTCAGTATAAAGCAACACGAGAGGAGAGACCCAGCTCAGTATAAAGCAGCGTGAGAGGAGACCCAGCTCAGTATAAAGCAGCGTTAGAGGAGACCCAGCTCAGTATAAAGCAACACGAGAGGAGAGACCCAGCTCAATATAAAGCAGTGTGAGAGGAGACCCAGCTCAGTATAAAGCAGCGTGAGAGGAGACCCAGCTCAGTATAAAGCAGCGTGAGAGGAGACCCAGCTCAGTATAAGCAGCGTTAGAGGAGACCCAGCTCAGTATAAAGCAACACGAGAGGAGAGACCCAGCTCAGTATAAAGCAGCGTGAGAGGAGACCCAGCTCAGTATAAAGCAGCGTGAGAGAGGAGACCCAGCTCAGTATAAAGCAGCGTGAGAGGAGACCCAGCTCAGTATAAAGCAGCGTGAGAGAGGAGACCCAGCTCAGTATAAAGCAGCGTGAGAGGAGACCCAGCTCAGTATAAAGCAGCGTGAGAGGAGACCCAGCTCAGTATAAAGCAGCGTGAGAGAGGAGACCCAGCTCAGTATAAAGCAGCGTGAGAGAGGAGACCCAGCTCAGTATAAAGCAGCGTGAGAGAGGAGACCCAGCTCAGTATAAAGCAGCGTGAGAGAGGAGACCCAGCTCAGTATAAAGCAGCGTGAGAGAGGAGACCCAGCTCAGTATAAAGCAGAGTGAGAGGAGACCCAGCTCAGTATAAAGCAGCGTGATGGAGGAGACCCAGCTCAGTATAAAGCAGCGTGAGAGGAGACCCAGCTCAGTATAATGCAGCGTGAGAGAGGAGACCCAGCTCAGTATAAAGCAGCGTGAGAGAGGAGACCCAGCTCATTATAAAGCAGCGTGAGAGGAGACCCAGCTCAGTATAAAGCAGCACGAGAGGAGACCCAGCTCAGTATAAAGCAGCGTGAGAGGAGACCCAGCTCAGTATAAAGCAGCGTGAGAGAGGAGACCCAGCTCAGTATAAAGCAGCCGAGAGGAGACCCAGCTCAGTATAAAGCAGCGTGAGAGAGAGACCCAGCTCAGTATAAAGCAGCGTGTGAGAGGAGACCCAGCTCAGTATAAAGCAGCGGTGAGAGGAGACCCAGCTCAGTATAAAGCAGCGTGAGAGGAGACCCAGCTCAGTATAAAGCAGCGTGAGAGGAGACCCAGCTCAGTATAAAGCAGCGTGAGAGGAGACCCAGCTCAGTATAAAGCAGCGTGAGAGGAGACCCAGCTCAGTATAAAGCAGCGTGTGAGAGGAGACCCAGCTCAGTATAAAGCAGCGTGAGAGAGGAGACCCAGCTCAGTATAAAGCAGAGTGAGAGGAGACCCAGCTCAGTATAAAGCAGCGTGAGAGGAGACCCAGCTCAGTATAAAGCAGCACGAGAGGAGAGACCCAGCTCAGTATAAAGCAGCGTGAGAGGAGACCCAGCTCAGTATAAAGCAGCGTGAGAGGAGACCCAGCTCAGTATAAAGCAGCGAGAGAGGAGACCCAGCTCAGTATAAAGCAGTGTGAGAGGAGACCCAGCTCAGTATAAAGCAGCGTGAGAGAGGATACCCAGCTCAGTATAAAGCAGCGTGAGAGGAGACCCAGCTCAGTATAAAGCAGCGTGAGAGGAGACCCAGCTCAGTATAAAGCAGCAGTGAGAGAGAGACCCAGCTCAGTATAAAGCAGCGTGAGAGGAGACCCAGCTCAGTATAAAGCAGCGAGAGAGGGAGACCCAGCTCAGTATAAAGCAGCGTGAGAGAGGAGACCCAGCTCAGTATAAAGCAGAGTGAGAGGAGACCCAGCTCAGTATAAAGCAGCGTGAGAGGAGACCCAGCTCAGTATAAAGCAGCGTGAGAGGAGACCCAGCTCAGTATAAAGCAGCGTGAGAGGAGACCCAGCTCAGTATAAAGCAGCGTGAGAGGAGACCCAGCTCAGTATAAAGCAGCGTGAGAGGAGACCCAGCTCAGTATAAAGCAGCGTGAGAGGAGACCCAGCTCAGTATAAAGCAGCGTGAGAGAGGAGACCCAGCTCAGTATAAAGCAGCGTGAGAGGAGACCCAGCTCAGTATAAGCAGCGTGAGAGGAGACCAGCTCAGTATAAGCAGCGTGAGAGGAGACCCAGCTCAGTATAATGCAGCGTGTGAGGAGACCCAGCTCAGTATAAAGCAGCGTGAGAGGAGAGCCCAGCTCAGTATAAAGCAGCGTGAGAGGAGACCCAGCTCAGTATAAAGCAGCGTGAGAGGAGACCCAGCTCAGTATAAAGCAGCGTGAGAGGAGACCCAGCTCAGTATAAAGCAGCACGAGAGGAGACCCAGCTCAGTATAAAGCAGCGTGAGAGGAGACCCAGCTCAGTATAAAGCAGCGTGAGAGAGGAGACCCAGCTCAGTATAAAGCAGCGTGTGAGAGGAGACCCAGCTCAGTATAAAGCAGCGTGAGAGGAGACCCATCTCAGTATAAAGCAGCGTGAGAGGAGACCCAGCTCAGTATAAAGCAGCGTGAGAGAGGAGACCCAGCTCAGTTTTAAGCCGAGTGAGAGGAGACCCAGCTCAGTATAAAGCAGCGTGAGAGAGGAGACCCAGCTCAGTATAAAGCAGCATGAGAGACGAGACCCAGCTCAGTATAATGCAGCGTGAGAGAGGAGACCCAGCTCAGTATAAAGCAGCGTGAGAGAGGAGACCCAGCTCAGTATAAAGCAGCGTGAGAGGAGAGACCCAGCTCAGTATAAAGCAGCGTGAGAGGAGACCCAGCTCAGTATAAAGCAGCGTGGAGAGGAGACCCAGCTCAGTATAAAGCAGCGTGAGAGAGGAGACCCAGCTCAGTATAAAGCAGCGTGAGAGGAGACCCAGCTCAGTATAAAGCAGCGTGAGAGGAGACCCAGCTCAGTATAAAGCAGCGTGAGAGAGGAGACCCAGCTCAGTATAAAGCAGCGTGAGAGGAGACCCAGCTCAGTATAAAGCAGCGTGAGAGAGGAGACCCAGCTCAGTATAAAGCAGCGTGAGAGAGAGACCCAGCTCAGTATAAAGCAGCGTGAGAGGAGACCCAGCTCAGTATAAAGCAGCGTGAGAGGAGACCCAGCTCAGTATAAAGCAGCGTGAGAGAGGAGACCCAGCTCAGTATAAAGCAGCGTGAGAGAGGAGACCCAGCTCAGTATAAAGCAGCGTGAGAGGAGACCCAGCTCAGTATAAAGCAGCGTGAGAGAGGAGACCCAGCTCAGTATTAAGCAGCGTGAGAGAGGAGACCCAGCTCATTATAAAGCAGCGTGAGAGGAGACCCAGCTCAGTATTAAAGCAGCGTGAGAGGAGACCCAGCTCAGTATAAAGCAGCGTGAGAGAGGAGACCCAGCTCAGTATAAAGCAGCGTGAAGAGGAGACCCAGCCTCAGTATAAAGCAGCGTGAGAGGAGACCCAGCTCAGTATAAAGCAGCGGAGAGGAGACCCAGACTCAGTATAAAGCAGCGTGAGAGAGGAGACCCAGCTCAGTATAAAGCAGCGTGAGAGGAGACCCAGCTCAGTATAAAGCAGCGTGAGAGGAGACCCAGCTCAGTAATAAAGCAGCGTGAGAGAGGAGACCCAGCTCAGTATAAGCAGCGTGAGAGAGGAGACCCAGCTCAGTATAAAGCAGCGTGAGAGGAGGACCCAGCTCAGTATAAAGCAAGCGTGAGAGAGGAGACCCAGCTCAGTATAAAGCAGCGTGAGAGGAGGACCCAGCTCAGTAAAAGCAGCGTGAGAGAGAGACCCAGCTCAGTATAAAGCAGCGTGAGAGGAGACCCAGCTCAGTATAAAGCAGCGTGAGAGGAGGACCCAGCTCAGTATAAAGCAGCGTGAGAGGAGACCCAGCTCAGTATAAAGCAGCGTGAGAGAGGAGGACCAGCTCAGTATAAAGCAGCGTGAGAGGAGACCAGCTCAGTATAAAGCAGCAGTGAGAGAGGAGACCCAGCTCAGTATAAAGCAGGTGAGAGGAGACCCAGCTCAGTATAAAGCAGCGTGATGAGAGGAGACCCAGCTCAGTATAAGCAGCGTGAGAGGAGACCCAGCTCAGTATAAAGCAGAGTGAGAGAGGAGACCCAGCTCAGTATAAAGCAGCGTGAGAGGAGACCCAGCTCAGTATAAAGCAGCGTGAGAGGAGACCCAGCTCAGTATTAAGCAGCGTGTGAGAGGAGACCCAGCTCAGTATAAAGCAGCTGAGAGAGGAGACCCAGCTCAGTATAAAGCAGCGTGAGAGAAGGAGACCCAGCTCAGTATAAAGCAGCGTGAGAGGAGGACCCAGCTCAGTATAAAGCAGCGTGAGAGAGGAGACCCAGATCAGTATAAAGCAGCGAGAGAGAGGAGACCCAGCTCAGTATAAAGCAGCGTGAGAGGAGACCCAGCTCAGTATAAAGCAGCGTGAGAGGAGACCAGCCTCAGTATAAGCAGCTGTGAGAGGAGACCCAGATCAGTATAAAGCAGCGTGTGAGAGAGACCAGCTCAGTATAAAGCAGCGTGAGAGAGGAGACCCAGCTCAGTATA